>CM060920.1:840549185-841149185 GCA_030737875.1 Allium sativum
TTTTGTTTACCTTATTACAACAAATCGATAAACCGTTTATAATTTAGAAAATTTTACTTATACATCGAAAACAACTTAATATACCCCATTATTTTTCTATAAAATTCTATCACTAAATTACCCTTTTCTCATATTTGCTTTTTTAAAAACTTTTGCACATAAAAAGTCAAATTATTCTAAAAAGTGTTAAAACTTGAACCAAACTATATATGTTAATGAAAATGTTAATTAATTATTTAATCATGAAATCTAAAATTTCTATTAAGAAAACATTCAGAAATAATGTCTAATTTAGAAGTGTTGATTTATTTTGTAAAATTACAGTAATTTTGTTGAAATTGACTTTTTTTCAAAAAGTTTTCAAAAATTACAATATTAGTAAAAGAAATAAATTTCATTTTATTGAATTTTACTCAATTTGATGTAGAATTTAAAATTTTGGGTAATTGTGTTTTAAGTTTGAAAGAGGAAAGAAAAAGAAGATGAGAACATGGACAATTTAGTAAAAAAAAGGATGTATATAAAGTAATATATGGTGTACAGTAGTTTATTATAACTTCTGGTATATGTTTAGCAATTTTTGGTGTATAAATAGAAATAGCCGTATAATTTGTGAATCAAAACACTCTTGTCAGGAGGAGGAACAAATAAAACGACACCTTAGAGATTCGAACTCTCGCGTGGAAACCCCATGTACTTAGCAGGCACACGCCTTAACCACTTGGCCAAAGCGTCTTTTATGCTAAAAATAAAATGCATTGAATCATTACTATTGCGAACAAAACAAATTAATTAAAACTCACCAAACCAACCAACCCTTTTTGGTAAAAATATTGAACCAAAAAGAAGAAGAATGTAGTTGTGAATTTGAACACCTTTCGTGAGGAATGTTCTATAGAAAAACATGAAATTTGCAAGTATGTTCAATAGTTTTGCAAACAAGTCCAATATTTTTCGATCATTTTTTTGCTGTTATGCCAAGAATAGATTTGACAGTAATAAAGATTTCGACATATATATCGCGGAACTACAATATTAGTATGAATAATGGTTTTCCACATTGAATGTCGCTTATTATTTTCCTTCTATGTCGGTGCTTGTAAATTTTAGGAAAACACATGTTTATTTTCGTACTTAGTAACTTCTGATAAATTATGTATGTAATTGAGTTGCCAGACCTCCTTTATAAGGGAAATCATAATTAAAATTTTATACATAAATGGATAAGGAAAGATTAGAGGGTATAAGCTATTTAAAGGATAAAAAATGATGTGTGCAATGCTTGAACTTGTAAATTATGAGTAAGTTTGAATGTGTCATAAATTTATTCATCGTAAATTAACTACATCATACAATGTAAAGTAAAAACTTAGATAACGCTCTATTTTGTAAGTTTATTCATTTTATGCTGGCCATATAAGCTAAACGTTTTCTGTTTACATCAATGCGACAAATCGATAAGCTATATATGATTTATGAATCAAAACACACTTTCAAAAGAATGAGCAAATAAAATGACACTTGAGTGATTTGCAATCTCGTGCGGAAATCCCATGTACTTAGCCGGCACACGCCTTAACCACTCGGCCAAAGTGTCTTTTATGATGAAAGTAAAATGCATTGGCTCATTTTTATTGCAAATAAAACAGATTAATTTAAACTTAACCAAACCAACCCTTTTTAAAAAAAAATATTGAACTAAAAAGAAGAAGAACGTTATTGCGAATCTGAGTTCCTACCGAGAGGAATGTTCTATTAAAAACATGCAATTTGCAAGTAAGTTCAACAGTTTTGCAAACATGTTCAATTTTTTTTGATCATATTTGTAACACCCCACACCCGCTACGGTCACTCACTAAGGGAATGCCATAACATCGGTGGAGTATTTTAAGTGAGTATAGAACAGAAAAATTACAACAATACAGATATAAGTAATATTTGAGAATTTAAAACTTCATTTCATTGCAGCGGAAAGTAAAACATGTTTGCTTACACCAAAACCATAAACAAGAGTCAAGTACATAATATCCATCCTGATAAAACAAAAGTACATAATCCCACTACATAACTTAATAGCCATAATAGAAAAGATAAACTGAGCTTTACATCCACGGTCCAAGCTCCAAAAGATAGATAAAGCAGTCTGATCAAAGCCCACTAGTGCTAGGCCCACTCTGAAAACCTGAGGGTTGGGAAAATGATAAAAAAAACAACGGGGTCAGACATAAGTCTGAGCGAGTTCTATAACCTTAACAATACAATCATTAAAGTAATTAGGGTATGATATAAACAAGGTACGGTACCTCTGGGGATAATGACTACACTAAGTAGCCAACTAAACACAGGATGTACTAAGATAACCGAAAAGACGCATTTACCCACCCAAGGATAATTACTACACTGCACCACCCCAGATCTACCCACCCAAGGGTAATTCCTACACTGCACCACACCAGTTCTACCCACCCAAGGGTAATTCCTACTTAAGGTTGATCCCACTAAGTGTACTTAGTAATTTTTAATAGTAGTTTCGTGTACCCCTAGCTGACTACATAGGTGTCGTCTGCCCCTTTCTCCACTAGGTGTACTCACTACTCCCCAAGCGATCGGCTCCCTAACGTAGATACCCGTGTTGGCCCCACAGTGGGATGTATCATTCCCCAAAGTGGCAACCTGATAATATCAACGGTGCACGGCTTATACCTACACGATGCAACAACGTCTTACTTACCAGCCCGGGTCCACACACGCATATGAAACCCGTTGGACTTGCGTTGCCACCGCTAACCCGTTTTGGCCTCTTACAGTCAAACCCAATATGCGTGTCCCGTCCTTGACTTGGGTCGAGCCCACAAAGATACATTTGGGATATTGGTTGAAATGGGCCCCCACAAGCTACCCACCTAAGCTTGTCATTTCTAGTGAATCCCACTTAACCCTTTAACCATGTCCACTTGCATGTTATAAATTTTGGTTAAGTCTTTTAATCATATTTTAATTGCCACTCAAGGCACCCACTAGATTTCCACATGCCACCCAAGGCACTTACTTGATTCCCACATGCCACCCAAGGCACTTACTTAACCCTTTAACCATGTTTAATTACATGTTCCACTTTGGTTAAGTATTCTAATCGTATTTTCTATTGCCACCCAAGGCAACCCACTAGTTTCCTCATGCCACCCAAGGCACCCCCACTAGTTACTACATGCCACCCAAGGCACCCACTTAACCCCTCATGCCTCACTACATGCTAATTTGGTTAAGTGTTTCTTAATTAATTATGATCGTAACCTTTGTAAAGACCTCTCACATTAGACTGTCTTTTATGGCAGCTGGATATGCCGGTTGGTTCCGTGCAGCCTTACACCATAACAGAGTCTAACCTCGTGTCTTTACACTTGTCACGTATTTAGTTTATGACTAAGACCTCTCACATTGGGCCAATCATTTGTAGCCACTGGATTTGCCGGTCGGTTCCGGGCAGTCTTATGCTACAAAAGGGTCCAACCTCGTGTCTTAGTCGATTAATTACACCTAATTAATCACCCCCATAATTTGTATTAATTATCCCTAATTAATTACAAATTTCAAGAATATGGGTAGACCTAACTCAATAGGTAAATTCCCAATTCCATAATATGGGTAGACCTAACTTAATAGGTAAATTCCCAATTATGTCCATTCACTTTATGTTATGCTTAAGCATACCCATTTCACACCATTTTATTAACATGCATATTAACCCCATCGTTCCCCACGTAATTCGTTCTCATAACATGACATAATAAAGGGAAGATTCATCACAAATGCCATGGGTTTAACCAATCATAGCATATAACTTTATCATGGGTTTAAAAGGTGTCAACTTGCATATATGAGCATACATTAAACCCAACTAGCATTTAACCCACACTTGCATGAAGCACATATGTCACAAAGCGGTAACTTGCATATGATTCTTATGTCGTACAAAGGTGTGAACTTGCATAGCATGTCACATGTTAACTTGCATATAACCAAACACATAACTTGCATAACATGTTACATATGAACTTGCATATAATCATGCACATAACTTGCATATAACCAAACACATAACTTGCATAACATGTTACATATGAACTTGCATATAATCATGCACATAACTTGCATATAACCAAACACATAACTTGCATAACATGTTACATATGAACTTGCATATAATCATGCACATAACTTGCATTACATGTTACATATGAACTTGCATATAATCTCACATATAACTTGCATAACATGTTACATATGAACTTGCATATAATCTCACATATAGCTTGCATAACATGTTACATATGAACTTGCGCATAATCTCACATATAGCTTGCATAACATGTTACATATGAATCAATGTTCAACATAGTGTTTTGCATAATGAGCATCATAAAACATAGCATTAAACTTGCATAACATATAGCATAAAACTCGCAAAACACACAACATACACTATACTAAACTTGCATAAACACATTGATCCACAAACGTAGCCATATCTTATCATATACTATCATAATCAATTTAACAATTGATTATTAAGGCTATAGAAACTCACCACTAAACTCCAATAAGCAAACCCTTGCCAAAAATCACCCAAAAACTCTAGCCTTGAAAATAAAGCTTGCAACTTGATGATGAATGCAAGCTAATTATCACTCATACAACTTAAAAATGCTTGTATGAACATGAAAGCCTTCATAGAAATAGTTTAGAAAGAGGATGGAGGCTAGGGTTTTGAGTGGAGGCCATGATCATAGAAAATTTTGGCATAGTTTAGTTAGAGGATAGGATTATGATCATTTAGGGCTAGCTTAGGGTCTTATTTATAGGATTAGTATGTGTTTTAGACCCTTAGATTAGATTAACCCTAGGTTAGTTTAGGTCCGTCAGATTTCGTCCCAAGCCCTCCAACCCAGCCCAAAACTCAACCAGGTGCACCCAGGCCAGAATCAGCCGACAGGGCAAGTCGACAGCCCTGTCGACTGCCAAGTCGACAGGCATGTCGACAGGCAAGTCGACAGCCCTGTCAACAGCCAAGTCGACTTGGCTGGGCGGGAGTTTTCCCGCCTAGCCCCCATTTCTGCATGTTTCAAAATACAAATTTCCCGAAAACTTCTTTGGGCCTCAACCGGGTCATACGGACTACGATTTACAAAATTTCGGACTCTATTTCGCGTATTTTTCAGAGAGGAATACAATGACGTAACCCGTTTCCCCTGATTCTCACATCTGAGATTATTAATTCTGTAATTAGTGAATATCAGTGTTAACTGAAATTTGGGGTGTTACATTCTCCCCTCCTTAAAGGATTTCGTCCCCGAAATCTCCAAGTTAAGGAGAATGCATATCCTACCATCCAAACAACCATCTACTCAATCCATCAAACACGAGCGTCCATTGTCCTTAAAACAATTTCTACTGATGTATGAGCATATGCAAAAAGTGTGTGTATATGTTCCCTATCTAATGTATGAACATATGCAAACCGTGATAGTGCCATGCATCCAATATGTATGTGAAAGAACCCTATCGACACATACTATATCTACATGAGTGCACAATCATTCACCAAAATGCATCATCCATATGATAACACAACCATTATACATCCATAAATATAGCTACCTACACACAATTATATGTAATATGCAATATGAAGTGATTGAGCCGATCTAGTGTCTAGAGTGTGTGTATATGCATCCACGAGCAACCACTAGCAAACACTTGCATCCACATGCATCCATCAATCATAACATGTCTCAAACACATGTTTCAACCATAGGTTTACCCTATCTAAAAGTCAAAGGCACTAACAAGAGGACATACTAAAGATAAGATAAGTACTAGACAAACGATAAAGGAGAAGTTAAAAGACATACCCTCAAAAAGGAATGGGTATAATGAACGCATTTTCGCTTCCGTCTCCCAAGTAGCATTGCTCTCATCTTCTCCCCATTGCACTTTGACTAGTTGAACCTCCCTGTTTCTCAACCTCTTAATCTCTGGCCCAAGGATGCGTGTAGGAGTTCGTCGAATAGTCGCATCACACTCTATCTCTACTTCACTAAGCAAGCTCGGCTCTACCACCTCTGCGGTCTCATGTAGGCACTTCCTCAAATGTGACACATGGAATACATCATGTACACCACTAAGTCTGTCGGCCAACTCCACTCTATAGGCCATCTGTCCAACCCTTTCCTTAATAGGAAATGGTCCAACAAACCTTGGTGCTAACTTTCCAACAGATCCAAAGCGAACCACATACTGTAACGGAGATACTTTGATAAAGACCATGTCCCCAACATCAAACTCAAGCTCTGTTCTCCTCTTGTCCGCATAAGATTTTTGTCTGTCTTGCGCCGCTTTCATCCTTCTTCGAATCAAATCAATCTTTTCCGAAGTCTTCCTAACCATATCGGGCCCAAGCAAGATCTTATCCGTAGATTCCCACCAACATGTAGGTGATCGACAAGGCCTTCCATAAAAAGCTTCAAAAGGAGCCATGCCAATACTAGACTGAAAGCTGTTATTATATGCGAACTCCACCAATGGAAGATGCTCTTCTCATGTACCTCCAAAATCTAAGATACATAGCCTCCAAAAGGTCTTCTAAAATGCGATTTACCCTCCCGGTCTGGCCGTCCGTCTGAGGATGATTTGCGGTGCTCAAACACAGCTGAGTCCCTACCGTCTCTTTCAAACTCTTCCAAAACTCGCTAGTGAAGATAGGATCTCGATCACACACTATGCTGGAAGGTACACCATGTAATCTAACAATCTCTCGAATGTAGATTGAAGCTAGCCATTGAGCAGTCCTCTTACTCTTCACGGGTATAAAATGGGAACTCTTAGTAAGTTTGTCTACCCCAACCCAAATTCCCGTATTACCCTTCCTCGATCTTGGTAATCCGTTGACGAAATCCATCGAGACACTATCCCACTTCCATAGCGGAACCTCCAATGGGTGAAGCAACCCACCGGGTTTCTTTTGCTCCGCTTTTACTTGTTGGCACACCAAGCATCTAGCGACATACTCGGCCGCGTCTTTCTTCATACCGGCCCAAATGAAAACTCGCTTCATGTCTTGGTACATCTTTTCCCTACCGGGATGAATGGTCATCTTCGAACGATGTGCATCATCAAGTATAGCCTTCCTCAAACCCTCGTCTTGCGGTACACAAAGTCTACCGTCTCTACGCAACCACCCCTTACCATCTAGGGTGTACGTACTCAAATGGCTGGACGACTCCCCCTCCTCATGAGCTTCTCTACTAACTCAACCAACTGTGGGTCGTCTCGCTACATTCCGCCAATCCGCCCCAAAAGAGTAGGCCTAACCTCCAAGGAGGCTAGCAAACCGGGTACAAAGTCAACGGAAGGTCTAAAGTCAAACATAGAAATAAACTCTAAGCTCCCTCGTTCAACGAACAATGAACTCAAGGACAACCTTTTTCTACTTAAGGCGTCCGCTACCACGTTACCCTTGCCAGGGGTATACGCTATCTCAAACTCATAGGATGCTAAGAATCCCATCCACTTTTGTTGTCCTAAGACTATGCGCTCGAAGAGTCTCCAACACTTCCCTAAGATGTAGGGCATGCTCTTCTCCACTTTTAGAGAAAACCAGGATATTACCCCTTCAGAAATCATCACAACTGTCCATCTCTCACGCAGACCACCCTAGTCGAACTCGACATCCCCCAAATGCAAGCCCCAAAGGCCTAAACCAATATCAGACAAACACCCAAGGGATACCACTTTCGAATTCAGACGACCTACATGAGATGATACTAGTAAAAACGGCTAAATAATTAAGCCCTTGTCCAACTCTGGATGTCCTCGCCAGTCTCGCTCCAAAACCACCGTTTATCCCATAACTGGCTTTGCTCAACCTATTGAGCACATACGAAAACTTATTTCGCTCCTAGAAAAGACCAAGATGTCATTTACAAAGACCATCACGAACTTATTTAGGTACTCCCTGAACACCCTTCTCATCAAATCAACAAAGTATGCGGGGGCGTTCGTCAAACCAAATGGCATCACCAGCCACTCATAAAAACCATCCGGAGTCCTAAAGGTAGTCTTCTCTATACTATCCTCAGCCACTCTCAACTGATGAAACCCCGTGGCTAAGTCCTACTACGAAAACACTGAGGCACCAACCAACTGATCAAATAGATCATCAATCCTCGGCAATGGGTGTCTATTCTTCTTTGTTATCTTGTTAAACTCCCTATAATCTACACAAAGTCTGAGGGACCCATCCGCCTTCATAGCAAAAACTACTAGAGCACCCTACTCCGATATACTTCGTCTTCTAAACCCCTTCTCAAGCAAATCGCCTACTTGCTTATGGAGTTCCCTCCTCTCACGAGGAGCCATGTGGCACATTGGCTGAGATACTGGTTTGGCATTGTGTAACGACCAACATTTTTGACCGTTTAAAATCGACAATAAGCCACACATGTCGACCCAAACAAATCGCAATTGCAGGTAGTTATTGGGAAAAGAAGAAAAAGAAAGAAAGAAGAGAAAGACAATAACAGAATCTCACAGCGGAAGGACAACATATAATAACCAAATAGCAGTTAAAGCAGTTGAAATGTATACTGTGATTATAACATTCAATGATTATCAGAGTTACATATACATACGAATGTACATAATAAGCAGCGGAAATAAATATATATAGATAATAGATATACCAACTCTTCGTCTTCGATCTCCAAGCACAGTCATCTTCAAATACTGCAACTCTGCTGACCCGAGCGTATTGCATAAAAAGAAAACACAACAAACACTCGGATCAGCACTAAATCATCTCATATTAGTCAAATCAAAATATGAAGTAACATCAGTGTCATGGGTACAGTAACTCAAGAGATGTTACGGGATTTTCCATCTCTCAAGGATCCGTTAAACTAATACATACATAATATAGTACGCTATTATGATAGTGTCTATCCAGTAAAGTATAAATACTGAAAATAGCGTAAGCGGGATTACCATATTACCCTTACGCCGTTTATAAGCATCAACAGTCTATACAGTACCGTAAATTCACCGTACGGGTGTTATCAGAGGGCACTCCATAGAAGGCAATGCTAAATCAAAATCGTATGGGGCTCGATATGGATATATATATGACAAGGCACTCGAGGCAATGCCCAGGGTAGGATTCTACCAATTGCACTCCCGGACCGGTGGTAACGCATAGCAGCCACTACCGCCCACCTCGGAACACACTCCCAAAATCATAAATGGGCCCAAATCAGCATCATCAATCATAGTCAAAGAAATATTATCGAAGGAGTGCGTCCGATCAAAGGTGCTACCTCAATTAGTCACTGTATAGCTCCTGTTTTAGTCATTTCAATTCTGACCCGAAGGTCAGGGCTATTTCGTCATCGTTCATCTTCTTCGATTCAATAATCGCCTCCAAGTCGTCATATCTCATTCTGGATACGTCAAACGTTCACAGTTGTCAAAGTGGTATCGACACTGACAGAGAGTATGCCTTATGTCGACTCCGGTCTCTTTAACAACCAATGCTTACAAATTTGCACATCGGTTGGTTCATTTACATTCACAAGGTTCGTTTCATATCAAAATATCATATTTTGTTTGAATCAGATTTATATTCAAATAGAATATAATTTCATATTAGCATATCATATTCATACCAAACCGATTATATTCTAAACTAGCATATTATCATTCCATAATATTATAATCATATAATATTTTACCAAATCGGTATATATTCAAGAAAAATATACTTCTTATCAAAGATTATAATTATCTCAAATCGATTTTTATTCAAAATCCATTTATATTCAATATGGTATAAATTCCCCATGACAACCCATTCATCTCATTTATGGAATCCATTATATTCGAGTAAAATATCAATTACATATCCATGTAAATTTTGTTAAAGTCGATTCATATTTGAATACTTTATCTCGACTCCATCTCGAACTAGGGTTTAAATCCAGCACTTTCCATTCAGAAGAAATTTACGATCATTTACTGTAACTTAAAAATAGATGCTTTTAAATAAAATCTATATATAAATATATGTGTATGGAAATACTGGTTAAAACAAAATAAGATAATTTAGATCATTATGAATATATATATATATATAATAAATTTTTTTCTTTTTTACTAATTAATTTAAATAATAAAATGTATAAGAAATTTTTATGCTAAAGTAAATAGTCTATAGGTAAAGTTAAATAATAAATCTTAAAGAGAGAATAATTTATTTGGAATCAAACATTGTAAATATATATATATAATAAAATTTTCTTTCATCAAAATTTCTCCTTTCTTCTGAACTTCAAATACTTGAACCCATACTCCAGTCTCAATGGAGTTACTTAGTTCAATATCTTGTTTCAAACTCATCTTTCAATTCCAAGAGTTTGAATCAATATCCAAAACTGAGTTAACAACTCAAAATACCTCGATTCCCTTATTGTTATTATTTTTAATTCAATAAGAATTTATTTCATTCAAATCCACCCCATAAATTTTGAATAATTCCAAATCATATTTACATACCAATTCAAGAATTTTCACTTTGTTTGGGAAAATTTCCTTAACCCTTTTTAATAAAACCCAAGTTCAGAATCTTTACAGAAAAGGTTTTTTCGAGTATTGGCACATCCTTCTAAATGAAAACTCTATCAAACAAAATTTCCAAATATTCAAAATCATTTAACCAAACGATGTCTGTATATAATTATCTAACCAATGGCCAAGTGATTTTAATTTAATTTCTCGATATTTTAGGGATGGATCTATCATTTCAATCCAAAACAGGGACACAGATGTTTATCATTTCAACCTGTGTTCTTAATTGATTATAAGTCGATTAATCCCGGGTTGGTTCGATGCCCGTAACATCAGGGGTAAATTTGGGATAAATCGCCAATAGCATACAAATTCATGTACGGGAAACTGGAACATGGCAATATTCATTCAGAAATCAATCCAAAGCATCCATCACAATCATTCATTCAATAAATCAGTATTAGACTGTTTCACGGTTTTGCAAGTACCAGAGTATCAACAAATTATTTAAATTAAATTAAATAATTAATTACTTGTCAAATTTTCAGATTAACATACATGCATGTCAATTTCTAAGCGATGATCATCAATCACACACAACCATCCAACTAAACTTATTTCACAATTTAATTTGATAAATATGAAAATAATTCAGTATTTTGTGAGCGAAGAATCACTCACCTTTGGGTTCTCAGTTGATCGAACGTCCAACTAAGGGCCAAAATTTCACAGTCCCCAAATGCAACCAAACCAGTGCCAAAACGTCCGCAATTTTGCCACGATCCCAACGCAACAAACCGCATCCAAATCCGAGTTAAAACGAGAAAGTTATCAGTGTTTTAGCGTTCAGAATTTGAATTTATAAAATTAATTTAAATAATTAAGCTACCAATAGTACCCTGCCACGTCATCTTCTCCTTGGACCTTCCTCCCGCTCTTCTCTTCTTTGCTACAGTAGACCAACGAAATATGAACCCATTTTAGCCGTGCTTTGACCATCGATAGCTCTCAATTCCGACCACCTGAAAGCATGAGACCACCACCAAACGAAAGCTCACACCGAGAGGCACCCAACCGTGGTCGCGGCATCAACTCCGGCGCACCCAACTGGCCGCGCCATCCAACCCTAAAACCACCATTTCTGACCTTTAAACCCCAAATTCTCTCACCTCCGACCAAAATACTTCCTGCGACCACCTCCATTCAACTCCTATCAGCCTCCTCTTCAAAACCCAGGTCTTGATTTCTTCGATTGGTTGCCGGATTGAAAACCCCCAAATTTGGCTTATGGGTTTCGAAAATAGCAACTTTGACTGTCAATTTCCGGCGACTCCGGCCATTGCATGTCGAAATAAACCATACTAGAACCTTCGTATCATCGAGAGCATCAAATCGATATATAATTTGCTATGGTTTGAAGAGAATTAAATTTTAGAGGATGTATTTATTTTTGTTCTAGGGTTTGACCTTTAATTTCAGCCATTAAGAAGAAAAGTAGATGGAGGAAGTAACGTACAGGTGAAATGAGCTGATGTGGAGTTAAGTGGGTTTTACTTATATAAAATTATAAGGCCCAAATATGAGAAATACCCAATTATCCATTTACAATGATTCGTTCACAATTTCTCTTGTACGATCAAACGGTAAGTCGGATTGTAACGCAAATTGAAATCCTATAATAATTCACCGTTCCGGTTCTGATGGCGCCAGTTTCGTCGAATTCCGAGACAATCGCCAAAACAGTAAATTTCACAGTTAATAAAATAAATAAAATATTCAATTATTCAGTTAACTGTTTTAATTCAATTTAATTATTCACTAAATTCAAATTTAAATCAAATTATGACTTAAATAATTCTATAAATAAATTTCACACATTTTAAATTTAAATTTGATTATTTAAATCTCTGATTTGAATTTCAGTTACTATTTCTCAACTTAGAATTCTCCATTTACCAATTAAATTTGAATTTCCATTTTTAAACTAAATAACTCAAATCATTTAAATAAATAAAATATGAATTTCCAAACTGCAACAATTCTAAGTATAAACTAAATTTTAAAAATCTATTTATACTCCATTCAAATACTCATCATCATTATAATTGACAATATTTGATTTTTATCCAATATTATTCTGTTTTATTTATTTAAAAATTGAAAATTAAATATTCAGAAAATATGGGATGTTACATTCTCCCCCACTTTAAATCTTTTCGTCCTCGAAAAGAGAACGAGAGGAGGCATTAACCAAATCATACATTCAAATTTAGACTTACAAAATAATATTTATAAAATAAGTATATAGTTGTAAAATCCCATAAATTTTCTAATTCCTGGAATCACGGAAAATTTCGGCAGCATCTCCTTTGTACGGAGAGGTCCGGAAAATCACCACATATATAAAATCCCAATATTCATCTCATCACTCGATGAGGCATCCCAAAAATGGGGAAAACAAAATATAAAGCCACCAAAATCTTGTAACACACACATATACCTTTCTTTAGCGTTTATTTGCATTTTTACTTAACTTAGCACTTAGTATTTAGCGCAAGCGAGCTCCGTAGCGTAGCGCGACTTCCTTCCACCTGCTACATACTCACATACCCATAAGAATCAACGTATATACAATATATAGCAATTTTATACAACCTACACAACATATATCGACCATTTCAACTATAAAACCAAAATGTTAACGACATACCAGCGAACAAATTGCGGGTTATCATCCCTTAGATGGGGAAATTTGACTAAAACATACTAGGCAAAGTTGTAGCATTTCTCTTAAGTTTTCTGAATTGTCCGGATTCATCGAATTCCGACCATTTGTTCAAAAGTTATGACTGTTTTGATAAAACCGAACGCTTCAGCCCGTACTCTGAAAATGCAGGTCTGAAATGTTCTATCCACTTTTTAGCCCTCTAAACATCAGAATTTGACTCAGCATATGAAGAGAAAGTTTTAGTTTACCTTATGGTCTTTCCGAATTGTACTCGCACATCCAAATCCGACACTTGGTTAGGAAGTTATGGTCCAAACAATATTGGTATTCAGTTCAGATTTTTATTTTCTGCGCATACAACTACGACTAGTTCTTGGTTTTCAACTTAATAAACTTGGAAACTAGGCAAGGCTTTATGTAACGACCCGGGGATTTTCGACTCCGAAAATCGACACAAAACCCAGCGTCGACTGTTCAGACATCGAAAATACCGAATCATTAATAGAAAGAAATTAGAGGATGAGATAGAAAAGATAGAACTAATAGAATAGGAGAAGAAGAACACAGCTGAACATAATCAGAGTAAACACGAATCTCACAGCGGAACGAATAAAATATATTATATAACATAACTTTGAAATACAAAACTGTATTGTATATACATACCATTATCAGAGTACACTACATCATATCACAGCGGAAATAGCTCTAAATAATCAATAGTGAAGACTTCGGCTTCAGCTCCTCCAAGTGTATCTGTAAAGCCTGAAACACTTGACTGCCCGTACAAATTTGGGCACCCAAGAGTTTAGGGGAAAACAAACAAAATAAACTCTGGGTCAGTCATGGGACTGGTGTGAGTAAATTCCAACCATACGGTTTAACTTTGAAAATCCTTTTTGAAACAAAAAGGATAATAGTAAGACCAATCCACACATAAACATGGACGGTTTTTATCTTACTATAACCCAAAATATTTTGATATCAAAATCCAGTGATATTATAATAATGTCTAATCAAATAAATAACCAAATAGTAGAACGCTTGCATCTCACGCTCTACATACATAGTATAAAATCAAAACCCGCAGGGCGCTTATTGGAGATTGGATTCCAACTATGACAAGGTATGGGACCACCTTCCGATGATGTATCTCTAGAGGAGAATACACCTGGGTTCAACAAGAACGTCTTGCAACCCGGCCCACACATGACCGACCACTCATTTCGCTTGAGTGTATCGAATGTATATCACCAACGGTTGGACTCAAACCACCGTTCCCGAATGGGCAGAATCGATAGATTTAGAAACAAAAGGAATTTCTCTAGATAGGTGATTATACACCCTAATGGGAGCGACCCACATAGCCATGCTGCCTGCCCGATTTTTGTCATTTCCCGGTTGTGAAGCTTGAGGCTACGCCTACCTTTTAGAACATCTGGCCACCATACACTTTGAATGCCACATCGTCAAACCCATCAAATCACTAGTTGGTCTTCCCAAACATATTACGGGTATAAAAGCTAAGAGAAACGAATTTCTCCGCCACCAGACGTAATACCTTGAAAAGATCGTCTTCTGTGACCCTTAGGAATACTCTGTCAGACATTCGTCCATACAAGTTGTCCTGGGACTGAACAAACATAACAGTTCTTGAATTTTCACTCCGTCTTCGATTATCTTCAACAAAATCTAATTCGCAATGCCTATGCCTATACGGAGTGGTTCTCGGATATCAAATCCAACTGGTCTCTCCGTATCGACAACGATGGTCAAAACACTTCGATAATCGGTTGTTTAACTATCGAAGTAAAAACAACATCCATTCAATGTACAACCAATATCACACAAATCACAGGCACTTTTTATTTAACATTCGTTCTTATATTTCTTTGGGCAAACGTCATTACTTATTCCTTTTGAATAAGTGAATTTCAACACAAGCTGTTTCCCTTCCCTAGGAAGTGCTACTGTATATAAACATCACGCTTAAGTTTGGTTAACAGCGTTTCATTTATCGTTACAGTTCAAACTAGCTATACGCTGCTATATCCCTTTATAACTAATCTTGACATAACAGTCACGCTTAAGCCTAGTCAACAGCGTTACTTTACTGCTATAGTTCTGAGACTTGCAATATGCTACCATATTCCACTTTATAATTAATCTCAACACCTCTTTCCGTTACAAATTCTTGACATCTCTTTTCATTACAAAAACTTAACATCTCTTTTCGTTACAAAAATCTTGATATCTCTTTCCGTTACAAAATCTTGACATCTCTTTCTGTTACAAAAAAAAAACTTAACATCTCTTTCTGTTACAAACCAAATACCATCCCTCGATAATTGTGAAGCCGTTCAAGTTGGGGTATTTTAATTACCTCTCAGACCTTGATCGACGACGTTCTTACCTTAGAATAGATATAAGTTCGTAACTCTAATTCCTTATACCTTAAAATCAGTCAACCGTACTTCTTGTTATATTTTAAATATGGTTTTATGACGCCATATCCTTATTTTGAAAACTCGGTTATTTACATTAGCTTCAACTCCCTTGTTCAAACCCATTTTAAACATTTTTCTCCGCTTTGTCTTTCTTAGACAAATCTCTTTTTAAACATTCCTCTTCGCTTTGTCTTCTTTAGACAGATCCCTTATACTTTAAAATCTTATTTAAACTATTCGTAAATTTTATTACATTAGATAAATCAACCCAATCTAACTTAATTAAATAACCAATTATTGATCAAAACAGTTTGCTTGGTAAATATTTAGCCATGCTTAACCCACTAATCAACTCTAACAAAGCTTTTCATTTTGAATAAATAACATTTATTTATTCAAATAATTTCACTTGTATCGATTACTATAGAAAAATAATTTGTTTCTAAATAATCTCATTTACTATTAAATAAACAATAATCGATTTTAACAAATCTTACTTAATATGAAATCTACCATAATCCATTTGTATATATCTCATTTACTTGTTCTTAAAACAATAAATATTTGTTATTAATCATCAAGTTCATCTCCGCCTACATACTTATTAATCTTATCAATATAAGAATCTACTTACCAAAGCATTTAGTAAGTATGGTGAAACACGTGCTTCGCACACGGTGGGATTTGGTAAAACAATAGCGGTTTAAAACAAATGATACATTTACGATTGGTTGTTGCCACTTTCTTAATCGATATCATCTATTGGTTAAATCAAAATAACGTTCGAATTTCCATTCAACGCTAATATTAACACAAGGTTTCAAAAGTCATTTGGGTTCAAACAGTGCATCTATATAAAACACACAGTACATATAAATATTGAGGAATCCGGTTGGATTCCACCAACCGGTTTCCTGCATCCACCGATGTTAGTCAACAATTAACACTGGTTCCATCCTAGGGAATATTAAAATCGATGAAATCAGTATCCAACCGGTGATGTGTACATATGCAATGATATGTAATATTTCAACCAATTTAACCATAATTTGCCTAAACAACCATCTCACAGCATTCAACCATTATTTAAAAGATAATTAAAATATTTTAAATAAAAAGAGAGTTAGTGAATTTACTCACCTTGGCGCGTTAACCGTTAAATAACGATTTGCGTCGGTACACCGAATCAGACGTTATGATTTCCAACGAGCTCTTGGTGGTTACGGACCAATTCCAATATACTCGGTTGCTCTTATCCCTTTTTGGTTTCAGATCAACGCTCGGTCCGTCACACTACTTCAGATCCGCTCTATTTTAAACAGTGTCTTCTCCCTTCATATCACGTTCGAATCATTCCGGTATATTGCTTTTATAGTCATTTTGAAAATTTCTAAACCCCACTTGCTTCGGAAATGACTCGCATGCCATTTTGTGTTTTCTCCTCCGATATGATTACAACAACACAGCTCCTTCTTTGTTAGCTTTCATGCATACCGTAACCTGCTACCCTCCCAACCAATTTCCGCACCAAACCTCCACTGTTTCTACCATCTTCCTTCACCGATTTGGAAACCGTAGTGACCATGCTTCAGTACCCATTACCGCACTTCGCCTTTTTCTTTTTTTTTCTTTTTTTTTTTTTTTTTTTTTTTTTTTTTTTTAACCGCATGCATGAAAGCCATGCATGCTTGCCCTCACCCCTTTCTTCCGTTCTGTACCCTATCTTTCTCCTCTCTCTCTCTTTTGTTCCTCATAACGTGGCATCCTTCTTTATACTTTTATATTATAATCAGCACCTATACCCCGCCACTTCACCAATGAAAATTTGCAGAGCCCGCTCCTTCACTTGCTTCACAACAAAATGTCCCTCCCCATGTTCAAAACATCCCATTCTCAACACCTAACGCAGCCGAACCCCTCCTATCCACATTACTACCTTTGCTTCTTTCACCGTCATTATTCCTTCACAGATATCACCCTCCTCCACATCAAGACTTCCACCTCGGCCTCTTCGTAGTGCCCCCTTTTGAAATCACGTTCATGTATTTTCAGTGGAGGGATCACAGGGTTTTAATCATTTTAGTGGAGGGTTGAACTTGTTTTTACTTATTTTATACGGCCATTGAAATGTTGGAACTTTCTGTTTGTTGTAGGAGTACACAAAAGCAGTGCTTATATTTATAGATTTTAGAATCCGTGGTGGCCAAGGCATTTAGGTCACTGTTTATACAGGGAACTCCTTGGTGGTCAAGTAACATGGTGTAGATAGGTCGGTAGGTACACAGGCTAGTATGGTATTGTACATTTATTTTAATGGCTCCAGTCCTTTTCACGTCAGCTGTTATGATATTTTACTTGCTTGTGTAGCTGTTTTTGGTTTCCCCATGTGATAGCTAGGCAGGTGGGGATTTCAAATGTACAAAGAGAATAGAGTAGGAATGATGTTCGGTCGGCATGGAGTCTCAAGTGGTGTTCTGTACGTACAGTTACTTCATATCCAAGGAAACGAGACGTACCAACTATTTAATATATAAGTCTGAGTGATGTGAAAAAAACGATGTGAGTAGAACTGTTTGTATGCATAGGAACCCATGTGTCTCATAAAATATTGGTCTGTGTATTTTAAAATCATAGTGTAGCCTGCTTTTTAAATGGGCGACAATTCATGTTGGGTGATTTGATTATACAGGAAAGTTATCATTTAGGTTAGAGTAGGTTTGGCCGAGAGGTGACAAATTCCTTCCAATAGGTAGCTGCGCTTTAAAAGATGGTGTACGGTTCTTCGGAACAAAGCAATGCAATGTTTTTATTTGTTTTGAAAGTTATGCACCTCAACGTACCCAATCCCATTTACGTAAGAGCTGCTACGGACAGAAATAAGAACACTATCATGACGGACGAGGTGCCCCGATCCCAAAAATATAATAATACCGGTAGTTTAACTTATATTGTGAAACCACGAAATATTGATACAGGGTGCAAAATACTCCAAATAAAAAGTTGCGTATTTAATTAATTAAAAATTACAGTAAAATTCTAAAAATTAAATTAACACTACGTCTCAAAAGAACCTTGTCTAAATTCGAAATTGATATCTAGTTATATCGAATAAACCGTTACGGTCGATAAACGATTCCATAGCGACTTTCAGAATATTTGATTTGGATATAATTCTCAATCTATAAAACGAAATCTCGATTTTTCACTTCTGTTAGACAGATACTATTCAACAGATTTTAACGTTTCTTGTTTCGCAGAAATCCGACTTAAAATGAGTCCTGTACACTCAGTTGAAGTTCAGAACGTTAAATTTCGAACTGCAGCGTCGTTCTGAGCTCGATTATATTTAATATATATTTTTATATGTTCAACTTCGTTTTAATTAATATTTAAATCTACTTATAATAAGAATTCAATATTTAAACTGATTTAAATATTCAAATACAAACCGATAAAAATGCGGGACATTACATTTCTTCCCCCTTAAAATAATTTCGTCCTCGAAATTGCTAAGATGGGAAAAATGCTACAATCTCTATTGCAAACAGGTTAAAATTCTTTTTGGTTTACTTCCTAATTTCAGTTTTCAACTGAACTGATCAAAATATTAATTCTCTTCTTGGTAACAAAAATTTTCAAAATTCTGAAAATTTTCTAACACTTTAATTTTCGGAGAATTTCGTCAGCCTCTCTACTGCACGGTTCATTCGGTACTACTACCACACGCCACTCTGACCTTCCCCCATTATCGGGCATCTAACTTTCTCGCTTCCATTTGTAGTTCATTCAGCATACCCGAATACATCTCCAACTGATCTCGAGTCAGTTTATCTTCAATCAATAATTTTCTTACATCCCGACTCAAATTTCTTTTTCAAACTCCAGTTCAATTCTAATTCCAGATAATCAAATTTCCCAATCAAGTTCGGTTCCATTCCCAATCTCAATTCACAACTCAACTACTTGGTCAAGTCAAATCCTTATTCCAGTACGATTTCCACTTACTTGGCTTCAATTCAACTCAAATTTTATTTGACTTATTTAAATCCTCTGTTTATTTACTTCATAAGTAAAAATTTCAAAATTCAAATCCCTGGGATTTTTTTTTTCAAATTAGTTTGAGATCATATACACATATATACTTATAACATAGCAATTCAAAACATTTGAATTTCCGAACAACTTATTTCAAAACAAAATCTTTGGTAGTAATCCGTCACTTAGAACTTGAAAATGAACACCGATAATGGTCGACTTCATCATCGGAATTCATTTCCCAGCGATCAAAGTGAGTTCAATACTATATCACTTTCAAATCTCATATTCAAATACTTTTATTTGAAATTACTTCAAAAATATCTTTTCGAAACTTGGATAATATTTCAAAATTTCCCCAGGATCTTAAAATTCCATATATTTAATTCCAATTTCATTTACAAACAATTTCACGTTTCAGAATTTTAATTCCAATTCTGGCTTAAATTTCAGATTTAATCCATCTGATTTTATATCTTATACTCATATGAAATCCGATTGGTTATTTACATAACCAACGCACTTATAATCTTATTCGATTATAGTAACAATCAACACACCCAATATACTACATTAATCCCAAGATATATACCTCTTTGATATCAAAATATATTTTGGGTAAAATTATCCCATTTACCCTCTATTCAAAACGTACTGTGTCGAATTACTCTGTTCAAGAGTTTAGAAACACCTATCGACACAGTTTGCATTACTGTTTCGACCAGAATTCATAAACCACTTGCCAAACCAATCAACACAATATAAAACAGTTTTTATATTGATTTACAAATACGCGCTCATATATATACACTCAAACTCAATCTAGAGTTTTACTAACTCCATCTATATTGAGTTACGCCACAGAGCCAAGGTAATCACTTAACCTTATGCTCTGATACCACTGTAACGACCCGGGATTTTCGACTCCGAAAATCGACACAAAACCCAGCGTCGACTGTTCAGACATCGAAAATACCGAATCATTAATAGAAAGAAATTAGAGGATGAGATAGAAAAGATAGAACTAATAGAATAGGAGAAGAAGAACACAGCTGAACATAATCAGAGTAAACACGAATCTCACAGCGGAACGAATAAAATATATTATATAACATAACTTTGAAATACAAAACTGTATTGTATATACATACCATTATCAGAGTACACTACATCATATCACAGCGGAAATAGCTCTAAATAATCAATAGTGAAGACTTCGGCTTCAGCTCCTCCAAGTGTATCTGTAAAGCCTGAAACACTTGACTGCCCGTACAAATTTGGGCACCCAAGAGTTTAGGGGAAAACAAACAAAATAAACTCTGGGTCAGTCATGGGACTGGTGTGAGTAAATTCCAACCATACGGTTTAACTTTGAAAATCCTTTTTGAAACAAAAAGGATAATAGTAAGACCAATCCACACATAAACATGGACGGTTTTTATCTTACTATAACCCAAAATATTTTGATATCAAAATCCAGTGATATTATAATAATGTCTAATCAAATAAATAACCAAATAGTAGAACGCTTGCATCTCACGCTCTACATACATAGTATAAAATCAAAACCCGCAGGGCGCTTATTGGAGATTGGATTCCAACTATGACAAGGTATGGGACCACCTTCCGATGATGTATCTCTAGAGGAGAATACACCTGGGTTCAACAAGAACGTCTTGCAACCCGGCCCACACATGACCGACCACTCATTTCGCTTGAGTGTATCGAATGTATATCACCAACGGTTGGACTCAAACCACCGTTCCCGAATGGGCAGAATCGATAGATTTAGAAACAAAAGGAATTTCTCTAGATAGGTGATTATACACCCTAATGGGAGCGACCCACATAGCCATGCTGCCTGCCCGATTTTTGTCATTTCCCGGTTGTGAAGCTTGAGGCTACGCCTACCTTTTAGAACATCTGGCCACCATACACTTTGAATGCCACATCGTCAAACCCGTCAAATCACTAGTTGGTCTTCCCAAACATATTACGGGTATAAAAGCTAAGAGAAACGAATTTCTCCGCCACCAGACGTAATACCTTGAAAAGATCGTCTTCTGTGACCCTTAGGAATACTCTGTCAGACATTCGTCCATACAAGTTGTCCTGGGACTGAACAAACATAACAGTTCTTGAATTTTCACTCCGTCTTCGATTATCTTCAACAAAATCTAATTTGCAACGCCTATGCCTATACGGAGTGGTTCTCGGATATCAAATCCAACCGGTCTCTCCGTATCGACAACGATGGTCAAAACACTTCGATAATCGGTTGTTTAACTATCGAAGTAAAAACAACATCCATTCAATGTACAACCAATATCACACAAATCACAGGCACTTTTTATTTAACATTCGTTCTTATATTTCTTTGGGCAAACGTCATTACTTATTCCTTTTGAATAAGTGAATTTCAACACAAGCTGTTTCCCTTCCCTAGGAAGTGCTACTGTATATAAACATCACGCTTAAGTTTGGTTAACAGCGTTTCATTTATCGTTACAGTTCAAACTAGCTATACGCTGCTATATCCCTTTATAACTAATCTTGACATAACAGTCACGCTTAAGCCTAGTCAACAGCGTTACTTTACTGCTATAGTTCTGAGACTTGCAATATGCTACCATATTCCACTTTATAATTAATCTCAACACCTCTTTCCGTTACAAATTCTTGACATCTCTTTTCATTACAAAAACTTAACATCTCTTTTCGTTACAAAAATCTTGATATCTCTTTCCGTTACAAAATCTTGACATCTCTTTCTGTTACAAAAAAAAACTTAACATCTCTTTCTGTTACAAACCAAATACCATCCCTCGATAATTGTGAAGCCGTTCAAGTTGGGGTATTTTAATTACCTCTCAGACCTTGATCGACGACGTTCTTACCTTAGAATAGATATAAGTTCGTAACTCTAATTCCTTATACCTTAAAATCAGTCAACCTTACTTCTTGTTATATTTTAAATATGGTTTTATGACGCCATATCCTTATTTTGAAAACTCGGTTATTTACATTAGCTTCAACTCCCTTGTTCAAACCCATTTTAAACATTTTTCTCCACTTTGTCTTTCTTAGACAAATCTCTTTTTAAACATTCCTCTTCGCTTTGTCTTCTTTAGACAGATCCCTTATACTTTAAAATCTTATTTAAACTATTCGTAAATTTTATTACATTAGATAAATCAACCCAATCTAACTTAATTAAATAACCAATTATTGATCAAAACAGTTTGCTTGGTAAATATTTAGCCATGCTTAACCCACTAATCAACTCTAACAAAGCTTTTCATTTTGAATAAATAACATTTATTTATTCAAATAATTTCACTTGTATCGATTACTATAGAAAAATAATTTGTTTCTAAATAATCTCATTTACTATTAAATAAACAATAATCGATTTTAACAAATCTTACTTAATATGAAATCTACCATAATCCATTTGTATATATCTCATTTACTTGTTCTTAAAACAATAAATATTTGTTATTAATCATCAAGTTCATCTCCGCCTACATACTTATTAATCTTATCAATATAAGAATCTACTTACCAAAGCATTTAGTAAGTATGGTGAAACACGTGCTTCGCACACGGTGGGATTTGGTAAAACAATAGCGGTTTAAAACAAATGATACATTTACGATTGGTTGTTGCCACTTTCTTAATCGATATCATCTATTGGTTAAATCAAAATAACGTTCGAATTTCCATTCAACGCTAATATTAACACAAGGTTTCAAAAGTCATTTGGGTTCAAACAGTGCATCTATATAAAACACACAGTACATATAAATATTGAGGAATCCGGTTGGATTCCACCAACCGGTTTCCTGCATCCACCGATGTTAGTCAACAATTAACACTGGTTCCATCCTAGGGAATATTAAAATCGATGAAATCAGTATCCAACCGGTGATGTGTACATATGCAATGATATGTAATATTTCAACCAATTTAACCATAATTTGCCTAAACAACCATCTCACAGCATTCAACCATTATTTAAAAGATAATTAAAATATTTTAAATAAAAAGAGAGTTAGTGAATTTACTCACCTTGGCGCGTTAACCGTTAAATAACGATTTGCGTCGGTACACCGAATCAGACGTTATGATTTCCAACGAGCTCTTGGTGGTTACGGACCAGTTCCAATATACTCGGTTGCTCTTATCCCTTTTTGGTTTCAGATCAACGCTCGGTCCGTCACACTACTTCAGATCCGCTCTATTTTAAACAGTGTCTTCTCCCTTCATATCACGTTCGAATCATTCCGGTATATTGCTTTTATAGTCATTTTGAAAATTTCTAAACCCCACTTGCTTCGGAAATGACTCGCATGCCATTTTGTGTTTTCTCCTCCGATATGATTACAACAACACAGCTCCTTCTTTGTTAGCTTTCATGCATACCGTAACCTGCTACCCTCCCAACCAATTTCCGCACCAAACCTCCACTGTTTCTACCATCTTCCTTCACCGATTTGGAAACCGTAGTGACCATGCTTCAGTACCCATTACCGCACTTCCCCTTTTTCTTTTTTTTTCTTTTTTTTTTTTTTTTTTTTTTTTTTTACCGCATGCATGAAAGCCATGCAGGCTTGCCCTCACCCCTTTCTTCCGTTCTGTACCCTATCTTTCTCCTCTCTCTCTCTTTTGTTCCTCATAACGTGGCATCCTTCTTTATACTTTTATATTATAATCAGCACCTATACCCCGCCACTTCACCAATGAAAATTTGCAGAGCCCGCTCCTTCACTTGCTTCACAACAAAATGTCCCTCCCCATGTTCAAAACATCCCATTCTCAACACCTAACGCAGCCGAACCCCTCCTATCCACATTACTACCTTTGCTTCTTTCACCGTCATTATTCCTTCACAGATATCACCCTCCTCCACATCAAGACTTCCACCTCGGCCTCTTCGTAGTGCCCCCTTTTGAAATCACGTTCATGTATTTTCAGTGGAGGGATCACAGGGTTTTAATCATTTTAGTGGAGGGTTGAACTTGTTTTTACTTATTTTATACGGCCATTGAAATGTTGGAACTTTCTGTTTGTTGTAGGAGTACACAAAAGCAGTGCTTATATTTATAGATTTTAGAATCCGTGGTGGCCAAGGCATTTAGGTCATTGTTTATACAGGGAACTCCTTGGTGGTCAAGTAACATGGTGTAGATAGGTCGGTAGGTACACAGGCTAGTATGGTATTGTACATTTATTTTAATGGCTCCAGTCCTTTTCACGTCAGCTGTTATGATATTTTACTTGCTTGTGTAGCTGTTTTTGGTTTCCCCATGTGATAGCTAGGCAGGTGGGGATTTCAAATGTACAAAGAGAATAGAGTAGGAATGATGTTCGGTCGGCATGGAGTCTCAAGTGGTGTTCTGTACGTACAGTTACTTCATATCCAAGGAAACGAGACGTACCAACTATTTAATATATAAGTCTGAGTGATGTGAAAAAAACGATGTGAGTAGAACTGTTTGTATGCATAGGAACCCATGTGTCTCATAAAATATTGGTCTGTGTATTTTAAAATCATAGGGTAGCCTGCTTTTTAAATGGGCGACAATTCATGTTGGGTGATTTGATTATACAGGAAAGTTATCATTTAGGTTAGAGTAGGTTTGGCCGAGAGGTGACAAATTCCTTCCAATAGGTAGCTGCGCTTTAAAAGATGGTGTACGGTTCTTCGGAACAAAGCAATGCAATGTTTTTATTTGTTTTGAAAGTTATGCACCTCAACGTACCCAATCCCATTTACGTAAGAGCTGCTACGGACAGAAATAAGAACACTATCATGACGGACGAGGTGCCCCGATCCCAAAAATATAATAATACCGGTAGTTTAACTTATATTGTGAAACCACGAAATATTGATACAGGGTGCAAAATACTCCAAATAAAAAGTTGCGTATTTAATTAATTAAAAATTACAGTAAAATTCTAAAAATTAAATTAACACTACGTCTCAAAAGAACCTTGTCTAAATTCGAAATTGATATCTAGTTATATCGAATAAACCGTTACGGTCGATAAACGATTCCATAGCGACTTTCAGAATATTTGATTTGGATATAATTCTCAATCTATAACACGAAATCTCGATTTTTCACTTCTGTTAGACAGATACTATTCAACAGATTTTAACGTTTCTTGTTTCGCAGAAATCCGACTTAAAATGAGTCCTGTACACTCAGTTGAAGTTCAGAACGTTAAATTTCGAACTGCAGCGTCGTTCTGAGCTCGATTATATTTAATATATATTTTTATATGTTCAACTTCGTTTTAATTAATATTTAAATCTACTTATATTAAGAATTCAATATTTAAACTGATTTAAATATTCAAATACAAACCGATAAAAATGCGGGACATTACACTTTATTAACACAAAATTTAGCTCAGTTTCTAAGGTTTCCAAAAAGTCCGGATTCGTCAGATTCCGATCATCCATTCAAAAGTTATGATCGTTTTACTTCAGCCTCTTGAATATTTTAGATTTTTTTTTTCTTGCATAAACATGAATTTTGATTTTTCATTTAAGGTTTCAACCTTGCCTAAAATTTTTTTTGAGAGTTTTAACACCTCAAATTTGTTGTTACTCCTTCACTCGAGAAATGGATTTGTATTGAGTTGCTTACTCTATTATCAAGATATTTCAGTTCATTCCTATCTTATTTTAAGTATTAATTCTAGGCGAGCTCGAATTTATTTTACTTTCCAGACTTACTTGATTATATTAAATCGTTGGTTCATTAACCTGGTCGTTTTTCTAAATTTCATTCTTATTATCGTCTATTTTCATCCATATGACATTGAACATCATTTCAAAATATTACTATTCCTTTCTTGTTTCTTTTCAAGTATTACATTTCGAATGAACTTGAATTTATTTTTAACGTTTCAACTAACTTAATTATATTACGCCATACATTCATGAACATAGATCAATGTTGCAAAATTTTCATTTTCTTATTTAATTCATCAATATTCATTGACATTACTTTACTTATCCATATTCGATTATCCATTTACCTGAATTAGTTCCGATCTATTTATTTTGATTATTCAAGTTCATTCACACTTCGTTGCATTCATATATTTAGTTCTAATCCAACAACTTCAAAATTTTCCAAGTTTACTTCCATTAATTCAAATTTACTTGACTTACTTAAATCGACCTGGTACTAAATTCTCTCGACATTCAGCTTTTATAGGTTAGTCTTCAGGTTTTTATTCCTTATTCCCTATTCCATATTTTTTTCAATTTCCCGTTTATTTCATTTCCTTATTCGATGTAGTTAACTTTGAATTCTATACCAATGGATTGAGGTTAACTATGGTTATATATAACCGTTCTATTTCATCTCGTTTATTAAATCTTTCCTTAACTCACATAACATTAATCACTAGTACGAATCGAATTGTTCTTACTCAGTCCAACTGTTCACGTGAATTTAAAACAACTTATTAAATTCCATAAGTTGATTTCCTTAAACTTAATCCATCGTATTCGGAAGCTGTTTGTAAGACTTCCATTTTTCTCAAACTTATATATTAATAACTATATATATAAATATATATAAATTCCATAGCGCTATTTTTAAATTTAAATTTAGTCATAACTTACCATTTATAAAGTGAACACTAACTTTCTTACGTTCATTGGAAAGATATGATCAATTCGATCCTAGCGTTTCTTGTTTTATACAATTCTAACTTATATTAAATTTTATATATTTATTCAAAATTAAAGATTGAATTTTCAAACTACCGCGCAATTTCCGGCTCATAATATAAGTTTTTTATAAATTTCGAACTCAAGTGCCATTTTAAATAAATTTACAATTGTTACTAGTTAAAGTAAACTCAATACTTGATTCCGGGTTTCCAAATCAAGTCTAAAATAACTTACGTTTAATATTTATACTATTTATAAACTTTACTATATGAAATTTCAAATCCAAACTTTTAAATTTAAGAAAGAAATTGAAATCCTGGTTTAAATTAAATTCAACTTTAAATATGGTATGCTAATACCTTTATATAAAATTCTATGCCATATGTAAATCGAGCCCAAAAATCCTTGTAAAACCCAATTTTAAATGATCATTGAATGGTCTCTCTCCCCACTTAAACTCTTCAGAATAACCATCGATAATGCGTGCACCCATTACTAAGGCTATTTCGAAGATCCGAGCAGGGAATTATCCACTTGTTTCATACTATTTGAAATCATTTCCAGAACCATTCTTATAATATAATATTATCTTAACTTTGGCAAAACTCTTTTAAATACCCCAGGATCAAGTTTCGAGTTCACTTTTATTTCAATCACGACCTTTCTCCTCCGATTATACTTAAAGATATCATTTTATTTCCAAGTATTCGCAACACCTAGTAATTATCTCTTATTATTAAATTGACCATAATAGATAATACTTAATATTACTACCTACCAACGACCAATGATTATACACTTAAAACCACTAGTAGTATATAATATATATAAAAATATAATCGAAAATCATATTATGTCGATCATTCTATTCGATTATTTAGAAATTTCTATCGATTCTATGGCGTCCCATATATCGACCAAAATCCATAAATATTCAACAGAACAAGTCAACACAATATAAAACTGTTTTATCCAAAATACAAGTACGCTCTCTCATATCACTCAGACTCATTCTAGGGCATTTCTAACCCCATCTCTAATGAGTAAATTCCCAACAGAGCCAAGGTTGTCGCCAACCATCGCTCTGATACCAACTGTAACGACCAATATTTTTGACCGTTTAAAATCGACAATAAGCCACACATGTCGACCCAAACAAATCGCAATTGTAGGTAGTTATTGGGAAAAGAAGAAAAAGAAAGAAAGAAGAGAAAGACAATAACAGAATCTCACAGCGGAAGGACAACATATAATAACCAAATAGTAGTTAAAGCAGTTGAAATGTATACTGTGATTATAACATTCAATGATTATCAGAGTTACATATACATACGAATGTACATAATAAGCAGCGGAAATAAATATGTATAGATAATAGATATACCAACTCTTCGTCTTCGATCTCCAAGCACAGTCATCTTCAAATACTGCAACTCTGCTGACCCGAGCGTATTGCATAAAAAGAAAACACAACAAACACTCGAATCAGCACTAAATCATCTCATATTAGTCAAATCAAAATATGAAGTAACATCAGTGTCATGGGTACAGTAACTCAAGAGATGTTACGGGATTTTCCATCTCTTAAAGATCCGTTAAACTAATACATACATAATATAGTACGCTATTATGATAGTGTCTATCCAGTAAAGTATAAATACTGAAAATAGCGTAAGCAGGATTACCATATTACCCTTACGCCGTTTATAAGCATCAACAGTCTATACAGTACCGTAAATTCACCGTACGGGTGTTATCAGAGGGCACTCCATAGAAGGCAATGCTAAATCAAAATCGTATGGGGCTCGATATGGATATATATATGACAAGGCACTCGAGGCAATGCCCAGGGTAGGATTCTACCAATTGCACTCCCGGACCGGTGGTAACGCATAGCAGCCACTACCGCCCACCTCGGAACACACTCCCAAAATCATAAATGGGCCCAAATCAGCATCATCAATCATAGTCATAGAAATATTATCGAAGGAGTGCGTCCGATCAAAGGTGCTACCTCAATTTGTCACGGTATAGCTCCTGTTTTAGTCATTTCAATTCTGACCCGAAGGTCAGGGCTATTTCGTCATCGTTCATCTTCTTCGATTCAATAATCGCCTCCAATTCGTCATATCTCATTCTGGATACGTCAAACGTTCACAGTTGTCAAAGTGGTATCGACACTGACAGAGATTATGCCTTATGTCGACTCCGGTCTCTTTAACAACCAACGCTTACAACTTTTCACATCGGTTGGTTCATTTACATTCACAAGGTTCGTTTCATATCAAAATATCATATTTTGTTTGAATCAGATTTATATTCAAATAGAATATAATTTCATATTAGCATATCATAATCATACCAAACCGATTATATTCTAAATTAGCATATTATCATTCCATAATATTATAATCATATAATATTTTACCAAATCGGTATATATTCAAGAAAAATATAATTCTTATCAAAGATTATAATTATCTCAAATCGATTTTTATTCAAAATCCATTTATATTCAATAGGGTATAAATTCCCCATGACAACCCATTCATCTCATTTATGGAATCCATTATATTCGAGTAAAATATCAATTACATATCCATGTAAATTTTGTTAAAGTCGATTCATATTTGAATACTTTATCTCGACTCCATCTCGAACTAGGGTTTAAATCCAGCACTTTCCATTCAGAAGAAATTTACGATCATTTACTGTAACTTAAAAATAGATGCTTTTAAATAAAATCTATATATAAATATATATATATAAATGGAAATACTGGTTAAAACAAAATAAGATAATTTAGATCATTATGAATATATATATAATAATTTTTTTTCTTTTTTACTAATTAATTTAAATAATAAAATGTATAAGAAATTTTTATGCTAAAGTAAATAGTCTATAGGTAAAGTTAAATAATAAATCTTAAAGAGAGAATAATTTATTTGGAATCAAACATTGTAAATATATATATAATAAAATTTTCTTTCATCAAAATTTCTCCTTTCTTCTGAACTTCAAATACTTGAACCCATACTCCAGTCTCAATGGAGTTACTTAGTTCAATATCTTGTTTCAAACTCATCTTTCAATTCCAAGAGTTTGAATCAATATCCAAAACTGAGTTAACAACTCAAAATACCTCGATTCCTTTATTGTTATTATTTTTAATTCAATATGAATTTATTTCATTCAAATCCGCCCCATAAATTTTGAATAATTCCAAATCATATTTACATACCAATTCAAGAATTTCCACTTTGTTTGGGAAAATTTCCTTAACCCTTTTTAATAAAACCCAAGTTCAGAATCTTTACAGAAAAGGTTTTTTCGAGTATTGGCACATCCTTCTAAATGAAAACTCTATCAAACAAAATTTCCAAATATTCAAAATCATTTAACCAAACGATGTCTGTATATAATTATCTAACCAATGGCCAAGTGATTTTAATTTAATTTCTCGATATTTTAGGGATGGATCTATCATTTCAATCCAAAACAGGGTCACAGATGTTTATCATTTCAACCTGTGTTCTTAATTGATTATAAGTCGATTAATCCCGGGTTGGTTCGATGCCCGTAACATCAGGGGTAAATTTGGGATAAATCGCCAATAGCATACACATTCATGTACGGGAAACTGGAACATGGCAATATTCATTCAGAAATCAATCCAAAGCATCCATCACAATCATTCATTCAATAAATCAGTATTAGACTGTTTCACGGTTTTGCAAGTACCAGAGTATCAACAAATTATTTAAATTAAATTAAATAATTAATTACTTGTCAAATTTTCAGATTAACATACATGCATGTCAATTTCTAAGCGATGATCATCAATCACACACAACCATCCAACTAAACTTATTTCACAATTTAATTTGATAAATATGAAAATAATTCAGTATTTTGTGAGCGAAGAATCACTCACCTTTGGGTTCTCAGTTGATCGAACGTCCAACTAAGGGCCAAAATTTCACAGTCCCCAAATGCAACCAAAGCAGCGCCAAAACGTCCGCAATTTCGCCACGATCCCAACGCAACAAACCGCATCCAAATCCGAGTTAAAACGAGAAAGTTATCAGTGTTTTAGCGTTCAGAATTTGAATTTATAAAATTAATTTAAATAATTAAGCTACTAATAGTACCCTGCCACGTCATCTTCTCCTTGGACCTTCCTCCCGCTCTTCTCTTCTTTGCTACAGTAGACCAACGAAATATGAACCCATTTTAGCCGTGCTTTGACCATCGATAGCTCTCAATTCCGACCACCTGAAAGCATGAGACCACCACCAAACGAAAGCTCACACCGAGAGGCACCCAACCGTGGTCGCGGCATCAACTCCGGCGCACCCAACTGGCCACGCCATCCAACCCTAAAACCGCCATTTCTGACCTTTAAACCCCAAATTCTCTCACCTCCGACCAAAATACTTCCTGCGACCACCTCCATTCAACTCCTATCAGCCTCCTCTTCAAAACCCAGGTCTTGATTTCTTCGATTGGTTGCCGGATTGAAAACCCCCAAATTTGGCTTATGGGTTTCGAAAATAGCAACTTTGACTGTCAATTTCCGGCGACTCCGGCCATTACATGTCGAAATAAACCATACCAGAACCTTCATATCATCGAGAGCTTCAAATCGATATATAATTTGCTATGGTTTGAAGAGATTTAAATTTTTGAGGTTGTATTTATTTTTGTTCTAGGGTTTGACCTTTAATTTCAGCCATTAAGAAGAAAAGTAGATGGAGGAAGTAACGTACAGGTGAAATGAGCTGATGTGGAGTTAAGTGGGTTTTACTTATATAAAATTATAAGGCCCAAATATGAGAAATACCCAATTATCCATTTACAATGATTCGTTCAAAATTTCTCTTGTACGATCAAACGGTAAGTCGGATTGTAACGCAAATTGAAATCCTATAATAATTCACCGTTCCGGTTCTGATGGCGCCAGTTTCGTCGAATTCCGAGACAATCGCCAAAACAGTAAATTTCACAGTTAATTAAATAAATAAAATATTCAATTATTCAGTTAACTGTTTTAATTCAATTTAATTATTCACTAAATTCAAATTTAAATCAAATTATGACTTAAATAATTCTATAAATAAATTTCACACATTTTAAATCTAAATTTGATTATTTAAATCTCTGATTTGAATTTCAGTTACTATTTCTCAACTTAGAATTCTCCATTTACCAATTAAATTTGAATTTCCATTTTTAAACTAAATAACTCAAATCATTTAAATAAATAAAATATGAATTTCCAAATTGCAACAATTCTAAGTATAAACTAAATTTTAAAAATCTATTTATACTCCATTCAAATACTCATCATCATTATAATTGACAATATTTGGTTTTTATCCAATATTATTCTATTTTATTTATTTAAAAATTGAAAATTAAATATTCAGAAAATATGGGATGTTACACATTGTCTACCGGATATATTCGGAAGTCAATCTCCCGCTCCGGAGGTAAGCCCTTCACCTCCTAAAACACATCCGAGTATTCCTGGACCACTCTAACAGATCACAAACTCTAGACCGACGTTTCAAGCGATTCTAGATAACTTAGCATAACAGATTCCATGGGATTACAAGAGATCTCGAGAGTGTTACCCAAGCGGGTCGTAAGCCTAACAACTCTCCTTCCACAAACAAGAACAGCACCATTACAGGATAACCAGTCCATGCCCAAAACTAACCCATAGCCCGTGAAGCCCAAGAAGCATCACATCTAAACTCAACGCTAAGTATAGAAACTTTCAAACCCAAACACATCATGGAGCCCCCAATTGGGTTTGAAACAACTAAGGGATCATCTACTAAACTGGTGTCTAAGTGCAGTGACTCAACTAACAACGATGAGATAAACGAACTCGATGCGTCAGAATCAAATAAAGTTCGAACCGGATAATAAAGAAATCCAAATTCCAACCTAGACGGTCTTATCCCCATCTGGTACACTAGCCGTGAGGGAATACAACTACCCTCCAGAAGATTCCATACCTTGCCCTTGCCCCTTTGGACAACCCTAATAAGGTGTCCTATTCCTCCCAAAAGGATAACTACTCGCCTTCTTCTTCCCATTCTCCACTCGTAACCTCCCACCAATGAGGTTTCATCCTTCATTAACCAAACAACTATTTGAGCCTTCCTCCCATCGTCTATCCAATAGGTACCTACCAGTCCTCCTCCTTCTTGAACCAACTTCTAATCCGACTAACGTCTAAGTCCCTTGAAGTGGTTTTCCATTCTTATCTATCTTAGAAAGATCATCTATACACGGAGGGGAAACTCAAAACGAGAGAGGAAGAGATTCAAAACGGAGAATTCGAAAAATAAAGATATGGCTATCGGGGATTATGCTTTTCTTTCAAAAACTTTTCTCTTAAAAGACATGTTTTTGAAAATACTCCTTTCAAAAATATTCTTAGAAAACAGTTTTTCTAAAAAAATTATCTGTTATGGTAACCTTAAGCTCTGATACCACGTGTAACACCCCACACCCGCTACGGTCACTCACTAAGGGAATGCCATAACATCGGTGGAGTATTTTAAGTGAGTATAGAACAGAAAAATTACAACAAGACAGATATAAATAATACTTGAGAATTAAAACATCATTTCATTGCAGCGGAAAGTAAAACATGTTTGGTTACACCAAAACCATAAACAAGAGTCAAGTACATAATATCCATCCTGATAAAACAAAAGTACATAATCCCACTACATAACTTAATAGCCATAATAGAAAAGATAAACTGAGCTTTACATCCACGGTCCAAGCTCCAAAAGATAGATAAAGCAGTCTGATCAAAGCCCACTAGTGCTAGGCTCACTCTGAAAACCTGAGGGTTGGGAAAAAGATAAAAAAAACAACGGGGTCAGACATAAGTCTGAGCGAGTCCTATATCCTTAACAATACAATCATTAAAGTAATTAGGGTATGATATAAACAAGGTACGATACCTCTGGGGATGATGACTACACTAAGTAGCCAACTAAACACAGGATGTACTAAGATAACCGAAAAGACGCATTTACCCACCCAAGGATAATTACTACACTGCACTACCCCAGATCTACCCACCCAAGGGTAATTCCTACACTGCACCACACCAGTTCTACCCACCCAAGGGTAATTCCTACTTAAGGTTGATCCCACTAAGTGTACTTAGTAATTTTTAATAGTAGTTTCGTGTACCCCTAGCAGACTACATAGGTGCCGTCTGCCCCTATCTCCACTAGGTGTACTCACTGCTCCCCAAGCGATCGGCTCCCTAACGTAGATACCCGTGCTGGCCCCACAGTGGGGTGTATCATTCCCCAAAGTGGCAACCTGATAATATCAACGGTGCACGGCTTATACCTACACGATGCAACAACGTCTTACATACCAGCCCGGGTCCACACATGCATATGAAACCCGTTGGACTTGCGTTGCCACCGCTAACCCGTTTTGGCCTCTTACAGTCAAGCCCAATATGCGTGTCCCGTCCTCGACTTGGGTCGAGCCCACAAAGATACGTTTGGGATATTGGTTGAAATGGGCCCCCACAAGCTACCCACCTAAGCTTGTCATTTCTAGTGAATCCCACTTATCCCTTTAACCATGTCCACTTACATGTTATAAATTTTGGTTAAGTCTTTTAATCATATTTTAATTGCCACTCAAGGCACCCACTAGATTTCCACATGCCACCCAAGGCACTTACTTGATTCCCACATGCCACCCAAGGCACTTACTTAACCCTTTAACCATGTTTAATTACATGTTCCACTTTGGTTAAGTATTCTAGTCGTATTTTCTATTGCCACCCAAGGCAACCCACTAGTTTCCTCATGCCACCCAAGGCACCCCCACTAGTTACTACATGCCACCCAAGGCACCCACTTAACCCCTCATGCCTCACTACATGCTAATTTGGTTAAGTGTTTCTTAATTAATTAAGATCGTAACCTTTGTAAAGACCTCTCACATTAGACTGTCTTTTATGGCAGCTTGATATGCCGGTTGGTTCCGAGCAGCCTTACACCATAACAGAGTCTAACCTCGTGTCTTTACACTTGTCACGTATTTAGTTTATGACTAAGACCTCTCACATTGGGCCAATCATTTGTAGCCGCTGGATTTGCCGGTCGGTTCCGGGCAGTCTTATGCTACAAAAGGGTCCAACCTCGTGTCTTAGTCGATTAATTACACCTAATTAATCACCCCCATAATTTGTATTAATTATCCCTAATTAATTACAAATTTAAAGAATATGGGTAGACCTAACTCAATAGGTAAATTCCCAATTCCATAATATGGGTAGACCTAACTTAATATGTAAATTCCCAATTCCATAATATGGGTAGACCTAACTTAATAGGTAAATTCCCAATTATGTCCATTCACTTTATGTTATGCTTAAGCATACCCATTTCACACCATTTTATTAACATGCATATTAACCCCATCGTTCCCCACGTAATTCGTTCTCATAACATGACATAATAAAGGGAAGATTCATCACAAATGCCATGGGTTTAACCAATCATAGCATATAACTTTATCATGGGTTTAAATGGTGTCAACTTGCATATATGAGCATACATTAAACCCAACTAGCATTTAACCCAAACTTGCATGAAGCACATATGTCACAAAGGGGTAACTTGCATATGATTCTTATGTCATACAAAGGTGTGAACTTGCATAGCATGTCACATGTTAACTTGCATATAACCAAACACATAACTTGCATAACATGTTACATATGAACTTGCATATAATCATGCACATAACTTGCATATAACCAAACACATAACTTGCATAACATGTTACACATGAACTTGCATATAATCATGCACATAACTTGCATATAACCAAACACATAACTTGCATAACATGTTACATATGAACTTGCATATAATCATGCACATAACTTGCATTACATGTTACATATGAACTTGCATATAATCTCACATATAACTTGCATAACATGTTACATATGAACTTGCATATAATCTCACATATAGCTTGCATAACATGTTACATATGAACTTGCATATAATCTCACATATAGCTTGCATAACATGTTACATATGAATCAATGTTCAACATAGTGTTTTGCATAATGAGCATCATAAAACATAGCATTAAACTTGCATAACATATAGCATAAAACTCGCAAAACACACAACATACACTATACTAAACTTGCATAAACACATTGATCCACAAACGTAGCCATTTCTTATCATATCCTATCATAATCAATTTAACAATTGATTATTAAGGCTATAGAAACTCACCACTAAACTCCAATAAGCAAACCCTTGCCAAAAATCACCCAAAAACTCTAGCCTTGAAAATAAAGCTTGCAACTTGATGATGAATGCAAGCTAATGATCACTCATACAACTTAAAAATGCTTGTATGAACATGAAAGCCTTCATAGAAATAGTTTAGAAAGAGGATGGAGGCTAGGGTTTTGAGTGGAGGCCATGATCATAGAAAATTTTGGCATAGTTTAGTTAGAGGATAGGATTTTGATCATTTAGGGCTAGCTTAGGGTCTTATTTATAGGATTAAGATGTGTTTTAGACCCTTAGATTAACCCTAGGTTAGTTTAGGTCCGTCAGATTTTGTCCCAAGCCCTCCAACCCAGCCCAAAACTCAACCAGGTGCACCAGGCCAGAATCAGCCGACAGGGCAAGTCGACAGCCCGGTCGACTGCCAAGTCGACAGGCATGTCGACAGGCAAGTCGACAGCCCTGTCGACAGCCAAGTCGACTTGGCTGGGCGGGAGTTTTCCCACCTAGCCCCCATTTCTGCATGTTTCGAAATTCAAATTTCCCAAAAACTTCTTTGGGCCTTAACCGGGTCATACGGACTACGATTTACAAAATTTTGGACTCTATTTCGCGTATTTTTCCGAGACGAACACAATGACGTAACCCGTTTCCCCTGATTCTCACATCTGAGATTATTAATTCTGTAATTAGTGAATATCAGTGTTAACTGAAATTCGGGGTGTTACAATATTTTTGCTATTTTTCCAAGAATAGAATTGACAGTAATAATGATTTTGACGTATAAATCGATTAAGGAAGTACAATATTAGTATGAATAATGGTTTTCCACATTAAATGTCACGTGTTATTTTCATTCTACGTCGGTGCCTGTAAATTTTAGGAAAACACATGTTTGTTTTCAAACTTAGTGAATTTTGATAAAATATGTATGTGATTGAGTTACCAAACCTCCCTAGTAAGGGAAACGATAATTAAACTTTTATACATAAATGGAAATGGAAAGATTAGATGGTACAAGGTATAAAAAGAAAAAAAAATGATTCGTGCAATATTTGAACTTGTAGATAATGGTAGGTTTAATTCGACTAATTACAGAACTTGCTGTGAAATGTGTCAAAAATTTATTCATCTTAAGTTGACTACATCATATAATGTAAAGTAAAAACTTGGATTACACTTCATTTTGTAAGTTTATTCTTTTTATGCTGGCCATATAAGCTAAATGTTTTTTGTTTACATTATTGCAACAAATCGATAAACCGTATATAATTTAGCAAATTTTACTTATACACCGAAAACAACTTAACATACACCATTATTTTTCTATAAAATTCTATCACTAAATTACCCTTTTCTCATATTTGCTTTTTTAAAAACTTTTGCACATAAAAAGTCAAATTATTCTTAAAAGTATTAAAACTTGAAGCAAACTATATATGCTAATGAAAATGTTAATGAATTATTTAATCATGAAATCTAAAATTTCAATTAAGAAAACATTCAGAAATAATGTCTAATTTAGAAGTGTTGATTTATTTTGAAAAATTACAGTAATTTTGTTGAAATTGATTTTTTTTCAAAAAGTTTTCAAACGTTACAATATTAGTAAAAGAAATAAATTTCATTTTATTGAATTTTACTCAATTTGATGTAGAATTTAAAATTTTGGGTAATTGTGTTTTAAGTTTGAAAGGGGAAAGAAAAAGAAGATGAGAACATGGAGCTTTATTAAAAGAAATGATGTATATAAAGTAATATATGGTGTACAGTAGTTTATTATAATTTCTGGTATATGTTTAGCTATTTTTGGTGTATAAATAGAAATAGCCATATAATTTGTGAATCAAAACACTCTTGTCAGAAGGAGGAGCAAATAAAACAACACCTGAGAGATTCGAACTCTCGCGGGGAGACCCATGTACTTAGCAAGCACACACCTTAACCACTCGGCCAAAGTGTCTTTTACGCTAGAAATAAAATGCATTTAATCATTACTATTGCGAACAAAACAAATTAATTAAAACTCAGCAAATCAACCAACCCTTTTTTGGTAAAAATATAGAACCAAAAAGAAGAAGAATGTAATTGCGAATTTGAACTCCTACTGTAATAACCCGCAAATTCTGGGCCAGTTTAAATTTTTTATTTTGGCAATTATAGCGAATTTTGAATATTTAAAATGAATTATTTTAAATAATAACGACCAGAAATTTAATTTGAATATAATTAGAACGTATATATTATACGCGTCGTCATTAGAATATAATTATTTATATATAATTATAAATAGAATTGAAAATGGCGCGGTAGTTCGATAATTCGATTTCAAACTTCCATTGAATGTACCGGGTGCAAAACAATCCGGATTTTAGTGAAACCAAAAACATTAGGATCTATTCGTGAATATCTTCCCAACGAATCCAAATAATCGAAATTCCATAGCGGGTATCAAAAGATATGTCCAGTTGAAAATTCTGAATAGTCGATATGGAATTCAGGCCCTTAAAAATGGGCATTTTGCAAACGACCTCGGATTTCGACGAAACCACTTTCGTTGGGTCCATGATGTTAAGTTATTGCTAGGTTTCAAATTTCATAATTTTTCGAATCAATATGTGAGCGTGGCAAAGGGAAACGCGTTTGACCAGTTTCAGTTGATTTTAATCGACTGAAAAATGGCCATTTTTCCAACGGTCTCAGAATTCGACGAAACTAGTTTTGTTAGGACCGTATCGTCAATACGAAGCTAGAAAATATTTTTCTGGAATTTTTCTAGTAAGTATGTGACCTCGGTAAATTGAAATGTGCGTTTAAAATTCAATATAGTGATTTAAATGTAGCATTTAAATTCAACGGAAACTGATTGTAACAGCCGAATCAGCTTGCGTGGCATATCCCATTGTGTTCGGAATGGGGGTAAAACGCTAGGGGCGACAGTCAGTGGGTTCGATTCTGAGTTCAAATGAAAAGTCAACAATTAGGGTTTGGAAAAATATAAAATAATAAAATAAATAATTAAGTATAAAAGACCCCACTTCCTTATCTCTCTCCCTCACTTCCTTCTTCACCGTCAGCCTCTAGGAAAAAGAAAAAAAAAGGCCAGAGCTCGAGCCCGTCGCCGCCTCCCTCCCCGCCATCTCGTCGTCAGGCCACCGCCCCTCCACCAACTCCCGCCTCCCTCCGCCGCTGCTACAGCACCACGTCGAGCTCCCTCCACCAAATCAAATCCCGTTGTGCCCTAGCCGTCGCCCCTCTTCAATCCTCCATCGTCGTTCCTCCCTCCGCCGCGCCCCTGAAACCCTACCGCACCCATACCTGACCACCGCGCCGACCATCGCCTGGAGCCCGCCACCACACACAGCAGATCCCCCTCCCTCTCTTCAGTACACAGAGAAAAAGTGAGCCCTTTTTATTTTTAATTCAGTTTTGATTTAAATACCTTGTTTTAAATTCGGTTTTATTTTTTTCTAAATACAGAGATTAGTTTATTTCTGAAATTAAAATGTTCGATTTTTAGATGTAAAAAGGATATAAAAATATAATTTTTATATTAGTATAGTAATAAAAATATTATTTTTATATAGGTAGAGTATTAAAAATAGGATTTTTATATAATAGAGAAAATAAAAATATAATTTTTATTATATGTAAAGGTTAAACATATAATTTTTATTATATGTAAAGGTTAAAAATATAATTTTTATACTAGTGGCATATTAAAAATATGATTTTTATTCATGTAGAGTAATAAAAATATAATCTTTATTAGGAGAAGAGTAATATAAAAATATGATTTTTATATATATGAAGTGAAGTTAAAAATTTGATCTTTATATATGAAGTAGAAATATAAAAATATAATTTTTATATAGAAAGAAGCGTTGTAAAGATATATAAGTAAGAAATAAAAATATGATTTTTATATATTGAACTTCGAAATAAAAATATGATTTTTATATATTGAACTTCGAAATAAAAATATGATTTTTATATATTGAACTTCGAAATAAAAACATGATTTTTATATATTGAACTTCGAAATAAAAATATGATTTTTATATATTGAACTTCGAAATAAAAATATGATTTTTATATATTGGATAGCGAAGTAAAAATTCGATTTTTACATAGGTAGTGAAAGCGGGCGACGAAGGTGACAAAAGGGTGAGAACGACGAAGACTTCTGCAAAAGAAGAGTCAAGATGATGGGATAGCTATCTGTGAGAATTTCTCACCTTTCAATTTCTTTTTCTAATTATATATATATACTAGGATGCAGACGGTGCTTAGTAGCACCCGACACAATCGTCCACAGACCATGGACTTGTTTGTTTGGTTGCATAGATTAGTTAGATGATTTGATTTGAAACTGAATTGTTTGGTGAAATAAATTGATTTGATTGATGTGTGAATGGCGTGGGCCTTCACTAGACCGGGGATAAGGCTAGGCCTCGTCCCGTTTCTAGTATCGTGCCGTTATGCCGCCGAAAATTTCTAAAATAAGTTAGAAAATAAAAATATCATTTTATTTAAAGAATGAACTGAATAGAAATTCATATGTTGAAATAAAATGTTTTATCGTTAAAAATATAATTTTAACGTGAACATGAATATAGTGAATGCGAATAAATAAATATTCATTTACAAACCGGACGGTTTGTTTTTGTACACCTATTTGAAGGACATTGATTGGGTCGATAAATTTTACACATCGCCCAACTGCACAAATAAAATATGCGTTTGATTGTTTGAAACCCCACACGGGTGTTGGGATGAAATTTGAAGTTCACTCATCCTGATTGATTTAATATGTCGATCGATTGATTGACAGACTGTTATAAGCGTTAGATATCTATATCTGATGCTTATACAGTGTAGTGCACTTTGGTTGATGTTTGATTATTTTTCAATGCTATTATATACATGTGTTGTATGAAAATCCATATAATTAACTTTATATGGTAATTGATTGGGCCTCATTCCAATTTGAAAAATAAAGAATATTATAAAATAAAAGTTCATGTGTTGACAGTACTCATCCATTGAGATTGGTCATGTGTTGAACGAAATATTTTAGTAATAAAATTTACATCTTTATCAGTATAAGATAAAAGTTCATGTGTTGACAGTACTCATCCATTGAGATTGGTCATGTGTTGAACGAAATATTTTAGTAATAAAATTTACATCTTTATCAATATAAAATAAAGGTTCATGTGTTGACAGTACTCATCCATTGAGATTGGTCATGTGTTGAACGAAATATTTTGATAATAATAACTATTTTGAAAAAAAGAAATATTTGAAATAGAATATTTGAAAATAAAATATATGAAGCCATGTTGATTAGATTGACGCCATTTTGACGTGAACGATATTTATATCGATTTTATTCATTTCGAAATAAATTGAATTGAAAACGATTTCGAAATGAATTGAATTGAAATTGATTTCGAAATAAATTGAATTGAAAATGATTTCGAAATAAATTGAATTGAAAACGATTTCGAAATAAATTGAATTGAAAACGATTTCGAAATAAATTGAATTGAAAATGATTTCGAAATGAATTGAATTAAAAACGATTTCGAAATGAATTGAATTGAAAACGAATTCAAATTGAATTGAACGTGAATTGAAATGAATTCAAATTGAATTGAAATTTGAATTGAATAGAAATGAATTTTAAAACGAATTTATAAAGAAGAATTCAATTTTGATTTGAATTGAAAAGAAAGTTGAAATTGCTTTTGAAACGAATTTAAAACTATTCATATAATTCGTTTTAAATAGAAATCGACGAAGTATATATTATATATATTATATATATAATATAATGGCCTGAATAGAACGCGCCGCGCCGCGGCAGTTCGTGAATTTCGACCATTTATTTCAAACGGACGTTACGGGAGATCCGACCATCGGATCCTCCTAAAACTGGAACCGTTGGGTTCGTATCGAAAAGAGATTTCTAACGAATATTAGAAATTTGAAATCTAACGGTTGGATTTGGAGTTACGTCCAAATCAAATTTGAAAAAGGTCGCTGTAAGTGCAGTTCGATGGCCATTGATGGAAATCGACTGTACGGGCCTTGATAAAATTATTAAAAATAGTAATAATTTGTGTAAAATCATAAGAAATGATTTGGGAAAAATTGGGATGAAAAACTCCATATTTAAAAAGATAAAAATATATTTTTATCGAAATGAACTGGTTTTGAACTAGAATTATAATTCTATTTATTTTTAAGTAAATAAATTGAATTTAAAAAGGGTTTTAAAAATAACCAGAATATCCAATGATTGCATTGGAGTGGATTTGAATCGAAATTGCCTTCGCAATATTTCGATGTTGGAATTCGTGAATATACAGGTGTTGTTACGGAAATTTGAAAGATATATATTTGTATCGTTATTTAGGATACGACATTTGTTAGTCGTAGAATTTGATATTGAATATAAGCTGATATATTTTCTATTCAGAGCCTTGTATTGAATATCAAATGTTATTTGGGTTTGTCGTGAATGGTGTCTTCACTAACACTGTTCTTGAACCCAGTTGAGAAAAGATTAAATCTTTTTATTTAGATTTAATGAAGTGTACCAATTAAATAATATTTAATTGAAATTGAATTGATATTGATTTTTGGGTTTATCACGAACAGTGTTTTAAATAACACTCGTTCTTTAACCCGATAATTAATGAATGTGATTTTGGGTTTATCGTGAACCGTGTTTTAAATGATACTGATTCTTTAACCCAGTCGAAGATTAAAACTAAGTGGAGTTTTAATGAATCTTTAATAAGATTGAAATGATCGAAAATGGAGTATCACCAGTTTTGCTCCAGGCGATAGTTAAATCTTTAATTAGATTTGAACGTGAAATGGTAATTGAATTTACCGATAACACTGTGGTGTTAGATATGAAGTATTACCAGTTTTACTTCATGGGATGAATAGGTTGGGATGGGGAAATTAAAATAAATAAATACTTCGGTAAGGTTCGCTAATCCCGACTAGTTTGAATTGAGATTCAAAAATAGAATAAAGAATAAATTCAAGGAATTTATCTTGGATAAAATTAATGGGAACCTTTCCCTATGAATGTGAAATTTAGAAACTAACTGTCGGTTAGCCAAGCAGAATGGTTTCCTGAATATTGATCTGATGTTGGTTTCGGCCTTCGGGGTTAATATTTGGGGAATTATTCTCTTGATTAATTTACGGTTAGTGACTAATGAATTGGAATGAGGCGTATGTTGTGTTTGTGTAACACTTATTTAAAATATACACGAGTTATTCGGAAGGACCGGGTTTATCCCATTCTGAATAACTGATACGACGATATGTCGAAGATGAAGACGGTGGTAGAAGACCGGAAGTCTTCACATCGTTTGGATAATTACCGACGATCCTGATTGGGCTGTACACCCGAGAGGATGGAAATAGTTCGTGGTCGTCCAGACGTACTTGGAGATGGATGGATATGCGAGGAAAGTGCCTCCGGTTTCGTTCAGACCCAGAACGGACTTGTAAATGGACGGTGTGTCTGACATTGGATTTTAGTCTGTGCGATTGATCTCTATTAAATATATATCTGTTTGGCGGCGGAGAATTTATTCTCTTGCTTAACGCCCTTCTCTGAGACGTACGAGCTCAGGGGTTATATATTGATGGATATCAATTGCATGGAGTGAATTGCCTGTGTGGCATGCCTAAGTGGCAAATGATCAAGGCTTCTGTTGAAAAGCAAAGTCTTGTGGTTGATGATCAAAGCACGGCCTTGTGTGGCGTAGCTTTGTGTAACTTTGATTCGCGAGTATCAAACCCGGTATGAAATAAAAACGGGAGACGGACCTCGGGGAGGACATGCGTTTCTTTCTAGTTAGGAGTGGCGTCAGTGCTTGAATTGGCTGACGAGTTTGACTCATGTGGATATTGCTTATTATTACTTGCTGAAAAGCGAGGCACCTCGTGATATCGGTTTCGGCCGATGCTTCTGGTCGGCTGACGGGCCAGGCTTACGCCCCAAAGGGTGGGGAAACGCAGTGTTAAGGAATTTTAATCCACATCGGTGGACCGGCCCTGTCGCTCCGAGGGTCACTCGAGCTCTGATCCTGAGACACGGGCTAGAGCGTCTCGAATCGGTGAGGATCTTGCCCCTAGCCTCGGTTCATACCATAAATGATAACCCAACTTCCAATACGACATTTGTGGTTTTAATTGTAGAACTAGTATGGCGACATGATATATGGTACCCATGTCGCCTATGATTGATACTTATGATTTGAAGTTGTTTTATACACTATACACTTATAATAGTATCAAACGATTTGTTTTAAACGTATCAAGCATTCTTTGGCTGCTATAAGGGAAAACCCTATCCTCGGCTGCGTTGCATTGTGTGATGGGACCTGGGTCTTATAACAGCTTCATCTTTCTTTATTTAGCATTGCGCTGTTTGTTTTATGCACTGGTATTCTTGGGAGGAAACCCGTTCCGTGTTATACGGCGTGGTCCCTTGATTTACCTAACTTTAAAAATAAAGATTAACTGTTTTAGTTCTCACACCAGTCACATGACTGACCTGGAGTTTATTGTTTTAACCTAAACTCTGGGTGCCCCTATTTTGACACGGGCAGCTAGTAGTTTTGGTTTTGCAGATTTATATTCATAGGATCCTGGTTTACAGCTGGAACGATATCCGGAAAGCTTTGTATCCGTATATCTCATTCTAGTTGTGTATTGTATTATTTTCCGCTGCTATGTATTTAAATGTAATTTAAATCTCTGATATTTCTGTGTAATATTCATTTATACTCTGTATATTCTTGTAATCTGATGCATTGTTGTAATATACAATGAAATGTTCTTTTATATGAGTTCTGCTGTGGCTTGTTCTCGAACTATCCGACACTTTCCTTTACGGGGAAGTTACGAGTTTTCACACCTACCGAGAGGAATGTAACATGAAATTTGCAAGTATGTTCAATAGTTTTGCAAACTAGTCCAATTTTTTTCGATCATTTTTTTGCTGTTTTTCCAAGAATTGATTTGACAATAATAATGATTTTGACATATATATAGCGGAACTCCAATATTAGTACGAATAATGGTTTTCCACATTGAATGTCGCTTATTATTTTCCTTCTATGTCGGTGCTTGTAAATTTTAGGAAAACACTTGTTTATTTTCGTACTTAGTAACTTCTGATAAAATATGTATGTGATTGAGTTACCAGACCTCCTTTATAAGGGAAATCATAATTAAAATTTTATACATAAATGGATAAGGAAAGATTAGAGGGTATAAGCTATATAAAGGATAAAAAATGATGTGCGCAATGCTTGAACTTGTAAATTATGAGTAAGTTTGAATGTGTCATAAATTTATTCATCGTATGTCAACAACATCATACAATGTAAAGTAAAAACTTGGATAATGCTCCGTTTTGTAAGTTTATTCATTTTATGCTGGCCATATAAGCTAAATGTTTTTTGTTTACATCAATGCAACAAATCGATAAACTATATATAATTTATGAATCAAAACGCACTTTCAAAAGGATGAGCAAATAAAACGACACTTGAGTGATTCGCAATCTCGTGGGGAAACCCCACGTACTTAGCTGGCACACGCCTTAACTACTCGGCCAAAGTGTCTTTTATGATGAAAGAAAAATGCACTGGCTCATTTTTATTGCGAATAAAACAGGTTAATTAAAACTTAACCAAACAAACCCTTTTTTGTAAAAAATATTGAACCAAAAAGAAGAAGAATGTTATTACGAATCTGAGCTCCTACCGAGAGGAATGTTCTATTAAAAACATGCAATTTGCAAGTAAGTTCAGTAGTTTTGCAAACATGTTCAATTCTTTTCGATCATCTTTTTGTTGTTTTTCCAAGAATAGAATTGACAGTAATAATGATTTTGACGTATAAATCGTTTCAGGAAGTACAATATTAGTATGAATAATGATTTTACACATTAAATGTCACGTGTTATTTTCATTCTATGTCGGCGCCAGTAAATTTTAGGAAAACTCATGTTTGTTTTCATACTTAGTGAATTTTGATAAAATATGTATGTGATTGAGTTACCAAACCTCCCTTACAAGGGATATGATAATTAAACTATATACATAAATGGAAACGGAAAGATTAGATGGTACAAGGTATAAAAAGAAAAAAAAATGATTTGTGCAATACTTGAACTTATAAATTATGGTAGGTTTAAGTCGACTAACTACAATACTTGCTGTGAAACGTGTCATAAATTTATTCATCTTAAGTTGACTACATCATATAATGTAAATTAAAAACTTGGATAACACTCCATTTTCTAAGTTTATTCATTTCATGCTGGCCATATAAGCTAAATGTTTTTTGTTTACATTATTGCAACAAGTCGATAAACCGTATATAATTTAGCAAATTTTACTTATACACCGAAAACAACTTAACATACACCATTATTTTTCTATAAAATTATATCATTTAATTACCATTTTCTCATATTTGCTTTTTTAAAACCTTTTGCACATAAAAAGTCAAATTATTCTTAAAAGTATTAAAACTTGAACCAAACTACATATGTTAATGAAAATGTCAATGAATTATTTAATTATGAAATCTAAACTTTCAATTAAGAAAACATTCAGAAATAATGTCTAATTTAGAAGTGTTGATTTATTTTGAAAAATTACTGTAATTTTGTTGAAATTGGTTTTTTATCAAAAAGTTTTCAAAAGTTACAATATTAGTAAAAGAAATAAATTTCATTTTATTTAATTTTACTCAATTTGATGTAGAATTTAAAATTTTGGGTAACTGTGTTTTAAGTTTGAAAGAGGAATGAAAAAGAAGATGAGAACATGGACAATTTAGTAAAAGAAATGATGTATATCTTTAATAATAGTTGGAATAGGTTTGGTGTCACACTTTTTTGGTGTACACGCAAACTACCGAAAATGCCCCTTAAATTATTTGGAAAAAAATCATACTGACTTCGTAATATATTGCATCAGCGACATAATAGGTCAATTTAACATAATATTGCATCGGAAATAATTACTCCATCTTATTCAAGAATACCATAACCAGCATATTAGAATTTGTTTCCTTTATGCACTATTACCAGACTTTAAATCCTTTACGCATTTAACATAATATTAACATTACCAATATTATTCACTGCCATCTATTACCTTCTAATTAAAATTATTTTAAAAAAATATGTGTTTATAAATAAGTGTTTAACGTTTATAAATAGGCAATTAATAAATAGTCAATTAATATAAATTTTTCATTGAATGTTTCACTGCTTATTCTGTTAGCCATAAATATAAAACCTTGACGTTTTATATTAACATTACCAATATTATTCACTGCCATCTATTACCCTCTAATTAAAATTATTTAAAAAAATATGCATTTATAAATAAGTGTTGTAACGTTTATGAATAGGAAATTAATAAATAGGCAATTAATATAAATTTTGCATTGAATGTTTCACTGCTTATTCTATTAGCTATAAGTATAAAACCTTGAATTTTTATATTAACATTACCAGTATTATTCACTGTCACCTATTACCCTCTAATTGAAATTATTTGAAAAAAATATGTGTTTATAAAATAAGTGTTGTAACGTTTATAAATAGGCAATTAATATAATTAGATTACTCTTTCCATATCCAACGACAATTTGAATAGGCATTTAAATTTAAATACTGACATTTATTATTGCATATTACGATATAAATTAGCAATTAATAAATAGTAGAACGTGTTAAAGTCAAATAAACAAAATCTTAATGATTTTTATTCAAATCTGACATCAGCGTAGGTGCATTTGAAAGGTCATACTCCCCTGCAAATGCGCTATTCTAGAAACAGCCATTAACCTTCAAATATGGCACACCATCCAATTAATTTTCACGCTTCTTTACTCATTTCCTCTACGCTTTGCTTCAAATTCTCTCCTCTTTCATATCTATCTTCCCAATACTCACTGCCTCATAAAATTGAATACACTGCACAACAAATTTACTTTTTTATTTATTGGGTTTAAATTTTTGAAGCTTCACCTCATTCAAAAGGTGATTTTTTTCCCAGGTAAATGCATAAATAAGTTTACACCACATTTAATTTTAACTAGCGTTCTTTGCCCTCAACCTATGTACTTTGTTTCTAAGGTTTTTCTTCGTGATTTGTATGAAAAATAATGTTTTATGTTCCTTTTAAATAGTAAAGTAAATGGGAGCATTGTCCCCTGTTGCTTGCGTGAGACCATGAACGTGAGAAGTGGATGTCTCAGTATATGTTCAAATAAAAGTGAATATCTTAGTATATGTGTAAATAAAAGTGAATGTTGTCTGAAAGAAGTTAGGAAGGTAAAGGAAATAAGAATATGTTTTGTCCTCAAAAGATAAAGCACGTTTAATGAGAATAATAAACCAAATATTAATACAAATATTTTTTTGCATATGTAAAATACGTAGTACTTAAGGAACAATAATCCTTACGCGAAATGTGTGCCATGATCACGCGCGAAGCGCGTGCCGTGACGCTCGTAAAGTAATATATGATGTACAGTAGTTTATTATAATTTCTGGTATATGTTTAGCAATTTTTGGTGTATACATAGAAATAGCCGTATAATTTGTGAATCAAAACACTCTTGTCAGAAGGAGGAGCAAATAAAACGACACCTGAGAGATTCGAACTCTCGCGGGGAAACCCCATGTACTTAGCAGGCACACGCCTTAACCACTCGGTCAAAGTGTCTTTTATGCTAAAAATAAAATGCAATGAATCATTACTATTGCGAACAAAACAAATTAATTAAAACTCAGCAAACCAACCAACCCTTTTTTGGTAAAAATATTGAACCAAAAAGAAGAAGAATGTAATTGCGAATTTGAACTCCTGCCGAGAGGAATGTTCTATAGAAAAAATGGAATTTGCAAGTATGTTCAATAATTTTGCAAACAAGTCCAAATTTTTTTGATAATTTTTTTGCTGTTTTTCCAAGAATAGATTTGACAATAATAATGATTTCGACATATATATCGCGGAACTACAATATTAGTATGAATAATGGTTTTCCACATTGAATGCCACTTATTATTTTCCTTCTATGTCGGTGCTTGTAAATTTTAGGAAAACACATGTTTATTTTTGTACTTAGTAACTTCTAATAAAATATGTATATGATTGAGTTACCAGACCTCCTTTATAAGGGAAATCATAATTAAAATTTTATACATAAATGGATAAGGAAAGATTAGAGGGTATAAGCTATATAAAGGATAAAAAATGATGTGTGCAATGCTTGAACTTGTAAATTATGAGTAAGTTTGAATGTGTCATAAATTTATACATCGTAAATTAACTACATCATAAAATGTAAAGTAAAAATTTGGATAACGCTCCGTTTTGAAAGTTTATTCATTTTATGCCGGCCATATAAGCTAAATGTTTTTTGTTTATATCAATGCAACAATTCGATAAACTATATATAATTTATGAATCAAAACACACTTTCAAAGGATGAGCAAATAAACGACACTTGAGTGATTCGCAATCTCGTGGGGAAACCACATGTACTTAGCTGGCACACTGCTTAACTATTCGGCCAAAGTGTCATTTATGATGAAAGTAAAATGCATTGGCTCATTTTTATAGCGAATAAAACAGATTAATTAAAACTTAACCAAACCAACCCTTTTTTGTTAAAAATATTGAACCAAAAAGAAGAAGAATGTTATTGCGAATCTGAGCTCCTGCCGAAAGGAATGTTCTATTAAAAACATTCAATTTGCAAGTAAGTTCAACAGTTTTGCAAACATGTTCATTTTTTTTCGATCATCTTTTTGCTGTTTTTCCAAGAATAGAATTGACAGTAATAATGATTTTGACGTATAAATCGATTCAGGAAGTACAATATTAGTATGAATAACGATTTTCCACATTAAATGTCACGTGTTATTTTCATTCTACGTCGGTGCCGGTAAATTTTAGGAAAACACATGTTTGTTTTCATCCTTTGTGAATTTTGATAAAATATGTATGTGATTGAGTTACCAAACCTCCCTTGTAAGGGAAATGATAATTAAACTTTTATACATAAATGGAAATGGAAAGATTAGACGGTACAAGGTATAAATAGGAAAAAAATGATTCGTGCAATACTTGAGCTAGTAAATTATCGTAGGTTTAAGTCGACTAATTACAAAACTTGTTGTGAAATGTGTCATAAATTTATTCATCTTAAGTTGACTACATCATACAATGTAAAGTAAAAACTTGGATAACACTCCATTTTGTATGTTTATTCATTTTATGCTGGCCATATAAGCTAAATGTTTTTTGTTTACATTATTGCAACAAATCGATAAACCGTATATAATTTAGAAAATTTAACTTGTACACCAAAAACAACTTAACATACACCATTATTTTTCTATAAAATTCTATCACTAAATTACCCTTTTCTCATATTTGTTTTTTTTTTTTAAACTTTTGCACATAAAAAGTCAAATTATTCTTAAATGTATTAAAACTTGAACCAAACTATATATGTTAATGAAAATATTATTGAATCATTTAATCATGAAATCTAAAATTTAAATTAAGAAAACATTCAGAAATAATGTCTAATTTAGAAGTGTTGATTTATTTTGAAAAATTATAGTAATTTTTTTGAAACTGGTTTTTTATCAAAAAGTTTTCAAAAGTTACACTATTAGTAAAAGAAATAAATTTCATTTTATTGAATTTTACTCAATTTGATGTAGAATTTAAAATTTTGGGTGATTGTGTTTTAAGTTTGAAAGAGAAAAGAAAAAGAAGATGAGAACATGGATAATTTAGTAAAAGAAACAATGTATATAATGTAATATATGGTGTACAATAGTTTATTATAATTTCTGGTATATGTTTAGCAATTTTTGCTGTATAAATAGAAATAGCCATATAATTTGTAAATAAAAACAGTCTTGTCAGAAGGAGGAGCAAATAAAACGACAACTGAGAGATTCGAACTCTCGCGGGGAAACCCCATGTACTTAGCAGGCACACGCCTTAAGCACTCGGCCAAAGTGTCTTTTATGCTAAAAATAAAATGCATTGAATGATTACTATTGCGAACAAAACAAATTAATTAAAACTTACCAAACCAACCAACCCTCTTCTGGTAAAAATATTGAACCAAAAAGAAGGAGAATGTAATTGCGAATTTGAACTCCTGTCGAGAGGAATGTTCTATAGAAAACATGAAATTTGCAAGTATGTTCAATAGTTTTGCAAACAAGTCCAATTTTTTTCGATCATTTTTTGATGTTTTTCCAAGAATAGATTTGACAGTAATAATGATTTGGACATATATATCGCGGAACTACAATATTAGTATGAACAATGGTTTTCCATGTTGAATGTCACGTATTATTTTCCTTCTATGTCGGTGCTTGCAAATTTTTGGAAAACACATGTTTATTTTCGTACTTAATAACTTCTGATAAAATATGTATGTGATTGAGTTACCAGACCTACTTTATAAGGGAAATCATAATTAAAATTTTATACATAAATGGATAAGGAAAGATTAGAGGGTATAAGCTATATAATGGATAAAAAATGGGATTGTTATTGACACTCCAAGTATTGTTAACGGGAGATCAATTTAAAAAGAAAAAGGAATTTGTTAAGGGGAGTATCAACGCAGAGAGCACCCCCTTAACAAATAAAGATTATTTTACCAAATTAACCTTCTTTACAATAATCCTTTTTTAGTTGTTAATTAAAAAAAAATTATACGGTAGATTAGTCGAACTACATCAGATTTTTATAACAAATTATCAATAATCTCATTTGTCGATCGCTTTTTTAGATGATTTTCCAAGAATAGATTTTTGTCGATCATCTTTTTGTCGATCATCTTTTTGTCGAACATTTCATTGTATATTACGGTAGATTAGTCGAACATGTTAAATTTTTGTCGATCATCTTTTTGCTGTTTTTCCAAAAATAGAATTGACAGTAATAATGATTTTGACGTATAAATCGATTCAGGAAGTACAATATTAGTATGAATAATGGTCTTCCACATTAAATGTCACATGTTATTTTCATTCTACGTCGGTGCTTGTAAATTTTAGGAAAACACATGTTTATTTTCATACTTAGTAAATTTTGATAAAATATGTATGTGATTGGGTTACCAAACCTCCCTAGTAAAGGAAATGATAATTAAACTTTTATACATAAATGGAAGAGGATTTTCTTTTAAAGGACAAACTTTGGAAATTTTTGGATGAAAAGTATGGGAAGTTTCAAAACTAGGGAGAATGACACATTTACACTAAAGGTGGAATTCAGGGGGCCCACTAACATTTTCCCATTTACACATGACATCCAGATAAGTCTCACGCAGACAACCCTAATCGAGTTTAACATTCCTCAAGTAGTCTCGCCAGAGGCCTAGACCAATATCACTTAAGCACTCAAAGAACGTCTCCCTCGACTTTGGATAATCTATGTGAGATAGTACAAATAGAACAAACAATCATCCATAACCGACTCTGGCTATCACTGCCAATCCTGCTTCGAAACCATCATTATCGTATGACGGCCAACCTTGCCATATGTCAAGGGCTAATGATAACCCCAGTTCTAGCATGAACTCCATATGCCCAACCTTGGCAATGTCCAACCTTGACACTAGGCCTTTCCCCAACCAGAAAGACCCAGGGTTCTCGACCAACAACCGGTCTTTTGGGCCTTTCAACGATACCCATCGTACCCCTGCTTTGAGCCTGCTAAAACTTACGACAACGATGACTTCTCGGTCTTCGCATCTCTAATCGTCCAACCTTGACGATGTTTCATAGCTCAAGCAACCTTCTCGAGCAGCCATTATCCACCAACTCACGACCTTTGAGTTGTCTCCGCATTCGTTGTTCCACCTTGATCAACGAACACATTCATCACTTCGAGCCTTCCTACTTGAACCACCTCGAAGTTACGTCATCACTAGAAGTGTCCGGTCAGAAATTTCTACTAGAAATGCCGACCAGACCCATTCTGGACCGACTAGACCTCTTCCGGTACTTCTGGACCGATCAGACCCCCTGGACCGACCAGACCTCCCTTTGCTCCTCCTGGACCGACCAGGACCCTCCTGAGCCAACCAGACTCCCTCCTCAGCCTTTTGGACCGATCAAACCGACCAGCTCCAAGACCCAGTCAAAACCGACAAGAATTGCTCCAGAACGACCAATCAAAACCGACAAGAATTGCTCCAGAACGACCAGTCAAAACCGACCAGCGTTGCTCCAGAACGACCAGTCAAAACCGACCAGCATTGCTCCAGAACGACCAGTCAAAACCGACCCCGATGCCTCCATTCCAACCAACCAGCTCCCTGACTTACTTCCCAAGCCATAACGTGACCGACCACCTCAGTCCAGACCCTTCTGGACCGACCAGAGCCATCAGACCGTCTCAACTGACCCGATTAGCTCCAAAACCGACCAGAAACCTGCACTGCTCCATTTCGACTTCGATTTCGACCAAAACTTTGCCAAACGCCGAATCCGACGAAACCGGCTCATCCAAACGCAACCACAAACATGTTATGAAACCAACTATATCACCAATCTAACAATTTCCATCAAAACGCATAAATTTCCCAAAAACATGATAATTGAACATATGAACACAAATATAGATCTAACTTGCATAAACTCATGAAATAACATGAAACTTACCATTTAAATTATCTAGATCAGATTCTAAAGTGATTCACATGTAAAATAAACTTAGCATGGTGTAGACCTAAGGAAAATAACATGGAAATGATGAAATTAACATAAGACCCATATACTTGCATGCATCCGAATGAGAGATGTAAATCACTCACCAATTATCCAAATCTAAGCAAAATCAATGAAAACGCAATCCGGACAGCGAACACTTCGAATCAAACTCTATAATCCGATGAATTCGCCCTTGAGACGATGTAGATCTAGCCTCTTATGGTGTAGATCTTCGATTTCCCTCCTTGGATTTTGGAATTTTAATGGTGGAAAGATGTTAGAGGAAGAAGGAGATCAAAGCCTCCCCATAAGAGAATGGAAAATGCCAACCTTTCTCCATACCCCTTACCCCCTATTTATAGTCTCCACCCACCCTCTAATGGGCCTTCTCCAAATCAGCCCATTAGCCTTCCAAAACCTGAACAGCCAACTGAAAAACCTTAAAACAGCGATTTCTCCCAAACCGCTGAACCAAATCCTTAATGTAACCACTCTACGGAAAGGGAATCATGAATTCCTTTCCAATGGCACAGGTCTCACCCTCTGATTCGACCTGAGTCAAAAGTTATGCCCAGTACAAGACTGACAGGGGCAAAATGGTCACAAACAAAATCGGTAAAAATTATGGACATATCACACATCCCCATAAGCAACATATCAAAAGATGAGAATGATCCAACCCTCAGGGAATAAAAATAAAAATATTTTACGATATTCCGATACGTAAAATGCGGGCTGTTACATTCTCCCCCCCCCCCCCCCCCCCTCTTAAGAATTTCGCCCCCGAAATTCCAAGCAAACACAAGCAACCACAACAATTCCGCATGCCTATCATCCATGTGAAGCCAATTTTATCATCCAAACTAGCAACCATCAAGCCATGCATCCATAGCCTTATCCTAGCACGCGGAATTCTACCACACAACAACAAGATACAACGACACAACGAAGATACGATATCAAAGGGTCCTACCGACGAAGAGTTCTGGATGAGTCGCCCTCCTGCTCTCTTCCGTTTCCCATGTACAATCGTCGCCATCTTCACTATATTGTACCTTGACTAGCTTAACCGTCTTCCTCCTAAGCTGTTTCGTATCATTTCCCACAACACGAAGTGGCCTACGAGGTTTCGCAACTGCGGTCTCGACTTCTAAATCTTCATACTGTTCTGGAGATACCACCACATTCGAGTCGTGCAAAAACTTCCGTAGAAACAACACATGGAAAACATTATGCATACTCGACATCTTCTCGGGTAATTCCAACCTATATGCGAGCTTTCCTATTCGCTCGACTATCGGAAATGGTCCAACAAACCTAGGAGCCAACTTCCCTTTACTTCCGAATCGAACCATATGCTTTAACGGTGAAATCTTCACAAAAACCATATCACCTACGTCGAATTCTAAATCCTTACGACGCTTATCAGCGTAACTCTTTTGACGATCTTGGGCCGCTTTCATTCGTTGCCGAACAATTTTGATACAACCCGAGGTTTCTCTAATCATCTCGGGCCCAAGTACCAACTTATCTCCAGTTTCTAACCAACAAGCTGGAGAATTGCATGGCCTTCCATACAACGCTTCGTATGGTGCCATCCCAATACTCGACTGGTAACTATTATTATATGCAAACTCAACCAGATGCAGATGGTCTTCCCATGATCCTCCGAAGTCTATCACACAAGCCCTTAGGAGATCTTCTAAAACTCGGTTGGCTCTCTCGGTCTGACCATCAGTTTGGGGATGATATGCCGTACTTAAGCACAATTCGGTTCCCAAAGCTTCTTGCAAACTTTTCCAAAATCCACTCGTGAACAATGGATCCCGGTCACTTACTATACTCTTTGGGACACCATGGAATCGAACTATCCATTTCACATAAAGCTCAGCCAATTTTGACGCTGTCCTAGTCATCTTGACAGGAATAAATCTCGCACTTTTGGTCAAACGTTCCACAATGACCCAAATCCCTTCATTCCCTGCCCTAGTTCTAGGTAGTCCATCGATAAAATCCATCGATATCTGCTCCCACTTCCAAGTAGGAACTTCTAATGGCTGAAGTAAACCACTCGGCTTCTTCTGTTCATCTTTCACTAACTGACAGTTCATACACTTGGAAATGAATTTTCCAATATCTCTGTAACAACCCGTATTTTTAATAACCTGTTATAACATAAATCGAGGCAGAATTAAATTATAAAAAGGGAATCAAGGGAAACGGGCTATGCCTTTGCGTTCGCCTCGGAAAAATACGCGAAATAGAGTCCGAGTTTTCGAAAATCGGAGTCCGTATGAAGAAGATATGGACGAACGAAGTTAGGCAGAAAAACCCGGAAACTAGCCAGAATACACTGGCGCACTTGTGAAGTGCGCCAACACAATTTATGCACTGGCGCACTTGTGAAGTGCGCCAGTACATTTTTACACTGGCGCACTTGGGAAGTGCGCCCGTGTCGAGCCAGAAAACCTGCACAGTTTCTAGAGAGTTCTGTGGTTGGGTGCACCAGTTTGGGGGTTTGGGCTTGGTCCTAGGGCTGGTTTCTGGAAGGCTCCGAGATCTAAGGGTCCTAATCTAATCTAGGGTTAATCCTATGGTCCAAATCACTAGCCTAATCTATAAATAAGACCCTAACCTACCCTAAATCACTCATTATTCAATCTAGTAACTAAACTATGCCAAAATCAAAACTCTCATGGCCTCCACCCTCTTCATACAATTCCTAATCAAATCCCTAAGAGATTTCCATGCATACAAGGGCATTTAGGCTTGTATGATCCTCCTTAGCTTGCATTAAAGGCTTGTTTTTCTATTGGCATCATAAAGGAGGAATCTTGATCAAGTTTGCTTGCATTTGGGGGGTTTTAATTAGTCGCATAAGGGGTTTCTTGCATTTATCATACTCATTTGAGTCCGCATAAGCATTGTAAGCCCTCTTTCCTTCACTTTACAAACTCTAAAGTTAATATGTGGTGAAAGTTGAGATTTATGTGAGTTTAGTTGATTATGCATGCTTATGCGAACTCACTATACCATGTTTTACATGTTTCCTAAGTTATGCATGCATATGCGAGTTTACTATGCCATGTTCTACATGTTTAATGGATTATGCATGTTTATGCAAGTGTACTAAGCCATGATTTGCAAGTTAATTGAGTTATGCATGTATACTAAGCCATGATTTGCAAGTTTAACAAGTTGTGCATGTTTATGCAAGTTTAAAATGACAAGTTGTGCATGTTTTGACAAGTTGTGCATGTTTTGACAAGTTGTGCATGTTTATGCAAGTTTAAAATGGCAAGTTGTGCATGTTTTGACAAGTTGTGCATGTTTGACAAGTTATGCATATTTATGCAAGTTTAAATTGACAAGTTGTGCATGTTTGACAAGTTATGCATGTTTATGCAAGTTCCCTATGCCACGTTAGGCAAGTTTAACATGTTATGCATGTTTATGGTGATATGCAAGTTCACTATGCTAAGTTATGCAAGTTTAACATGTTATGCATGTTTATGCTAATATGCAAGTCCGCTATGCTAAGTTGTATAAGTCTAACATGTTATGCGTGATTGTTGTGCAAGTTCGTCATGTATGTTGCGCCAAGTTCCCTCTTCCTATCCTTTATGCGTTACTATGAATATGTAAGCGATAGAATGACGTTGGGGGTTTTGGGGTAAATTTAAAATACATAAAAATATAAGATTGGGAATTTACTTATTAAGTTAGGTCTACCCCTTGGGAATTTACCTATTAAGTTAGGTCTACCCAAGTAATTGTTTGACTTGTGATTATGTTTTGAAATAAAGTGGACATGACACTTAGAAAACATAAGTGTGGCCAACTCGAGGTTGGGTTGAGTTTGTAGCGTAATTCTACCCGGAACCGTCCGGCTTAACTAGTGGCTACAAACAATAGGACCCAATGTGAGAAGTTGGTCATGGGGTGCCAAGACCCGAGGTTAGACCAAGTTGTGGTGTAAAGCTACCCGGACCCGCCCGGCCTAACTAGTAACCACAACAAGGTCTAATGTGAGAGGTTGAGGTGCATTAAATTAATTAATGCCTCATGATTAGGGTTAAGTCAGGGTCCACTAATACTTAACCAATTTGGGGATTCGAGGGATTAGAATGTGGTTAAGTCGTGAACCATTGGTTACACTTAACTAGTTTAATCCATTTGGGAGCTCAAGGGATTAGAATGGGGTTAAGCCACACTTAACCAGTTTAATCCAGGATTAGTGAAGGGTTAAATCACACTTAACCCTCTTGGGAAACCCTGGCAACGTGGTCTGTTCTAACGGTAATCCCAGTTTGGTATCATTCACAAACCCTAGAAGCTAGGCTAGGGCGGGGCACGATTACTGGCAGATGTAAGCGACCAAAGGGCGATGGCCGAGTGGTACAGCGGTGCGGGTCCGGCGGGCTACGGATGTGCACGTAGTCCGATGTTGGACAAACTCGAGGCACGGGTACCAGTAGATTAGAGCTGTGCATTATTGCTTAAGTGTCTGGGGTTGACATCCGAGGACTTGATACACCCAAAGGGGGGACCCAGCACAGTCTAACTACAACCATACGTGGGCCATATGGACACCAACACTTGACATGTTAGGCTTATAGGGAGCCGATCGACTAGACCGTTGGGTTGGACCTTATACTAAGGTCACTTCATGTTATTGGGCCAAAGTTTGGGCTAAGGGATCAATACCTGTTATGTTGGTTTGCTAGCACACCGTGGTGCAAAACTTAACCTTGTTTTATGCGATGATACCTCTATCTATCCTGTAGGTAATTTACCATGCCAGTATGTTGTTATCTATGATCATCTCAGTTTCCATCATGATGTTAACTTTATTAGTTTATAGACTGATCGTAGCAGGGCTTACTCAGTCTTTTTGACTGACCCGTTTTGTTTCGCCTCTTTTCTTCCGTTCCCCCCCCCCAAGGTTCTCAGGGAGGGAATACAGGAGCCTAGCTTGGATCTTAGCTGCTTTCTGGGATAGCTCATGTATGCTTTGGACTTGGGCTTGCTATGGTCTCTTCCACTTTGGGGATAGCTACTTTTATGTTTTCTTTTTCAGTTTCAGATGATGTTATTTCATGTACTAGACTTGTTTATTTGGGAAATTGACATTTTGATGTACCAGACTTGTTTTTGAAATGGTTTAAAAATCTTCCGCTGTTTTATTTACTTACTCTGTTTATTTACATATATATGTCACGTCCTGCCTTGCTATATCATTATGCATGTTTACCAATAATGCCCCTCCAAAGCTAGTGCATTCCTTGCGAGTGACCCTGGCGGAGGTGGGGTGTTACATTTGGTATCAGAGCATATGGTTTACGAGAAGGGATAAAAAGGGTTTTAAAAACATTTGAAAAACTATTTTCAAAACCAAGTATTAAGTATTTTCCAAAGAAAAGTCTAGTTGTTTTTAAAAGGCTATTCCCCAAAAGCCATTAGCACTATCCTTTGACTCCTCATTTGAACTCTTTTCTTTTCGTTTCCAGCATGTCTGATAATCTCATCTTGCCCGAAGGAGTAACGATACCCGATTGGTTTCGTCGGTACTTGGAAGTCACGGCACCGGTCCCGGCTGTCTCTAATGTTGTCTCCCCAGTCGAGGCCGCTATTCCTCCTCCTCCCGTAGTTGATGTTCCTCTTCCTCCTTCCCCTCAACATCCTCAAATTGACTTCGCAGAGATTTGCCGAGATTTTAAGGCGATGGGTTGCAAGAATTTCTTTGGAACCGAGACTTTTGTAGAGGCAAGGAATTGGTTGAAAGAGACCGAAGATCTTTTATCCACCTTAGATATAGGTGACCGCTGGAAGGTTCTATTGGCGGTATGGTTGCTAAAGGAAGAAGCTGCACGTTGGTGGGTGGTCACCACCGCTACTAGGCCAATTGAGATTTGGGATGACTTTAGAGGAAGGTTTGGACTGAGATTCTTATCACTGAAGCAAGGGGACACGACTATTAGGGAATACATAGATAAGTTTAATCAACTGGCTCGTGTCGATTTAGACTTGGTTAATACAGCTCAGAAGAAGGCCCTACACTTTGCTTTAGGATTAAATGAGCCATTACGTGATTTGGCCCTGTCTCATATACCCTTGGGGGCGACTTTCGAGAGTTTGGTGAATTTGGCCCTACTTCAAGAAGAAGGTAGCAATGACAAGAAAGAGGTCAAGGCGAATGAGTCTCAAGGCGAGAGGGTAAATTCCGGGAAGCAAGACAAGAATAACAACAACCACAAGGACAAGCCAAGAGGGAATATGAAATGCAACTTCTGTGGTAAAATTGGACATATGGCCAGGGAATGTAGGAAGAAGGAGAAGCGAAAGCGGGGCGAATGCTTCATTTGTAGTGAGTTTGGACATTTCAGCAAAGATTGCCCGAGGAAACAAGGGCAAGGTCAGACTCAGTGTGCAGGACTATCTGGAGGGCGAATCCATCCCCTCAACCCCAGCTCATGATAGAGGTAGTGTTCCTGTTGAAAATCTTGTTTACATTTTCTGATTTTCCCTGTTCGAACTTTGTTTGATTCTGGCACATCGCATAGTTTTATTTCATCTGATCTAGTGGAAAGTTTTGCACCTAAGTACTAGTGTAGTTGATGATCCCGTATGTGTTTCAAGTCCAATTGGGGGTTCTGCCCGCCTGTCTGTGGTCTGAGTGGATTTGAAAATTTCTATCTTGAGTATAGAATTCTCGTGGGATGTTTATATTCTCGGTTTCAGGGGATATGGGTTGGTTTTGGGCGTGGAATGGTCGTCCTATTTTGGAGCCATTCTGGGTTTTTGTATATAGGGTGTGGGGCTCTTGACTCGCCTCGGTAATACCCTAGAAATTTCTAGCAACCCCATGGGTCCCGTCATGTTATGTTATCTTGAATCCCTCAACTCGTCTATCGATAGTTTGAAATCTTTGAGGGTGGTCCGAGAATATCCTGATATCTTAGGGAAAGTGAAGGGGTTACCCTTAGACGTGGGATAGATTTCCGTATTATCTGGTTGGTAATACCAAGCCAGTTTCGTGACCGGTTAGGCACGTGACCTCACGAGGTGAGAGTAAGAAAGCAAGTCAAGGAGTTGCTTGGGAAGAACTTCCTGAGACGAGGCATTTCCGAGTAGGGTGCTCCAGTAGTATTCGTTACTAATATGGATAGTTTTCTTCGCTTACATGTTGAAAAGAATAAACAACCGTTACCAGGGATCGATGATTTGTTTGATCAGCTGGTAGGAACATCCGTTTTCTTTTGACCTAGCTACCGGATTCCATCAGCTTAGGATGGCTGGGGATGGAATTGACAAGACTGCGTTTAGGACTCTAGATGGATTTTTAGAATGGCTAGTCATGCTATTTGGTTTGACGGATGCACCCGCATATTACGTGGACTTGATGGGTAGGGTGTTTAGGGAGTCCTTGAACAAGTTTGTCGTGGTCGTCGTAGACGATATTTTGATCTCCTCAAAAGAACGAGGAAGAACATGCTATACATCTCAAAGAGGAGATGGATACGCTTAGAGCCACCGGATTGAAGGTCAAGTTCTCCAAATGCCACTCTGGAGGAAAGAAGTTGGATTTCTTGGGCACATAGTTCTTAAGTAAGGCTTAGCGGTGGATTCCGCTAAAGTGGCTGCGGTTTGAGACCGGAAAACTCTGAGAAGGGCAATTGAAGTAAGAAGCCTCCTCCGTTTGGCTAGTTAGTTAGCATTACCAGAGCTTAGACTTACTCTTCTGGATCAAGAAGGGAGTTTCACGGGAAGAAGACCCGCAGTTGGTCAAGAACATGGACCAGTCGACTCGAGGCGAGATGTTAGGTCACCTCGCTAGATATATTATAAAGGATGACTAAGGCGCGACAAGAGATTATGTGTTCCTCGAGTAAAAGACTTGGTAAAGAAGGTTCTTAAAAATGCGCATCACTCAAGGAGGTGGCCGAGTTGGTTTCAGGATACATGCTGTGCCACCAGGTTGAGGCCAAGTCATAGAAGCCCAGTGGGCCATTACCTCCAGTGGAAGTTTCGCAAGGGAAGTGTGAAAACATCTCGATAGATTATGTGGATAGACTACCTAGATCAAAGAAAGGGAATACGGGTATGAGGGTCATAATAGGAAGACTCACGAAGAGTGCTCATTTCAGTCTAGTGAAGAGCGAGAAGGCTGCATCATGGTCAGCAACGGTTTACCCTCAAGAAGTTGGCCAGTTCTGAAATAGCCTACAGAAAACCATGGGTAGGCAACGGAATCTAGGTACGGCCTATAGGCGGATGGTTCATGTCGATTAAGCCTGAGTTATAGGAAATCACGTTTATAAGGGAAATTGGCAACGTGGAGTGGTATTTCCAAGAAAAGTTCTGCTGCATGGAATACCTTATGGTAAGAAGACGAGATCCAGGACTCACTAGTGAATTTTGGAGAGCTTGCATGAAATTATGAGGTTACAGTTATGTTTAAGCCAAGTATACAGAAAGAAGAATAAGTGGGAAAGAAAGACGAGAGGCAATAATGAAATGAGTTCCAACTCGAATTTGGGAAATAGGAGTTAAGAAGCCAAGGAATCATGAAGTGGAAGATAGTCAAAGCACAGTGGAGTTAAGCTCAAGGAAACGTGACTAAGAAGAGTGAAGACTAGATACGCGCATCATATCTCTTTTTAAGAGTGCATCCTTGATCCTAGTTTTCTTGTGGAGCTTGCTTGCAAGTTATCTTTCGTATATATCCTCTCGGTCCCATTCTCGACCTTATTTCTGTTGTAAACTCCATAAGGGGGTTAAGACTCATCGGTTAGTACTATATGTCAAAGTTTGAATGGATTTCTTGTAATCCAAAATGGAGTTTGTCTAGTTTATCTAGTTTATCTAGTTTATCATGTCTATCTCGTCATGAGAACCTTTGGTAGAAACCCTTTGGTTCAAACATGTGTTTGAAACATGTTATGCTTGATGGTTGCAAGTGGTTGCAAGTGTTTGCAAGTGGTTACTCGTGGATGCATTATACACATTAGGCACTAGATCGGCTCGCACACTCTTCATGTTGCATATGCATGAGTGTTTATGCTTATTCATGGTTGAAACTTGTTGTGCTACCACATGGATGTTGCATATGGATGAATGTTATGTGCACTCATATAGATACTATGAATTATGTTAGGAATTTGCATACATATGGATTCATTTCACTGACATACATATGCATTAAGGAGGTTTACTGTATCAGTAACCGCCTGATTTTTGCATTAGGTAAGTACATATACACACACTTTTGCATATGTTCATCCAGCATTTAGAATCTTGTAAGGACAATGATTGCTCGTGGATGATGCTTTGAGTAGATGGATGATTGGATGGTAGGATACGTTCTTCCTAACTTGAAGATTTCGGGGACGAAATCCTTTAAGGAGGGGAGAATGTAACAACCCGTATTTTTAATAACCTGTTATAACATAAATCGAGGCAGAATTAATTATAAAAAGGGAATCAAGGGAAACGGGCTATGCCATTGCGTTCGTCTCGGAAAAATACGCGAAATAGAGTCCGAGCTTTCGAAAATCGGAGTCCGTATGAAGAAGATATGGACGAACGAAGTTAGGCAGAAAAACCCGGAAACTAGCCAGAATACACTGGCCAATTGTGAAGTGCGCCAACACAATTTATGCACTGGCGCACTTGTGAAGTGCGCCAGTACATTTTTACACTGGCGCACTTGGGAAGTGCGCCCGTGTCGAGCCAGAAAACCTGCACAGTTTCTAGAGAGTTCTGTGGTTGGGTGCACCAGTTTGGGGGTTTGGGCTTGGTCCTAGGGCTGGTTTCTGGAAGGCTCCGAGATCTAAGGGTCCTAATCTAATCTAGGGTTAATCCTATGGTCCAAATCACTAGCCTAATCTATAAATAAGACCCTAACCAACCCTAAATCACTCATTATTCAATCTAGTAACTAAACTATGCCAAAATCAAAACTCTCATGGCCTCCACCCTCTTCATACAATTCCTAATCAAATCCCTAAGAGATTTCCATGCATACAAGGGCATTTAGGCTTGTATGATCCTCCTTAGCTTGCATTAAAGGCTTGTTTTTCTATTGGCATCATAAAGGAGGAATCTTGATCAAGTTTGCTTGCATTTGGGGGGTTTTAATTAGTCGCATAAGGGGTTTCTTGCATTTATCATACTCATTTGAGTCCGCATAAGCATTGTAAGCCCTCTTACCTTCACTTTACAAACTCTAAAGTTAATATGTGGTGAAAGTTGAGATTTATGTGAGTTTAGTTGATTATGCATGCTTATGTGAACTCACTATACCATGTTTTACATGTTTCCTAAGTTATGCATGCATATGCGAGTTTACTATGCCATGTTCTACATGTTTAATGGATTATGCATGTTTATGCAAGTGTACTAAGCCATGATTTGCAAGTTAATTGAGTTATGCATGTATACTAAGCCATGATTTGCAAGTTTAATAAGTTGTGCATGTTTATGCAAGTTAAAAATGACAAGTTGTGCATGTTTTGACAAGTTGTGCATGTTTTGACAAGTTGTGCATGTTTATGCAAGTTTAAAATGGCAAGTTGTGCATGTTTTGACAAGTTGTGCATGTTTGACAAGTTATGCATATTTATGCAAGTTTAAATTGACAAGTTGTGCATGTTTGACAAGTTATGCATGTTTATGCAAGTTCCCTATGCCACGTTAGGCAAGTTTAACATGTTATGCATGTTTATGGTGATATGCAAGTTCACTATGCTAAGTTATGCAAGTTTAACATGTTATGCATGTTTATGCTAATATGCAAGTCCGCTATGCTAAGTTGTATAAGTCTAACATGTTATGCGTGATTGTTGTGCAAGTTCGTCATGTATGTTGCGCCAAGTTCCCTCTTCCTATCCTTTATGCGTTACTACAAATATGTAAGCGATAGAATGATGTTGGGGGTTTTGGGGTAAATTTAAAATACATAAAAATATAAGATTGGGAATTTACCTATTAAGTTAGGTCTACCCCTTGGGAATTTACCTATTAAGTTAGGTCTACCCAAGTAATTGTTTGACTTGTGATTATGTTTTGAAATAAAGTGGACATGACACTTAGAAAACATAAGTGTGGCCAACTCGAGGTTGGGTTGAGTTTGTAGCGTAATTCTACCCGGAACCGACCGGCTTAACTAGTGGCTACAAACAATAGGACCCAATGTGAGAAGTTGGTCATGGGGTGCCAAGACCCGAGGTTAGACTAAGTTGTGGTGTAAAGCTACCCGGACCCGCCCGGCCTAACTAGTAACCACAACAAGGTCTAATGTGAGAGGTTGAGGTGCATTAAATTAATTAATGCCTCATGATTAGGGTTAAGTCAGGGTCCACTAATACTTAACCAATTTGGGGGTTCGAGGGATTAGAATGTGGTTAAGTCGTGAACCATTGGTTACACTTAACTAGTTTAATCCAATTGGGAGCTCAAGGGATTAGAATGGGGTTAAGCCACACTTAACCAGTTTAATCCAGGATTAGTGAAGGGTTAAATCACACTTAACCCTCTTGGGAAACCCTAGCAACGTGATCTGTTCTAACGGTAATCCCAGTTTGGTATCATTCACAAACCCTAGAAGCTAGGCTAGGGCGGGGCACGATTACTGGCAGATGTAAGCGACCAAAGGGCGATGGCCGAGTGGTACAGCGGTGCGGGTCCGGCGGGCTACGGACGTGCACGTAGTCCGATGTTGGACAAACTCGAGGCACGGGTACCAGTAGATTAGAGCTGTGCATTATTGCTTAAGTGTCTGGGGTTGACATCCGAGGGCTTGATACACCCAAAGGGGGGACCCAGCACAGTCTAACTACAACCATACGTGGGCCATATGGACACCAACACTTGACGTGTTAGGCTTATAGGGAGCCGATCGACTAGACCGTTGGGTTGGACCTTATACTAAGGTCACTTCATGTTATTGGGCCAAAGTTTGGGCTAAGGGATCAATACCTGTTATGTTGGTTTGCTAGCACACCGTGGTGCAAAACTTAACCTTGTTTTATGCGATGATACCTCTATCTATCTTGTAGGTAATTTACCATGCCAGTATGTTGTTATCTATGATCATCTCAGTTTCCATCATGATGTTAACTTTATTAGTTTATAGACTGATCGTAGCAGGGCTTACTCAGTCTTTTTGACTGACCCGTTTTGTTTCGCCTCTTTTCTTCCGTTCCCCCCCCCCCCCCCCCCCAGGTTCTCAGGGAGGGAATACAGGAGCCTAGCTTGGATCTTAGCTGCTTTCTGGGATAGCTCATGTATGCTTTGGACTTGGGCTTGCTATGGTCTCTTCCACTTTGGGGATAGCTACACAACACCAAATTAACATTTTTGTAACAGAATTTCGTCGGAGATCGTAACGATTGCTTTCGTTATAATGAAATAATGATTTATTTCGTTGTTACCAGAGTACCACGACATGTATCGTGATAAAATTTAATGGCTCGCACATAAAATAAACAACGAGGGAAATTTTAGTTTTGTCCTTCTTTCCCCGCCGTTCCAAAGGCGTTATCAATTTTCTTAAACTTAGGTTTTTTCGTTCCCCTAACTCAAATTCCTCCACTAATTTCTCAATTTCGATCTCTTGAAGTTCACGTGACCAAATTTCAAGTTGAATCCTAGCTGCTTGTCGAATCTGAAGCATCATTTGAGTCTGAATTGCGTGAATCTCGAACGTCATCCGATTATCAGGTAATTTCTTATATTCAATTTCAATTTTTATACTTATTTATGCGATTTTCATGTAAATCTTGGCCAGATATTACCTCAATTCAGGAATTCCTTTTGAAATATTTGTTTAGCTTCAGATTTTTAGGTATTTGTAGATTTAGACATTGTCGTTGTTAATTCCTTCATGGCAGTGATTAACGTGCTGTTAATGTTCAAACCTGTGCATATTTCTGTCTATATTTGAATCCCAATGGATTTTTCTATATAAATGTATGAATATAAACACTGTAAGATATTGAATGAAGAGCAATTTTATATTATAGGAGTTAAGTTACAGTTTTTTTTACACAATTTTATTACCTCGTGCGAATGAAATGATATGTGCGCAAAAATCCGAGCCTTTCTTTGTCTATGCTGCCAACAAATCTCAATCTTCCTTTGTCTTTCACTTTTCGTTCTATAATTAAATGAATCATACTTTATTACGAAAAAGTAGGTGCTAAGCGAAGGGCATTAACCAACTTTTGATAGTTTTAGATATTACTACAAACTTGCTAAGGTTTGTGCCATCAGTGCTGCGTAATGAGAATGAGATAGTATTGATCTACATTTTTTTTCTTTGAAATCAATTTTGGTTTGAGTCCAACAATCTACAGATAAATTTGATAACCTATATAATGGGTGGATATAACTGCGAGAACATTTCATCTCACAGTTGTTACCGAATAGTTATATTCACAATACAAGAGTTACAAAACGTGTAAGAACAATTTTTGGTCCATTTGCTTTCTTTTCGATCATTTCTTCCCTATTTAATGTTAATAAATAGCCTTCTCATTATTTTGCAAAATTTCCACTTTAATATTACTGTATTAGAAGTAGCGAACATGTTCCCACTGTTCTATTCCGGCTATTGAAATATGAATGCTTTTTATTCATCAGTGCACCCTAGCTGTTGTTTCAGTTTTAACTATTTCATTTTATTATCAACAGTTGTGACAGCCTACAACGAAATTGCATATAAAAAAAATCTGGAGGCATCCTAATTAAATTATTGATTGCTTTGGCAACATGTTATATGAGCAAATCATTTTTTAATAGCATGCAAGTACACTGATATTTTATAATCCTGGTGTTTTTATAGTATGAAACTGCACTACAAACATTATTTGTTTTACATGACAGCATAACCATAATTCTGGCATTACAAACCAAGTTCTGGATGATGACTGGATCAAAATTGTATCTACTTATAAGAGCTATATTATTGTTCTTTTCAATTTTGCTAGGCAATGCTGTGACAAGGTCAAGTGGTAGAAATTTCGTTAGGTTTCTATTGGACTGTCTTTTGCTAGGCTATTTGTTTTGTTATCAGTTTTGTTATGCGATTTTGTTTGTCTGAATAAAACTGTTTCTCCTCTATTTTGTTTGTAGCTGAATGTCAACTCATTGTTATTTTGAATTTTGAATAAAAATTGAAAGGACTATTCAACCGTGCTCACCTTGTGAAATAATACATGTGCCAACTCTACCAAAAAATGTAATGTGACTTGAAATTTTTCATTGACCAATCTTAGAGCTATATGATTGCTGAAAGTACAAATCATTTTTAGAAAACTGAGCATAACAAACTTACCAATATTCGCAATATAGTAACATCCTTGCCGGCAAGTGAATCAAGGTATTGGAATGTTTTGTCCCTGACATTGATAACAGCTAGACACCAATGGATATCTTTGTGCATAGGAACGAAGATCTGTCTTATTCAAAACAATACGCATGTATGATGCTTCGAAAGCGAATATAACCAAGAGAGGAAAAGGAGAAGAAAATTAATTTACTTTGTCACAGCATAACCATAATTCTGGCATTATAAACATGGTCACTAAAATTGCGCTTGGATTTCCATGGCACTAAAATTCATTTTATACATCCACAAAAAGTTGTTTTTTCCTTCTTATTTAGGCCCTCTATAATGCTAGTATTATCATAATAAATTAATATTGAAATTTATGTTATATTTGTGTTTGATTTTAAATTTGAAATTCTATGGGGAATTGGCTTGAATTTTTTTTCCTGCTATGTTAGACATTGTGCTTGCCTTGCGCATGTTTCCTTCTAAGGTCTACTGTCCATTTACACCTGTGGATTGACGCCAGAATTGCTTATTTTCTTTTCTGTGTTACCTGCATACTTACTACCTTGACAATACTAAATTCTTGATTGATTTACGACACAATGTACAGCCTTTTACTGAATAAGAATGAGTTCCCATTATCGTACACAGTTTGATTTCAGCTATCATATGACCTTACTTAAGTATTTTCCATGTATTGGAATGGTGCACGGTTCATATATTGCAAAAATGCAATCAAAAATCTAACCTTTGTTCAGATTTATAGCATGTCCCCTGGGTACACTTGCGCCCTGACTTTTAAATGGACTATTATATTGTTGTCACCCACTGGGAAAAATGAACGAACTCACATATTCTTGATGTACTTAATTTATATTGGATAATCTTGCTACTGAATTTATGGCTGCTCTTATTTTGGCATGCGCATGACATACTTTATACTATTCTACTGCACCTGGCTGAAAAGAAATGCAGCACTTTGAATTGACAAAGAATATATGGCATGAAATCATGTTTGATAACTTTAAATAAGTTATGTAGGAGTAATTATTATATATCAGTTTATAGTGAAATTAACTCACCTTCTATATCACTTATGATGATGACATCCATCAAGTGGTGATATTTCTCATATAACTGAAATATATTTTTGAGCTTCAATATAGAGTCGGATTGTCAGTTGCCATACATAGAATGGAACTTTTAGGTTGAAGCAAAGACTGTTTTTGGTGATATGATAGTAAGGGCTATAAGTGTCTTGGGTTCATAAATTACAATTCCTGAACCGGTTATATGATAATGTAAAGTTAACACTGGAGAAAATTTTGTACAAATTATAGTTTAAACTAGCTATATATTTGGTTAGTTACGCTAAATATTCAATATATTTGGTTAATAATGCCCTAGTGAAGCTTCATCAATTTAGACTTTATTCCATCTAGGCCTAGACATTTATTGTTGTACCGAGAAAATCTGCCTTCTGCATCTCTTCATGCAAGTAGATTTACTTTGAATTTCCAACAAATACAAGTTCGTATCATCGTTCAGTAGATGTGTAATGTCTAATAGCCTCATTTTCAATTCACAAGAAAGACAAATTTAATTTATTTTTTAAAATATGTAACAACGTAAATAATCACTACTGTAAAAATAGAGAGTGCTGAAATAGCACAAATAGTCATTTCTATTTTATCTATATAATTTCAGTTATATATTCTTATTTTTTAATGTTTTTAATTATTTAGGAAAACCAAGAGTATTTTTCAATGTCAAAACCGTCCTCAAGAGAGTGGATTAAAATTCGACATAGAAACAAAGACGAATACATACAAGGTGTTCGATCTTTTATGAATTTTGTGGAGCAACATTCACCGCCTGATTTTAGAGTATGTTGTTGCCCTTGTATAAAGTGTAGAAATTCTAAAAAGTTGGCTTTTGAAATAGTTGAAAAACACTTGATTATTTATGGTATGGACCCAACATATGATGAGTGGTTTTTCCATGGGGAGAGTACTGATACTGAAGTAGTAGTCGATAATGCGTCTAATGATGTTAATGACACTTACACCTCCCATAAATATAGAGAGGAAACTCATATAGAAAGTGATCTTGGGAACCTGATTGAAGATGCATATGGATTACGTGGTTGTGAGCATACAGCTTATGGTGACAACCAAGGGAAGAAATACCATGAATACAAATTCAAAGCCAATGAAAAATTATATCCTTCTTGCAAAGATGGTCTTACAACATTAAGCGTCATTATAGAGCTCCATAATTTGAAAAAGGAGTTCAATTGGTCTGGAAATAGTATGACTGAATTATTAAGGCGGTTGAAACATTGGCTTCCTAAGGAAAATACACTACCTGATAAGTACCCTACAATGAAAAAGATGATAAAAGATTTGGGAATGAATGTAAAGGGAATACATGCTTGTGAAAATGATTGCATATTATTTTGGAAAGAGTATGAGAATGCACTGGAATGTCCTCGTTGCCATACTTCTAGGTTTAAAGTCAAAGAAAAAGGAAAACAAGTGGAAGTCACAAAACAACCAAGAAAAGTTTTGAAATATTTTCCACTAGCACCTAGACTAACAAGGTTGTACACCATACCATGGATAGCTCGAAAAATGTTATGGCATACCGAAGCAAAACCTTGTTGGAACTCCATGCGTCATCCTATTGACTCAGCTGAATGGAGATCTCTTAAAAATAGATGGCCAGAGTTTGCTACAAATGGACGAAATGTTTGGCTCGGCATTGCTACTGATGGGTTTAATCCTAGTGGAGCTCAGTCAAATGGTTATAGTTGTTGGCCTGTTTATATGATTCCTTATAACTTGCCTCCTTCATTATGCATGAAACCAGAATTTCAAATGCTTTGCTTGTTAATTCCTGGACCAAGAGCACCAAGTCAAGACATTGATGTATATCTACAACCACTTGTAGATGAGTTAAAACAACTTTGGATTGAAGGAACGCCTGCGTTTGACATGGATAGAAAAGAGCATTTTATTCTACGAGCAATGTTATTATGGGGAATTCATGACTTACCTGCATTTGGGAATTTATCTGGTTGTGTAACACATGGATATAAAGCATGCCCAATATGTGCGACGGAGACTGAGTCAGAGCGTGCTGGTAATAAGATAGTTTATACCAAGTATAGAAGATTTTTAAAGAATGATCATCCATACAGAGAATTGAAACATAGTTGGTATAGAGATATAGAGCATAAGGAACCTCCAACTCGGTTAGTAGGACCATCCCTTTTAGAGAAACTTTCTCATATCATATATACACCAGGTAAAAAGATAAAAAACACAAAACGCAAGGCTGATAATCTTGATATTGATGAAGATTTTGTAAGTGAGATTGAAGATGGAGAAAGACCTGCATGGTACAAGAAGTCAATTTTATTCACTTTAGAGTATTGGAGTACTCATAAAGTACGACACACTATTGATGTGATGCACGTCGAGAAGAATGTGGCAGAACATCTTATTAATTTGTTGTTCGGTAGAACCAAATTGTGTTTCAAATTTTCATTTGATAAAGCTTATAAAATTAAGTGCTGTCAAGTTCTAAAAGAAGCAAAACTTCCATCATGTTTTTCAACTAAGATAGGAAACCTTGTTAATGTTCAACCGCCTACTTTGAATATTAGAAAGACATATGATTATCATATTATACTCCAATATTTTCTTCCGGTTATGGTTCAACATGCCTACCCGAAGTTTCGTGAAGTGAGACGTGCAATTTTGCAAATATGCTTATTTTTCAACATTATTTGTTCAAAGGTTTTAGTCCGAGAGCATGTCCAAGCCGCTAAAGATATGATTGCCGAGGCATTATGTGTGTTGGTTCATTATTTTCCTTCTCAGTTTTTTGATATAAGTATGCATCTGATGGTCCATTTAGCTGATCAAGCACTTCTATGCGGACCCGTTAATTATATATGGATGTATCCATTTGAGAGGTGTGATTTTTTTAATATAACTATGTATTTATATTTAAATAATAATATATAAATAAATTTTATTTCATCTTTTTATTAGAGCTATGAAGGAGTGCAAGAATATACCAAGTAATAAACGATACGTAGAAGGATCAATTTCTGAAGCATACCTTGTTACGGAGTCTATTAGATATGCAATGGAGTATATGCCTAATCCACATACTGGTAATCATAGTTCTAAACAAGCATCATTTTTGGATGAAATTGATGGTGATACATATGAACGTTCTATCATTGAGGGCAAAACTATCAAGTTATCTAATGTACAACGTATACAAATCCGAAGATGGATACTTTTTCGAATCGACATACCAGATCTAGATGATTATTATAGGTATGTATTTTGCTTGTTTTACGCTCTGTAGCGCATATTTTAAAAATAATAATATTACGAATGGTTTTGTAGTGCGTATCGATTGTCGTTAGAAGATGCTCATCGTGGTAAGAAAAGACTTCACACAAAGGCAGAAGTGGTTGTACGATCTGAATTTATTGACTGGTTGCACAATATGGTTTGTCAGACTTTATTTCTAAATCGTATATGTATACATAATAATAAAAATAACACCAATGTATTTTGGTTGGTTTAACAGATAATCGAAGAAAAATGTATGGACTCAATGTTATGGCATTATGTTAGTGGGCCAAAATGGGAAGCAAAAACCCACCTTAAGTATAGGATCAATGGATATGTATTCTCTCCTAAACATTATGACAATACCCTTTCATCACAAAATAGCGGCGTTTGCATGAATGCTATTACAACTTTCGTTGCAAGTGCAAAAGATTTAAATCCCACAGATGATGATACTACATGGTATGGTATTATTAAGGAGATCATAGAGGTTGATTATTACATATCTCAACACGTAGTATTCTACTGTGATTGGATCAATATCGCAGATAAAACAAATGGTTGTAAGATTTGCCTAGACTCTAATTTATTGATGGTGAATCTAAGCAAGTTCAAAGGCTGTAACGGAGAATACGATGAACCTGCCATTCTTTCATCTGAAGCAAGTCAAGTCTTTTACATAAGTGACATCCATAATCCCGATTGGTTCGTTGTACGACATTCACCTAAACGCATGACTGATAGCATAGACGATTTCGAGATATCAGCTGACTTCCAATCCATTTTGAAGGAGCAACCGAACTTTACAAGATTGTTGAAGTGTATTGAATCGAAATAGATAGACATGATTGAGTTTTAGTTTTTTTTATTAGTTATCATGTCATTTTAATATTTTTGTACTTGATTTGTGTATTACATTTGTGTTTTTACATTATACTTGTTAGCGCCAGTATTATTACACTCTTCAATCTTTGCATTTGCCATTGAGACAAATCATTCACTGTGTATTTTAGCCTTTGCATTCATTTGTGTTATGTTGTGTTTAGTTTTTGTTTCGTGTGATTGTACAAGAAAAAAACACAAATTCATGTGCATTCTCTTTCTAGCTTTTAAACTATACATTTCTGTCTCAAATACACTTTGTTTGCAATAACTTAGTTCGATGCTCGTCGGTTACAGTAGAATATCTTTGTAATATGAACCAAATCAGTTAATTTTATGATGGTAAGTAATACTCAGTCCTCCTACTAGCTTGTTATTTAGCATATAATAGAATCGGACTTTTATGTTAATTTAAGGGATATCTAATTAATTGTGTATAAATTGTACATTACAGAATGACAGAGGGTTGTAGTACCGGATCACTGAACACAGATAATACATCGGACGTAGATGTTCCTCCTCCTCCATCAAGCAAAAAGTACTCAATAATTGTTGATTTGGAAGGCGCTAAAGGTGGCGATGTAAAAAAGTGGTCTTCCCGTTGTGGTGTCTTGCTTCGTTCTCTCGTCCCCATTGGCTACGCAGAGTGGAATGATGTAGATGTCGTCTACAAAAATAATTTATGGAAAGCATTAATGGTACTTCTTTTAACTGTCATTTTATATTTTCACTAACATTGTTTAGCTTACGAAAATCACTAACTCAGTTTATGGAAATCACTATCTCAGTTTACGGAAATCACTGTTTCAGTTTAATAGAATGTTTAAATGGGACGTTTAAAGGGAACTGGAAGTTAACCAAGGCATGCGTTTATGGTTTTAAACGAGACATTTAAGCAAAGTATTTTAAATGCGGTCTGCGAATGCACAGGGACAATTGCAAGTCGCTACCATTTCTGTAACTATAATTGATATTTCACTTAATCCGCCCGGTTTGTTGAGCTATAATTTACAGTTTCTCACATCGCGGTCAAGTAGCCTTCCTGCATTTCGATCCACTTCAAGTGTGTCTACCCATATTAAACTAATTTGAAGATGTATGCATGAAGTGTCGATCTATTGATCAACATTGTCAAAATCATCTGGTTCTCTTTAATATTATGTTCTCTTGACCATTGTTTCATCACTGCCATGTAAATAAAATAATGAGTAATTGCATTTTAGAATTGATGATGTGTGCATACTTCTAATTAGCTAAGAGAGCCTTAGATAAAATTTGCTTCGTATATGACACGATACAAACAAAATAGTGAAGCAGCCTACCTGACGTGAAAATCTTGTACATTAGTGCTACCAATTGTCAATATTCTATACAAATAAACGAGGAAATATCCATGACTGTAAAGAACAAAATAATGCAAGGTAGTAGACAAATACAATATAATACGATTATCAAATGCATATGCTTGGATAAGATTTTACCTTGCAAGTAGACAAATAAGCATTTGATCTAATTTTTATTGAAGAAAGCCTTGCACTTGAACTCACCCGTTAAACACTATGTAGTTTGCATAATTGTACACAAATAATCCAAAATGGGCTATATTATTCTTCTAATTAATATCTTCAACCCAACAAATAGAAAAATCATAATTTTAAATGCCTTTCAACTTACTTCTCATGCATTGCGTAGCTTGCATAAATGTAAAGTATATAATAATAATAAATTCCAAGCTAGTAAAATATCCTTGGGGTAAAGGTGTTGAAGAACCAAACTATTCAAGAGAATAATAGCTAAACGTAATCCGAACAAATTTGGTGTTCCTTGGCAAATTTCAATTTCAAATTGTATTTCTATCATTGACACTAATGTAAATCCCAAATGAAATTGAAAGCCAATTTTTCGTATCTGGTTATTGAACCCCTGAAGCATGGAGTTACATTTTTCCATCCTAATAGAGAAGGTTGTCAGGTAATGGAGTGCTTGTTATTAAGTAACAAATAAAAGATGATAAATAAACATATTTTCACAGTAAAGCTTATAGACATTAAAAGTTCACCTTATTCAAAATAAAAAAATAGCAAAAGTTCAGCTTATTTAAAATCAAAGTTCATATGCCAAATGCACAGACGCTTGAGAAAGAAAGAAATCATTTATATTAAACATTATAAAAAAAATTGATACAAGTAGAGTGTTTGATGTGCTTTCTCGACGATGATGAACGGTTAAAATGAATAATTGGTTTGAGCGAATAAAATGAATTAAACGACATTATTTTGATACACTGGAAGGAACGGGTGAAATGAACAGTTCCATTACATTAACGTCGGATGCGCCGGACGCCAATGCAACGGTGACAGACCAAAAAACTATGGTGAACGATACTGTGTATAATTCAAACCTTGGAGGTGAAAAAAATTATAGCGTCAATCAAGTACACATATAGCAAAAGTGAAAACATGAACAAATTTAACCATCCATTAATTAAGGATATCAAGGTGCAGACACATGATATTGTGTATAATTCAAATAAAACATGCTTAACTGTGCATTATTTCATTAATAAGACACAAAGTAAGCTGCTCCCTGGGGTTTATTAATTAATCATTAGATGTAAAAAAAAAATCATTGAATACAGAGTCAAATATTTGAAGTTAATCATCCTTTAATGACATTTTCCGAGGGAAAGAAATATTATTTTGTCCTATAAACCAAACTGAATAATATTATGTTTTATGGAGTTCGGATTGTGTAATCGAGCAAATGAAACAAGGAATTGTATATTTTTCAAAAGTTAATACTCCAAAATAAATATTAAACAAAATCATATCTGGACTACATGTCTCAAGCAGTGGAAATTCTTGCTTTGGTGAGGTGTTTATGCAAATATTATGTGACTACAGCAATAACAAAACTATTCAAAAGATGGAAAATATTGTTTTCAATTTAAACTTATCAATAGTTAGAATAAATAATGTCAAGTTTATGAGTTTGGACAGATGAGTTAAAAGGTTAATAAAACCAGTTGGAAAAATTAAAGAAACTAACTAGTTTGATCCTTTTAAATCAAAATTTGAAGTTGTTGGCAATGTCAAACAGACTCTTCAAATTTCATGTGAATTTAACAGAATTTTCGACAATTGAAGGGAAAAATTCAGTAACACTCCCATACTAAATTATACACATCATGTTCAAAACCCTTTCAAAATTTAAAATGTAACCAAATATTGTGGCGAAGGATTATGACACTCGAAACGATTGCCCTCAACTTTTTTCACATAACTAAAATAAGTAGCAACTGCAATCATAAATTATCAGACTTAAAAAACGATTGATCATGGTTCTTAACGATTTAGAGCCAAGTTTGGATGCAACTCATTAACAGCTTAAATTTTGTTTTCCATTTAAACTTAACAATTTGAAAAAAATTGTGATAAGTTTAAGTGTTTGGACAGACGAGTTAAAAAGGCAAGTAAAACTAGTTGCAAAAATAAAAAGATACGAATTAGTTTGATCCTTTTAAATTAAAATTTGACGTTGTTGGCAACCCCAATTAGCTTCTTCAAATTTTATGTGCATTAAATCAATAACAGCATTTATGACAATTTAAGACAATCAGGCTGAATTATACACATAATATTCATTGACCATGCGCCAAAGAACACTTGAATTTAAACCGATTCAAAATAGAAAATGTAACCAGATATTATGGCGAAGGATCATGTAAAAAATCCAAAGCATTCTTCCTCTGGTGTAAGTAGTTTTTTGTAGACTCCATGCGGCAGTAAGTTGCCATTGGAGATTAGCAACTACTGTTGACTCTTTTTATTTGGAGCCTATGTTTATTAATCAATTATGCTAACAGTTAAAAGTAGAGTTGAATAAATTACAACATTAATATAAAATAACGAAAATTCTGTGAATCAGATTGAAGGCTGTTAATACCATATACCTTTCTCCTATGTTTATTTGATTGCTGTTAATACCATATACCATTCACCCATTGAACCTCTTCTGTCTTAAAGAATTATCAAAGACAGTGGGGAGAGATTTGTTGAATGTATATTGGTTGAGCAGGTCTTGGAAAAAAATGTGTCAAATTATATGTTTGTCATGTATTGACAGTGACATAAATTACTTTAGTTCTTCAGATTTGGAATATAATAGGGGTACTAAACATGGGATGCAAAACTCTATTTCTTTATTTTGATTCATTATTGATTAGCATGTGCTATGAGCTAATTTTCTTCTATGGTGGTCTTTTTAGATGTTAAGATCTTGCATGCTAATAACGTAGTAGAGCAATAGATGGTCATTATGTTATTGGTTTTATCAAGGTAGTTATATAGAAGCTAATACATGAACTAAAAGCTTATAGCAGTCATATATAATATACCTTTTTTAGGCTGATTACATATCCAAATTATCAATGTACACTTCAGAAAAATGTATCAAAAATTTGACTTACATCTTCAATTCCATTGATGAGGCGACGATACATGCCTTGCTTTCGGTACATAAATCTGGTACCAATAAATGGCATTTCTGCCAAAGAGGTTCCATGTAGCCTACATGGAATGAAAAGAAATTAAGAGCGTATAATGTTGGGTGACTTTTTTTATTAAAATCATATGTGATCAGCGTTTATATAAAACGATGGTTATCATATCAACAGGTGCAATTTCGCATGGATGGACACATGCAAGGGTATGTTGATTTAGTGTGAACTGCTGTTTGGTTTGGATTCAACTAAATTGCAGTTGATATTCAGTAAATTTTATTTTGAATTTTTTATACAAGAAAAGAAAAAAAAAACGCAAAACATTAATATGTGTGTGGCTTGAGATTGCACGAAGTCGTACGAATGTATGGCTTGAGATTGCACGAAGTTGTATGAATGTCTATGGCTTTTGACATTAACGGTTTTCAGTTGTATATTTGAGGTATATTTATTATGGGTATGTTGTATGCAAACCGGCCAGCAAGACCAATAAAAAGGAATGAATAAATTGATTTTTTATATGCTGCTATTGGCACTCACAAAAGTGTCATTCTCTATATCGTTTTTGACTGGTCCAATTTTAAGCATTATTTTGTTTTACTTGGAAGTTTTACCATTGTTAAATCGAGAAATTATCTATATATGCTAATTAATAATTTTCTTTTATGCATGTAGATGGAGTTTGAGTTGAATATCGATCCCAAGGTTGCTAGACCAATTTTAGAGAAATCTTTTCCACCATATTATAGATCAATGAAGTCGAAAGTGCGTAAAACCTATCTTAAACAAGATGATGGACAACTCATACCCAAAGAAATTGCGTATGAGAACCGTCCCGATGACATTGATAAGGTTTGGTGGAAAAGATTTCTTGACATTGAGTACACGGACAAAAAGAGGAAACAATGCAAAACTAATGCTAACAATAAAAGCAAATGTACGATGACTCATACCTTGGGAAGAAAATCTTATCGTAGGTTATATGAAGAGCTGGTATGTAGCTACTCTTTCATGAACATTACTAACATATAGTATATTTAAATAATTTGTTTACGTTTGTTTGTGTAGGAAGCAGAAAATTCGGGAGAGAAGGTTACACGTACCATGGTCTGGAAAGTTGGACATACAAGTAAAAAGACTGGGATGGTTATTCCATGCGCAGCAGAGAAATATGTAAGTAAAATTTATTAACTAGTTTTTTTATAACAAAAGAACATGTTAACAAAACCGTATAACTTTATGTCTTGTATGCTTGAACAAATTCATTATTATGTGGACTTTTTATAAGTTTACAAAAAAGCTTTTAACTCAAGCCACACCTTGCAGTCTGATTATGGAATTTTCAATGCACATGCATGGACAATATAAACAATGCAAAACAAAACTGAGAAACAAACAAATAAATGTGATACAATTTTATCTTATTTTCTATTGAAAATGCAAATGATATGTTTATTGAAAACTGACACAAATAAGTCAGGAAATTCCTGAACAATGGAATGATGATTATATAATTTAAAGTCATACATTATGACTGAAATTGACCATATGTTATAATTTAAAATCATGCATTATGACCAAAAATGACCATATGTTATAATTTTCAAGACCCCTCATTTGAAAATAATGCAGGTGCAGAGATGGCATGATATTGGTTTGCCATCCTCATCCTCACATTCATATCAAACAAATCTTCTAAACTGAAATAAAATTATTCTTAGCTTGATTACTTTTATTCGCATGGATATCATCATTATTATTTTTAAGATTTCATAACATTAATGAATAGAAAACTTGTTAGAGGATTTAATTTTCAAAAAATGGTACTCAGTTTATACAAACCAAAACTTTTTTTTTCAACTATAGTTTTCTTATTTATTCTCTTGTCATTGAGTTTATATGTAATAAGGGTTCTGCTTTAGGACTGCTTCAAGCAGTTTTGCAAACTATAGTTGGAATGTTTATCAAAGGACTGAGAATTGTCATCAAAAATAAATAAATACGGTGGGCATGGCAGTCTGTATGACAAATCTTTTGGCTCGATAACATTTACTTTATGTGAAGATTCTGCTTCATTGATTAGCTTAATGCTACTGAGTTTCTCAGCCAAGTCCATATGTTGTTCTTCCAATCGGAGATTCTTCCGACTTCCCACTTTTTCCAGCACATTTGTATCAGACTCGTTAGGTTTAGTATTTATGTTGGTTGGCTTCCAACAAACACGTATTTATGTTAATTTTGTAAATGTGCGAAAATACACAAACAATGTTTCAAAATGCAAATGATCTAATTTAAATGTTAATTCATTTGTATAGGCGTTGGTAGAAGCAGCAGAAGAAAGACAAAAGGCGAGAGCTAGTTTGAACGATGATGATGGAAGTGGAAGTTTTGAAGATTTTGATAATGATCCGATTGCTGAAGTTTTTGGAGATGAGAAAAGAAAGAGTTTTTGTCGTGCGGTTAGCTCTAGAGCAACTCTAAAGCAAGTGAAGGTTATACAAGCATCAAAAGCGATAGCTAAGTTCAAGGAGGAGGAAGATAGAAAGTGGAAAACGAACATGGAGGAAAAAACAAATCAACTAGCTGATAATCTCAAATCAGTGAATTCTACTATGCAAAGTATGCAACAAAGCTTGATGCAATTTATGAGTCAATTTGGAGGAAATCAGACACCTAGAGCTGACGCTACATCCAATACAGAGCACAATCATAATAGCCATCATAACAGCGTGGGAGCTAACTTGAGAGTTCACTCTGATGATGCTATTGGGTCCTCATCAAGGGAAAGACAATCGGTTGTGCTATTGTCTGACAATTTGACAGAGGTAGCAAAAGGACATCTAGGGACACAAAAGATATGTCATCATAGAAAAGTGTTACAAGGTGAAAATGTTGTATGGGTGGAGCAAGTATATGATCCGGAAGCACCTATTTACAAAGCGCCTCAAAATGGTAACTACAAGCTTTCTGACATAATTGATGGTGGTTTCATTATTTGGTCTGAGTGTCGTCTACGTACTTTGTAGAATGTTCAGCACAAGTGTTAATGTAGTATTTTGTCTCATTTTTATTTAGTTTTATGTTGGAACTATGTTGTTTAGAAGTTTAAATGGTAACATTGATGTTATGTATCGTACTTTGAATTCTATGGAAGAATTTAATGCTAAAAAATCATTTGTTGTTTTGTTGTTACTTGTTTCTGAATTGTACATTTATTTCATGTGAATTCTGTGTGTATGCTACATGTATATGGTGCAGTATGTGTATGCTGTTTGGATAGTTGCAGTATTTATTGTTACAACAGCTATGATCGTGACAAATACAACCTATTATAACGAAATATATCGTTATAATGTATTAGTATCATAACAGATAACATCGTTGCAAAAAAAACACTTTACAACAGTCATAGTCATTATAACATATTAAGTTTACAACGGATAGCCTCGTTACAAGTTGAAATAGATGTCACAGGTACTGTCGTTATAACTAATGTATGTTACAACAGTGATGATCGTTACAACATCTTAGACTTGTAACGGATAGCCTTGTTACAAAATGACCTTGTTATAACGAGTAATGCCGTTACAAAATATGGAAGTTACAACAGTCCGAATCGTTATAACCTGTTTATTTTACAACGGGTATGCTCGTTATGAGATGCGCGTTTTATACAACGACGATTCTCGTGATAAAATATTGTAACGACATTAGCAACGCACCTGGTAATCACGAGCATAGCCGTTACGAATCATCATTGTAACGACTATATGCGTTATAAATCATCTTTTTTGGTGTTGTGCTACTTTTATGTTTTCTTTTTCAGTTTCAGATGATGTTATTTCATGTACTAGACTTGTTTATTTGGGAAATTGACATTTTGATGTACCAGACTTGTTTTTGAAATGGTTTAAAAATCTTCCGCTGTTTTATTTACTTACTCTGTTTATTTACATATATATGTCACGTCCTGCCTTGCTATATCATTATGCATGTTTACCAATAATGCCCCTCCAAAGCTAGTGTATTCCTTTGCGAGTGACCCTGGCGGAGGTGGGGTGTTACAATCTCTTTTCATCCCTTCCCAGCAGTAGACTCGCTTCATGTCCTGATACATTTTATTACCACCGGGATGAATCGTTAGCTTCGAGTGATGACATTCTCTCAGAACCTCATCCCTCAATCCGTCGACATCAGGAACAACTAATCGTCCTTGCCTTCGAAGCCAGCCTTCTCGGTCGACCTCGAACTCCTTATCCTCTGGTTTCAGTTTCTAAATGGACTCGACAAGCTTCGCATCTTTCTTTTGGCCCTCGCCAATCCTTTCGATAAGAGTAGGTCTTATCGACAAGCTTGCCAATATTTCAGGTTCCAACTCACACCTTGGCCTGAAATCGAACCTTGCCAAATACTCGAGGCCCTTCCATTCCGAAAACATCGCTCCCAAACTTGCGTGTCTTCGACTCAATGCATCTGCAACTGCATTGCCTTTGCCAGGAGTATAGGCTATCCCAAAATCATACGATGCCAGAAACTCTAACCATCGTTGCTGCCGAAGATTCAAATCCTTTTGGGAGAAAAGATACTTCAACGACTTATGATCCGTAAACAACTCGAATCGTACTCCCAACAGGTAATGTCTCCACATCTTTAGAGCAACACAATTGCTGCCAACTCCAAATCATGAGTTGGATAGTTTCTCTCATGTGGCTTTAGCTGTCGACTTGCGTAAGCCACTACTTTATCCTTCTGCATTAGCACTGCTCCAAGTCCAGTACCACATGCATCAGTATATACCACCATCTCTTCATTCCCACTTGGAATGGTCAACACAGGTGCACTCGTCAATCTCTCCTTCAAGATTTCGAACGCTTGTTCACACTTCGCATCCCATGCGAACACTTGGTTCTTCTTCGTCAATCCTGTTAATGGTGCAGCCATCTTAGAGAAATCCTTGATAAACCTTCGGTAATAACCAGCCAATCCAAGGAAACTCCGAACATCCGTTGCATTCTTAGGTCTATCCCAGTCCTGCATTGCTGCAACTTTAGCGGGGTCAACCGCTATACCTTTTCCAGAAACAACATGACCTAAGAAGCTCACTTCATCCTTCCAGAAGTGACACTTTGAGAACTTAGTTTTAAGTTGATGCTTTCGCAAGATCTCTAACACAACTCTCAAGTGCGTTTTATGTTCTTCCACATTTCTGGAGTAAACCAGTATATCATCCACGAACACAAGCACGAACTTATTCAACTGATCTCTGAACACTCTATTCATAAGATCCACAAAATACGTTGGCGCGTTAGTCAACCCGAATGGCATCACCAACCACTCGAAAAATCCGGACGGTGTCCTAAAAGCAGTCTTTGGCACACTATCCTTAGCTACTCTCAACTGGTGAAATCCCGTTGCCAAATCCATCTGAGAAAACACTTTGGCTTCGTGAAGCTGATCGAACAAGTCATCAATCCTTGGCAACGGATACTTGTTCTTCTTAGTCACCTTGTTCAGCTCACGATAGTCCACACACAACCTTAACGAGCCATCTGCTTTAGTTGCAAACACGACTGGTGCACCCCAATCGGAAACACTCCTCCGAATGAAACCTTTTCCCAAAAGGTCTCTAACTTGCACCTCCAACTCTCGCTGTTCCTTAGGCGCCATCCGCCTAAGTGGCATAACAATTGGTCTCGCACCCTCGACCAAATCGATCCTAAACTCGATCTCGCGATGCGGTGGCAACCCTTTGACCTCGTCAAAGACATCTACATACTCATTAGCGATCAGCACTGATGATAGGTCTTCCTGTGGAATCCCAAGCGAATATAGATAACTCACGAAGACCCCGTCTTCGCGCTTACATCTAATCAACACCTTTCGCCCTTCCACATCCCCGACCCTCACCTCTAGCTTCTCGCAATTCACCCTTGCCGCATACTTCTTGAGCCAATCCATGCCCAAGATGATCCCATACCCAGCGAAGTTAAGAACAAAGCAATCACACATAAAAGAGCAACCATGACTGGATAATACTAGACCACGGCAAATCATGCACAAACTGGACGAACCCCCAACTGGAATAGTCACGATCAATGGTCTATCACAAATCTCGGGTTCCAAACCCAAGCGACACACAAGCTCATTGCAGATGAACGAATGTGATGCTCCAGTATCAAACAACACTCGAACTGAAACACCGTTAACGGAAAAAGTACCTTGCACCATGACACCCTTTCCCTTCTCCTCTGCAGTAGGAGCTCTTGAAGAAGATGGCACAGCATCCAAAGCGTATGCCTTAACAATCTGCTTACCCTTAGCCGATTCCGGACAATCTTTCTTCTCATGCCCAGGCTTTCCACACTTGAAGCACTTCTTCTCAGCTTTGGGATTCTTACACTCATTCAAATAATGTCCCTTATGTTGGCAGTTAAAGCAAACTGCCTCACTCTTGGGTTTCTTTTGGCCATCCTTTCCTTTCTGTTGTTGCTGCTTCCTCTTTTTATTACCACTCTGCTGTGGTTTCTGAGCTTCCTTGGTTGCAGCGACAACATTTGCTTCCTTGGGAAACAAACTCTTATGGCGAATAGCTTTTTCCACAATCTTTTCAAATGAATCATCAAGATGGTCCACAAGTGGCTTCCCAATATGTGCATCCAAACCCAAGACAAACTTCTCGTTCTTCAGATAGGGCGTATCAATGTATGAACGAGCATATCTAGACAAAGCCTCAAAATCAGAAATATAGTCAAGAATTGATCTGCCATTCTGCTTCAACTCTACGAACTTCTTGAAGAGAACTGACTTTTGAGCAGTGGAGATAAACTTTGCTTCAAACTTAGCTTGGAATTGCTCCCATGAAATCTCCTCTTCCGGAGTCTCGAGTATAACACAATTCCACCATTCCATGGCCCTGCTTTGCAGCTGCCTTGATGCAAGCTTTCTCTTCATTGCATCTTCAATACCCAAGTCTCCAAAGATTCGAACACATGAATCCATCCACCTCTGAACCTCTTCAGCTGGTTCAGTTCCCTTGAATGGTTTCCCTCCTAGAGATATAAAGTTCTTGCACATCTTTGCAAAATCTATTCTTGGAACTCGCACCCCTACATCTACCGTGGCCGCCACTGGAGCAGGTACCCTTCGCATAATTGCTTCTGCCATGGCTTCAAACATGGCCGGGTAATCTGGCTCACCACCATTTCCCCCTCCAGTATTAGCTCTCCTAGCAGCGTGGCTTGATGGTCGTCTACTCATTCTAAAATCTGAAATTTAGAATAGTTAGCCACTTCCAAGAAAACTGCTAAAAGAATACAACCGCTACTACTATATATGCTAATATTTATAGTAACATCCAACTGAAATCTACAAATACGTCCCTCATACGCAATTACGTCTTTGAACTTTGGCCAAAATCGTTGACCAGAGCTCTGATACCAAATGTCACGACCGCCCATAACCCCCGCACTAAACAAGAGGAATAATGCGCTGAAAGGCGTGTCAGGCTGCCATGGACGATCATCATAGTAAGTGAACACATCGAAACCTGTCGTAGAACTCACAGCGCAAGGATAAAATATAATAGAACATATACAACAGGTGATAGTAATGAGGTATCATATAGCAAACTTTTGAAACTCTTTCAACATCCAGAAAGATTATCCAACTGATATCCAAGTTTGTACATAAGGCCTCACTACAACTCTCAAGCAACTCAAACAGCGGAAACAGAAATACTAGATAGAATAAAACTGGTACGCTAGCCTCCTGCTCGTCATCGCTCAGCTTCCTCGTATCACTAAGCTCCATTACCTGTAACCTGCTACTTAGTCTGCCCATCCACAACCGAATGAACAACCCAAGGTAATAAGAGGAGACATAAAACCTTGAGTCAGACAATAGTCTTAGTGAGCGATAATACAGCTAACAAACTTCAACAAGAAAGCATATGAGAATGGGTAAATGAAAAACTTATCTACCGACAACACCAGAGAAGAACTCATCCTTATCTTCCCCACATCGGACAGTGATAGCCTTTACGACATGCATTTCAACCATTCATCCATAGAAATCAGAACACCCATTCAATCATAGAAAACACACATGACATCCAGATAAGTCTCACGCAGACAACCCTAATCGAGTTTAACATTCCACAAGTACTCTCGCCAGAGGCCTAGACCAATATCACTTAAGCACTCAAAGAACGTCTCCCTCGACTTTGGATAATCTATGTGAGATAGTACAAATAGAACAAACAATCATCCATAACCGACTCTGGCTATCAACGCCAATCCAGCTTCGAAACCATCATTATCGTATGACGGCCAACCTTGCCATATGTCAAGGGCTAATGATAACCCCAGTTCTAGCATGAACTCCATATGCCCAACCTTGGCAATGTCCAACCTTGACACTAGGCCTTTCCCCAACCAGAAAGACCCAGGGTACTCGACCAACAACCGGTCTTTTGGGCCTTTCAACGATACCCATCGTACCTCTGCTTTGAGCCTGCTAGAACTTACGACAACGATGACTTCTCGGCCTTCGCATCTCTAATCGTCCAACCTTGACGATGTTTCACAACTCAAGCAACCTTCTCGAGCAGCCATTATCCACCAACTCACGACCTTTGAGTTGTCTCCGCATTCGTTGTTCGACCTTGATCAACGAACACATTCATCACTTCGAGCCTTCCTACTTGAACCACCTCGAAGTTACATCATCACTAGAAGTGTCCGGTCAGAAATTTCTACTAGAAATGCCGACCAGACCCATTCTGGACCGACCAGACCTCTTCCGGTACTTCTAGACCGATCAGACCCCCTGGACCAACCAGACCTCCCTTTGCTCCTCCTAGACCGACCAGGACCCTCCTGAGCCGACCAACTCCCTCCTCAGCCTTCTGGACCAATCAAACCGACCAGCTCCAAGACCCAGTCAAAACCGACAAGAATTGCTCTAGAACGACCAGTCAAAACCGACCAGCATTGCTCCAGAACGACCAATCAAAACCGACCAGCATTGCTCCAGAACGACCAGTCAAAACCGACCAGCATTGCTCCAGAACGACCAGTCAAAACCGACCCCGATGCCTCCATTCCAACCAACCAGCTCCCTGACTTACTTCCCAAGCCATAACGTGACCGACCACCTCAGTCCAGACCCTTCGGGACCGACCAGAGCCATCAGACCGCCTCAACCGACCCGACTAGCTCCAAAACCGACCAGAAACCTGCACTGCTCCATTTCGACTTCGATTTCAACCAAAACTTCGCCAAACGCCGAATCCGACGAAGCCGGCTCATCCAATTCATCCAAACGCAACCACAAACATGTTATGCAACCAACTATATCACCAATCTAACAATTTCCATCAAAACACATAAATTTCCCAAAAACATGATAATTGAACATATGAACACAAATATAGATCTAACTTGCATAAACTCATGAAATAACATGAAACTTACCATTTAAATTATCTAGATCAGATCCTAAAGTGATTCACATGTAAAATAAACTTAGCATGGTGTAGACCTAAGGAAAATAACATGGAAATGATGAAATTAACAACATAAGACCCATATACTTGCATGCATCCGAATGAGAGATGTAAATCACTCACCAATTATCCAAATCTAAGCAAAAGCAATGAAAACGCAATCCGGACAGCGAACACTTCGAATCAAACTCTTTAATCCGATGAATTCGCCCTTGAGACGATGTAGATCTAGCCTCTTATGGTGTAGATCTTCGATTTCCCTCCTTAGATTTTGGAATTTTAATGGTGGAAAGATGTTAGAGGAAGAAGAAGATCAAAGCCTCCCCATAAGAGAATGGAAAATGCCAACCTTTCTCCATACCCCTTACCCCCTATTTATAGTCTCCACCCACCCTCTAATAGGCCTTCTCCAAATCAGCCCATTAGCCTTCCAAAACCTGAACAGCCAACTGAAAAACCTTAAAACAGCGATTTCTCCCAAACCGCTGAACCAAATCCTTAATGTAACCACTCTACGGAAAGGGAATCATCAATTCCTTTCCAATGGCACAGGTCTCACCCTCTGATTCGACCTGAGTCAAAAGTTATGCCCAGCACAAGACTGACAGGGGCAAAATGGTCACAAACAAAATCGGTAAAAATTATGGACATGTCACACATCCCCATAAGCAACATATCAAAAGATGAGAATGATCGAACCCTCAGGGAATAAAATAAAAATATTTTACGAACTTCCGATACGTAAAATGCGGGCTGTTACATATGTGTTAGGATTTATACTGTATATATTAAAATTTGAAGCAAGAAGTAAATAATGCATCTATAGAATGTAGGAACAGGTTGCACGTAGGGTAAACAGTATAAAATTTTATGTATCTTTATTGAGTTGATGAAAATATATGTGTATTATATGATGAATTAGGCAACCATATTGTGAGATATTGTGCATTGGTTGAAGACGATGAGGCAAGAAAAATGAGTATGGAATTATGATATGCATAAGTTAATAATGAGAAACTAAGCAGAAGGTACTATTATGAGCATGAATTATTTAACACACATGCAAAACAAACACACATCAATGGTAAGTGACAAATTATGGTCATGGAACTATGTCATTGGATACTACGAAAGGGGAAGAAATGTGGTAAAAATACAGCTACAATAATTGATTTTATAGAAAACGTAACGTACGTGGATGCTTTAAATACTTGGGCAGTTAATGAGAATGGAAGCAATAAAAATTCAACTATTAAGAGTCGTAAGGGAGTAAATTACGTTGTTCATTTGGATGAGTGAATCAGCTAAAAAGAACAAATCTGGTAGTAGGAAATTATTTTGAAAAATGAAACGTGCTGTGTTAATTGCCTTGTTATCAGGCTTTAGGACATGATAATTTTCAACCATGGAAGTTATGGGTAGACATGCATATTGGTATCAAAAACATTATTCTGCTCAATTGCATGCATGCATTTAATACCAATTAAACAATACGTAAACTGCATTGAACACATGTTGCATGCATGCATTCAATACATGCATTGTACCTAAATGACATAGTATGAAAATCACTGCTCTTCCCAAGTCAACGATCAACGTATAACCTCTCAGGGTATGATATTTAATAGTAAAAGGTAACAACTATCACTAAATAGTCATGTTTGCACAACCAAAAAAGCTTATTTTTTCACAAAAGCAAATAATAATAACATCTTCAAATTTAATCATCCCAGCATCTAAACATCTGTTTGAGTACACGTAAAATTGTGTAGTTCTCGATAATCACGTTCGTACTCCAATGCGTTGAATGCAAGCAAAACTGCAAATATTAATAAATAAAAGGTGGTTAAACTTAACATGGTGTTGTTATATAGAAGTAAATTCTAGTAATGGTGGGCGTACCAAAACATTTCTTAAAAGCCATTCAAAGTTTTTCGGTTTCTTTTTGTATTCTCTTTGTGTTCTAGGACAACATTATCCAATGTCTAGAGCGTGAAGTGATTAATGTAAGCAGGATTGATGATAAAATATAAGGAGCATAGGAACATATATTGAAAGCCATACTTCACTCTCCATGGTTGATCTTTGTATTGGTCATGTGATGCGTGCAAATTTCATAGGTTATTTTAGATAAACACGTCGGCCCTTTAAAATTTGGGTTAATATTACATATTACTAATTAAAAATTAAAATATGTAAGTATGTAGAAGGAGGATACTTACATGATTGTCAAATACAGTGACATGGACCCCATATGCATGTAGAATATCTAAAATTTTAAAACAATAACATTTCCATTCTCTAAAATGTCGCCACAAATGATAAGTTCGTGCTGCATTGTTTACAGCTGACATTTCCATCTATGCGTGTAATGTGTATTCTACCTTTAAATAGAGAATAAAATAGGTAAGCGGATAGTTTGATAAAACTAAAAATTGAAGGTGATATTGAAGAAAGAACAAATCTGGTTGTATGAAATTATCCTGAAAACTGAAATGTGAGGCGTATGAAGTAGAACATATAAAAACATATCACTTGTACTCATGTTTTTAGCTAAGTGCAGATCTGAATATGTATTGTCAAATTACAGTTATCGAAAGAACTGACTTAATGAATTTGCATGTCAATCATCCTCGCAATTGTAAATTTATAATTTTCCATGGTGCGTACGTGAACGATACGCAGATGTGTTGGATAACCGTACCACTATAGCAATAGACAGTAAAAAAAAAAGAAGTTGGTTGGCATGGTTGAAACCAATGGTAAAAATAGTGTATAATTCATGAAGAAAGTAAATGCATAAGATTGCACAGTAAAAGATACGCAGATGTGTTGGATGACCGTACCACTATAGCAATAGGCAGTAAAAAAAAAAGTTGGTTGGCATGGTTGAAACCAATAGTAAATATAGTGTATAATTCATGAAGAAAGTAAATGCATAAGATTGCACAGTAAAAGATCAAATAACGCAATATTCATGTAAGGTACATAAGATTGCATATTTATGTATCAAGATAAAGATGCTCAATAAAGTTTACATTATATTATAATGCCTAAGTTTATGTTATTCTCCTTGATCCTATATTTAGTTGAATTCCTGGCAACCACTTGATTCACAACTGCTGAAAACATGTTTTCAAAAGATAGAGTCAACGTTGAGGTTATTAATTATAATGTGGGCCAAGTCTCAGTGTCGACATAGGTAAGGAAGAGCAAGAAAAAGAGACACTACAAGAAAATAGGCTATTTCCGACGGCTGAAAACCGTCGGCGGCCGTCGGAAGCCGTCGGAAGCCGTCGGAAATAGCCGTCGCTAATTAAAGCGTCGAAAATCAAAGTTTCCGACGGCTATCGACGCAGCCCGTCGTTCGCATTTCCGACGGCTACCGACACAGCCGTCGGAAACCGTCGCAGATTCGTGTACGTGTTAGCCGTCGGAAGCCGTCGGTAGCCGTCGGAAATACTGCATTTTTTTGTGTGTGTTTCATCTACTATTTAGCCTTCCAACTACACTTCTCACATAAACCACTATCTCAAAATAGCAACTAAACATCATCCAATACATTGATCTAAAATTCAAATTTATTCTATTTGAATTGATCAATGCAATAACTAGACGAAAATAATACTCAGATTAGAACAAAACTGAAATATCAAACCATCAAAAACTGTGGTCAAACTCATCTAAGCTCATTTGAGAATTGTGCACATGTCATGGTAATGAAAGATAAACTATAAGGACGGGATTGTATTTACCATCTTGATGTGCCTAGGTATAGATATTCAAACTTGTAAAATAAATAAAATTTGTGTGACAAATTTACCTCTTCCTTGGTATAGATATAACATTCAGCTCCCAATACTAAAAATAAAATAAAATAAAATGTATGTGGCCTTTACAAATTTACCTCTTCCTTGTTTCCCCACCCATATAGCTGACACAGTATCCATTTGGAGTGATTTCCTCAACGGTTGCATCATACCTACACGTTCAGGTTGGACATGTAAGTTAGAAAACTATGATGCAACATATCATTCTTATATGAGGGCATTACAAAATTAAATAAAAGCATATTTTCGGTATAAATTTTTCGACAAAATTAACATGCTACAAGCGAATTCAGATTTATGCCATTATTCAGGTACAAGAAGAAACAACCAATATGATATGCTTTTTCATATTCAATTCAATGTCGAGACTACCAGATCTCTTTAAACCTAAAAAAAGTAGAATAAGTATTAATGGTGATTTTGTGTCATTTTTTCCAATAGTATGCTCTGCTTCCTTACTATTTCAACCCTATGAATTTTTCTCCTACTTTACCAATGAACAGGGTTGCCGGACAAAATGATAAAGCATCCATATTTCAATAAGAAAAGCTTACAGTGTCATGCGGTGCCAAACTATTGTGTTTCTTATGTGACTGCGCCACCATCCCAAGCTGAACATTGTTTTACGCAGCTAAGAGCTCTTAAGTAAGTGCAATGGTCTGCATTTTGCATACATCGCCTAATCAGTAATATATACAATTATACATAATCATCAGTTCATGCAATCGAAATACGAGTTAAAACTTGCAGATTCAGCACGGACACAACACATCATGAATTTCCATGCACGTAAGGATACATATTAGACCTGCAAAATAATTAAAGATAAAGGGTGATGGGAATCTTTATAAAGCCAAGATGTACATACTACATTATTGTTTGTATCAAACATCTCCAAAGTTTTTTTCTTCACTTTACCTAGTATGAAAGGTACATTCATCACATCTTAATGTCTAAATAGAGCTATGACTTTTGTTAAAAGCATGATGAGGCCGCAAGACAGACTTCAACACTTAAAAAAATGAACTTCAAAATAAGTAAAACATGGAGAATTAGACAGCCAGATTGTTTTATAGACATGAACACAGTTTATACTAACTTATTCCCATAATTATATACTCAATGACCAAATAAAAATTCATTTCAAAGAAGTGAATAAAATATAGAAAAAATACGCATATAATAGGATGTTATAACTCACTATAACGCTATTGGAACCAATTGCAGTCAATAGATAACCCTAATTTTCTAATTTAGGCAAGTATAGGTTTAGGTAAAAACTTAATTTTTATGAAAAAAAGAGATTATACCTCAAATTACTTCCTCTAGAGGTCTGAATTGAAGTCGGGGAGGTTCTTACACGAAGAAATCAGTGTTTGGAGGCAAAAAAATTGAATTTGGGGGTAATAGGGTTTAAAACCCGTATGCTGGAAAAATAAGAGGAGAAAAAGAAATGGGGAAGAAAGAGTTCGGGTGGCTGTTTATCACGATAATTTCCGACGGCTTCCGACGGCCGCCGACGGCCCGTCTGAAGCCGTCGCAAATCAGCCGTCGCAAATAGCCTGTTTTCTTGTAGTGAGATAGATAGATAAGCAATTTTAGTTGAAACAAAATGAGTCATTATGGAAGAATTTTTTTAAAGTTACATGTGATGGAGTAGAAACTAAGTTAATAGCCAAACGTCATGTGTAAAAAACAAAAGCAATGAACGAACCACATGTGACTTCGTTGCATACATGGTGAAAAAAAAATTGAAATTAAAGGCAACATTAACTAACATGACAAATGAGTAAAATAACATGAAAAATGAGGTTTCCCAAATTGGTTCTCGATCAATGAAATTGCGAAAGGTTCGGCGAAAGACCAAATATGCAACGGTGTAAATGTTAAAAAAATTATTCAAGATGCAACTGTTACAATTCTCAAAGCAGTATCATACTATGGGCATAAAGTTATGGCATCACGTACAACAATGGCATCAAATTAACAACTTGCCAATTAAGGTCTTAAATGTGGTCTTTAGGTTACAAAATATATTAAAATTCTCTTTTATTTTCCATATATCATGATTAACATCCAAAAGATAAAATAATATAAGTCGAATACTATTAATGTGTTTGTTGCATGACGAAGATAATGAGTACATGTTGTATATGGATCGGAGAATGTCCATTATCAATGCACCGTAGACTAAATATAGAACATACTTAATTTGGGAATAAAAATTATTTCATGTAAGTACTATTCCTTCGATCTTTAACATTTAAGACAATTTATGAAGTCAGCAATAAAGCTAGGATCATAATACACCAGAACAGTTGGGTTACGAACAATTTAAGTATGGACCTATATATTAGTTTTGAGTAACAGAAAAAATAATTGAAATAAAAAAGTAAGTTACTTGATATTTGTATGGCGACGAAGGTTTGCAGTCAAACCGTTACCGAGAAAGAAACCCCGGGATTAGGAACAATACTTGTATATATCAGAAGTTACAATGAAACATTCTGGCTTGAAGTTTTGTGCCATTGTTTGATTCTCATACACTCTCAGCCGGGTAGTTGAAAGCAATATCCATCCTTTGTAAAGTTGTTAACCATATCTCTAAACCTGCAAGATTCATGATGGTGTATTATATGAGACGCCTCATAATATAAAAGGATACTGACATTAGTTGTTACATATTCTAAGTGCAAATAAACTTATTATCATGAAGTTAAAACAAAACCTCTTTATGTTACCAATCAGCTCTCCTATGTTTTGAGAAAAGGCTAAGCATCTGAAATGATTTCAAGTCTAAATGCAAAAATAATTGTGAGATTTTGAAGATGACACACTACTGTATAATTGAATAATAAAGAAAAACAAAATATAATGATTAGTGGGATGTTATAATTTGAAACTAAGAGTAAAACATGCTTAAGGGTAAAATTGTGTAATGCCAGTTTGAAACAATGAGAGATGAGGAAATGAGATGGGAATGAAGAAAAATAAGAACAGCAATAATCAAAGATTGAAGATTTTACATTAAAAAACAGAAGAACAGACTTGATATTTGTACAAAAATAAGACTGATTTATTAGTTTTCAGAAACTAAATAAACTATTTACAGAAACAAGGCTATCAACTTATTTAGTGTAAATTATTTTGGATTTTTTTTTTTTTTTTTTTTTTTTTTTTTTACTGTAATTGAGAAAAATGGATACTTTATTATTTAAAACTAAGTATTCATTATCAAATCACTCAATTACGCACCCAAATCCAATAGTTTTAACAATTTCAGAATTAGGGGAAAATAGCAGCATATTGCTCATTAAACAGTATCAATGAAATATTGACCAAATATGTCAAGATGGTCATAAAAACTGTTACCATACTTAATTTGAATGCCTACCTTGCAATTAAAAATGAAACAATTTGCATGCTTTAAAATGCATTTAAGAAATCAGTATTTGGAAACAAATTAATTACAGTACATAATCAGTTCCGCAAATTATAACAATCTTGGAAAAAGCGAATGAATATAAGAATAAATTGGGAGAGCATCACACATACTTAATATTTGTAGAAAAATAAGACTTGGCCCTATTAAGAATAATTCAGTCAGCCGTATGTATAACAGTTAAATAATAATCTCGTCAAACAGCTTTAATTATAAAAGGGATGATGTGTAATTTTCATAAGCACCATGAAATAAAGAATTATTAATAGCCAGCAATAATATACCTGTATATTTTGCACCATTTGTAACCATCAAATTATCATCCATAAAGTTGATTCAACTATCATCGTATATTGATCAAGTTTTCATGGAGCAAGCAAATTATGATCGTATATTGAGCAAGCAAATTACTGAACAATTCAGAAGTGGGGAAACTACCAATTGAAATTATCTCTCCGAAAAATTTCGCCTTTCAGATCAGTGAGGCAGCGGCGGTGTGGAAGATCCATGAAAGAATAAATAGAACAGAAGGCGGTGGTATGGATATGAGTAGGTGGTTGGAGAAGGAAAGTTAAGTCCAGGCATCAACTTCTTCATCATCGAGTGTGCTCTTTTGTCGACTGATCCTAATTATTGTTGAGTGGAACCACTGCTTTGATGGATTACACACTAGAACACAACAGAGGGAAAAGGGGAAAAAATTGAGTTTCAGCTCAGTGTTATATAATTGAAAAATTATGATAGTAAGTGAGGGTTACAACTTTGATTTGAAGCACCGATAAACCGAGGGTAGTGAAGATGATGGAAGAAGATGAACTAATTTGTGAATTGAGGAGAAGTGAAAGGAAAAGTTAAAATATATCGTAGCCGAACAGGTTAGTACCGTTGCTTAAATTAGTACGTGCAATAGATCGAGCCTTAGATCCCTGTTACCTGAATCAGTCCTTCGCTGATGACGTGTTATAATTACACCCGATTGATTTCTAATTCAACTTAAAATCTAAACTGTTCTTTTGTCTTTTGGTTTGTCCTACCAAGAAAATTTATTATATAGATTGCAACAAATCGATAGACCGTATATAATTTGACAAATTCGGTTTATGCACCGGAAAAAACTTAACATACACCATTATTTTTTTATAAAATTCTATCATTAAATTACACTTTTCTCATAATTGCTTTTTTAAAAACTTTTGTATATAAAAACTCAAAATATTCTTAAAAGTATTAAAAATTGAAGCAAACTATATACGTTAATGAAAATGTTAATGAATTATTTGATCATTAAATCTAAAATTTCAATTAAGAAAATATTCAGAAATAATGTCTAATTTAGAAGTGTTGATTTATTTTGTAAAATTACATTAATTTTGTTGAAATTGATTTTTTTTTTTCAAAAAGTTTTCAAAAGTTACAATATTAGTAAAAGAAATAAATTTCATTTTATTGAATTTTACTCAATTTGATGAAGAATTTATAATTTTGGCTAATTTTGTTTTAAGTGTGAAAGAGGAAAGAAAAAGAAGATGAGAACATGGACGATTTATTAAAAGAAACGATGTATGTAAAGTAATATATGATGTACGGTAGTTTATTATAATTTCTGGTATATGTTTAGAAATTTTTGGTGTATAAATAGAAATAACCATATAATTTGTGGATAAAAATACTCTTGTCAGAAGTAGGAGCAAATAAAACGACACCTGAGAGATTCGAAATCTCGCGGGGAAACCCCATGTACTTAGTAGGCACACGCCTTAACCACTCGGAAAAAGTGTCTTTTACGCTAAAAATAAAATGCTTTGAACCCTTGTTATTGCGAACAAAACAAATTAATTAAAACTCACCAAACCAACCAACCATTTTTTGGCAAAAATATTGAACCAAAAAGAAGAAGAATGTAATTGCGAATTTGAACTCCTGCCGAGAGGAATGTCGATAGAAAACATGAAATTTGCAAGTAAGTTCAATAGTTTTGCAAACAAGTCCAATTTTTTTGATCATTTTTTTGTTGTTTTTCCAAGAATAGATTTGACAGTAATAATGATTTCGACATATATATCGCGGAACTACAATATTAGTATGAATAATGGTATTCCGCATTGAATGTCACGTATTATTTTCCTTCTATGTCGGTGCTTGTAGATTTTAGGAAAACACATGTTTATTTTCGCACTTAGTAAATTCTGATAAAATATGTATGTGATTGAGTTATCAGACCTCCCTTATTAGGGAAATCATAATTAAACTTTTATACATAAATGGATAAGGAAAGATTAGAGGGTATAAGCTATAAAAAGGATAAAAAATGATGTGTGCAATGCTTGAACTTGTTAATTATGAGTAAGTTTGAATGTGTCATAAATTTATTCATCGTAAATCAACTACATCATACAATGTAAAGTAAAAACTTGGATAACGCTCCGTTTTGTAAGTTTATTCATTTTATGCTGGCCATATAAGCTAAATGTTTTTTGTTTACATCAATGCAACAAATCGATAAACTATATATAATTTATGAATCAAAACACACTTTCAAAAGGATGAGCAAATAAAACGACAGTTGAGTGATTCGCAATCTCGTGGGCAAACCCCATGTACTTAGTTGGCACACGCCTTAACCACTCGACCAAAGTGTCTTTTATGATGAAAGTAAAATGCATTGGCTCATTTTTATTGCGAATAAAACAAATTAATTAAAACTTAACCAAACCAACCCTTTTTTGTTAAAAATATTGAACCAAAAAGAAGAAGAATGTTATTACGAATCTGAGCTCCTGCCGAGAGGAATGTTCTATTAAAAACATGCAATTTGCAAGTAAGTTCAACAGTTTTGCAAACATGTTCAATTTTTTTTCGATCATCTTTTTGCTGTTTTTCCAGGAATAGAATTGACAGTAATAATGATTTTGACGTATAAATCGATTCAGGAAGTACAATATTAGTATGAATAATGGTTTTCCACATTAAATGTCATGTGTTATTTTCATTCTACGCAGTGCCTTTAAATTTTAAGAAAACACATGTTTGTTTTCGTACTTAGTGAATTTTGATATAATATGTATGTGATTGCGTTGCCAATCCTCCCTTGTAAGGGAAATGATAATTAAACATTTATACATAAATGGAAATGGAAAGATTGGACGGTACAAGGGATAAAAAGGAAAAAATGATGCGTGCAATACTTGAACTTGTAAATTATGGTAGGTTTAAGTCGACTAATTACAAAACTTGCTGTGAAACGTGTCATAAATTTATTCATCTTAAGTTGACTACATCATACAATGTAAAGTAAAAAACTTGGATAACACTCCATTTTGTAAGTTTATTCATTTTATGTTGGCCATATAAGCTAAATGTTTTTTTTACATTATTGCAACAGATCGATAAACCGTATATAATTTAGCAAATTTTACTTATACACCGAAAACAACTTAATATACACCATTATTTTTCTATAAAATTCTATCACTAACTTACCATTTTCTCATATTTGCTTTTTTTAAAACTTTTGCATATAAAAAGTCAAATTATTCTTAAAAGTATTAAAATTTGAAGCAAACTATATATGTTAATGAAAATGTTAATTAATTATTTAATCATGAAATCTAAAATTTCTATTAAGAAAACATTCAGAAATAATGTCTAATTTAGAAGTGTTGATTTATTTTGTAAAATTACAGAAATTTTGTTGAAATTGACTTTTTTTCAAAAGGTTTCCAAAAGTTACAATATTAGTAAAAGAAATAAATTTCATTTTATTGAATTTTACTCAATTTGAAGTAGAATTTAAAATTTTGGGGAATTGTGTTTTAAGTTTGAAAGAGGAAAGAAAAAGAAGATGAGAACATGGACAATTTAGTAAAAAAAAACGATGTATATAAAGTAATATATGGTGTACAGTAGTTTATTATAACTTCTGGTATATGTTTAGCAATTTTTGGTGTATAAATAGAAATAGCCATATAATTTGTGAATCAAAACACTCTTGTCATGAGGAGGAGCAAATAAAACGACACCTGAGAGATTCGAACTCTCGCGGGGAAACCCCATGTACTTAGCAGGCACACGCCTTAACCACTCGGCCAAAGTGTCTTTTATGCTAAAAATAAAATGCATTGAATCATTACTATTGCGAACAAAACAAATTAATTAAAACTCAGCAAACCAACCAACCCTTTTTTGGTAAAAATATTGAACCAAAAAGAAGAAGAATGTAATTGCGAATTTGAACTCCTGCCGAGAGGAATGTTCTATAGAAAACATGGAATTTGCAAGTTTGTTCAATAATTTTGCAAACAAGTCCAATTTTTTTCAATAATTTTTTTACTGTTTTTCCAAGAATAGATTTGACAGTAATAATGATTTCGACATATATATCGCGGAACTACAATATTAGTATGAATAATGGTTTTCCACATTGAATGTCGCTTATTATTTTCCTTCTATTTCGGTGCTTGTAAATTTTAGGAAAACACATGTTTATTTTCGTACTTAGTAACTTCTAATAAAATATGTATGTGATTGAGTTACCAGACCTCCTTTATCAGGGAAATCATAATTAAAATTTTATACATAAATGGATAAGGAAAGATTAGAGGGTATAAGCTATATAAAGGATAAAAAATGATGTGTGCAATAATTGAACTTGTAAATTTTGAGTAAGTTTGAATGTGTCAAAAATTTATTCATCGTAAATTAACTACATAATAAAATGTAAAGTAAAAACTTGAATAACGCTCCGTTTAGAAAGTTTATTCATTGTATGCTGGCCATATAAGCTAAATGTTTTTTGTTTACATCAATGCAACAAATCGATAAGCTATATATAATTTATGAATCAAAACACACTTTCAAAAGGATGAGCAAATAAAATGACACTTGAGTGATTCACAATCTCGTGGGGAAACCGCATGTACCTAACTGGCACATGCCTTAACCACTCGGCCAAAGTGTCTTTTATGATGAAAGTAAAATGCATTGACTCATTTTTATTGCGAATAAAACAGATTAATTAAAACTTAACCAAACCAACCTTTTGGTTAAAAATATTGAACCAAAAAGAAGAAGAATGTTATTGCGAATCTGAGCTCCTGCGGAAAGGAATGTTCTATTAAAAACATGCAATTTGCAAGTAAGTTCAACAGTTTTGCAAACATGTTCAGTTTTTTTCGATCATCTTTTTGCTATTTTTCCAAGAATAGAATTGACAGTAGTAATGATTTTGACGTATAAATCAATTCAGGAAGTACAATATTAGTATGAATAACGGTTTTCCACATTAAATGTCACGTGTTATTTTCATTCTACGTCGGTCCCTGTAAATTTTAGGAAAACACATGTTTGTTTTCATACTTAGAGAATTTTGATAAAATATGTATGTGATTGAGTTACCAAACCTCCCTTGTAAGGGAAATGATAATTAAACTTTTATACATAAATGGAAATGGAAAGATTAGACGGTACAAGGTATAACAAGGAAAAAAATGATTCGTGCAATGCTTGAACTTGTAGATTATAGTAGGTTTAAGTCGACTAATTACAAAACTTGTTGTGAAATGTGTCATAAATTTATTCATCTTAAGTTGACTAAATCATACAATGTAAAGTAAAAACTTGGATTACACTCCATTTTGTAAGTTTATTCATTTTATGCTGGCCATATAAGCTAAATGTTTTTTGTTTACATTATTGCAACAAATTGATAAAACGTGTATAATTTAGCTAATTTTACTTGTACACCGAAAACAACTTAACATACACCATTATTTTTCTATAAAATTCTATCACTAAATTACCCTTTTCTCATATTTGCTTTTTTAAAAACTTTTGCACATAAAAAGTCAAATTATTCTTAAAAGTATTAAAACTTGAAGCAAACTATATATGTTAATGAAAATGTTAATGAATTATTTAATCATGAAATATAAAATTTCAATTAAGAAAACATTCAGAAATAATGTCTAATTTAGAAGTGTTGATATATTTTGAAAAATTACAGTAATTTTGTTGAAATTTGATTTTTTTTCAAAAGTTACAATATTAGTAAAAGAAATAAATTTCATTTTATTGAATTTTACTCAATTTGATGTAGAATTTAAAATTTTGGGTAATTGTGTTTTAAGTTTGAAAGGGGAAAGAAAAAGAAGATGAGAACATGGAGCTTTATTAAAAGAAATGATGTATATAAAGTAATATATGGTGTACAGTAGTTTATTATAATTTCTGGTATATGTTTAGCAATTTTTGGCGTATAAATAGAAACAGGCATATAATTTGTGAATCAAAACACTCTTGTCAGAAGGAGGAGCAAATAAAACGACACCTGAGAGATTCGAACTCTCGCGGGGAAACCCCATGTACTTAGCAGGCACACGCCTTAACCACTCGGCCAAAGTGTCTTTTATGCTACAAATAAAATGCATCGAATCATTACTATTGCGAACAAAACAAATTAATTAAAACTCAGCAAATCAACCAACCCTTTTTTGGTAAAAATATAGAACCAAAAAGAAGAAGAATGTAATTGCGAATTTGAACTCCTACCGAAAGGAATGTTCGATAGAAAACATGAAATTGGCAAGTATGTTCAATAGTTTTGCAAACTAGTCCAATTTTTTTCGATCATTTTTTTGCTGTTTTTCCAAGAATAGGTTTGATAGTAATAATGATTTTGACATATATATAGCGGAACTACAATATTAGTACGAATAATGGTTTTCCACATTGAATGTCGCTTATTAATTTCCTTCTATGTCGGTGCTTGTAAATTTTAGGAAAACACATGTTTATTTTCGTACTTAGTAACTTCTGATAAAATATATATGTGATTTAGTTACCAGACCTCCTTTATAAGGGAAATCATAATTAAAATTTTATACATAAATGGATAAGGAAAGATTAGAGGGTATAAGCTATATAAAGGATAAAAAATGATGTGTGCAATGCTTGAACTTGTAAATTATGAGTAAGTTTGAATGTGTCATAAATTTATTCATCGTATGTCAACTACATCGTACAATGTAAAGTAAAAACTTGGATAACGCTCTGTTTTGTAAGTTTATTCATTTTATGCTGGCCATATAAGCTAAATGTTTTTTGTTTACATCAATGCAACAAATCGATAAACTATATATAATTTATGAATCAAAATGCACTTTCAAAAGGATGAGCAAATAAAACGACACTTGAGTGATTCGCAATCTAGTGGGGAAACCCCATGTACTTAGCTGGCACACGCCTTAACCACTCGGCCAAAGTGTCTTTTATGATGAAAGTAAAATGAATTGGCTCATTTTTATTGCGAATAAAACAGATTAATTAAAACTTAACCAAACCAACCCTTTTTTGTAAAAAACATTGAACCAAAAAGAAGAAGAATGTTATTACGAATCTGAGCTCCTGCCGAGAGGAACATTCTATTAAAAACATGTAATTTGCAAGTAAGTTCAATAGTTTTGCAAACATGTTCAATTCTTTTCGATCATCTTTTTGTTGTTTTTCCAAGAATAGAATTGACAGTAATAATGATTTTGACGTACAAATCGTTTCAGGAAGTACAATATTAGTATGAACAATGATTTTACACATTAAATGTCACATGTTATTTTCATTCTATGTCGGTGCCAGTAAATTTTAGGAAAACACATGTTTGTTTTCATACTTAGTGAATTTTGATAAAATAGGTATGTAATTGAGTTACCAAACCTCCCTTATAAGGGAAATGATAATTAAACTTTTATACATAAATGGAAATGGAAAGATTAGATGGTACAAGGTATAAAAAGGAAAAAAATATGATTCGTGCAATACTTCAACTTATAAATTATGGTAGGTTTAAGTCGACTAACTACAATACTTGCTGTGAAACGTATCATAATTTTTTTCATCTTAAGTTGACTACATCATATAATGTAAATTAAAAACTTAGATAACACTCCATTTTGTAAGTTTATTCATTTCATGCTGGCCATATAAGCTAAATGTTTTTTGTTTACATTATTGCAACAAGTCGACAAACCGTATATAATTTAGCAAATTTTACTTATACACCGAAAACAACTTAACATACACCATTATTTTTCTATAAAATTCTATCATTAAATTACCATTTTCTCATATTTGCTTTTTTAAAAACTTTTGCACATAAAAAGTCAAATTATTCTTAAAAGTATTAAAACTTGAACCAAACTACATATGTTAATGAAAATGTTAATGAATTAGTTAATCATGAAATCTAAAATTTCAATTAAGAAAACAATCAGAAATAATGTCTAATTTAGAAGTGTAGATTTATTTTGAAAAATTACTGTAATTTTGTTGAAACTGGTTTTTTATCAAAAAGTTTTCAAAAGTTACAATATTAGTAAAAGAAATAAATTTCATTTTATTTAATTTTATTTAATTTTACTCAATTTGATTTAGAATTTAAAATTTTGGGTAACTGTGTTTTAAGTTTGAAAGAGGAATGAAAAAGAAGATGAGAACATGGACAATTTAGTAAAAGAAATGATGTATATAAAGTAATATATAATGTACAGTAGTTTATTATAATTTCTGGTATATGTTTAGCAATTTTTGGTGTATAAATAGAAATAGCCGTATAATTTGTGAATCAAAACACTCTTGTCAGAAGGAGGAGCAAATAAAACGACACCTGAGAGATTCGAACTCTCGCGGGGAAACCCCATGTACTTAGCAGGCACACGCCTTAACCACTCGGCCAAAGTGTCTTTTATGCTAAAAATAAAATGCATTGAATCATTACTATTGCGAACAAAACAAATTAATTAAAACTCAGCAAACCAACCAACCCTTTTTTGGTAAAAATATTGAACCAAAAAGAAGAAGAATGTAATTGCGAATTTGAACTCATGCCGAGAGGAATGTTCTATAGAAAACATGGAATTTGCAAGTATGTTCAATAGTTTTGCAAACAAGTCCAATTTTTTTCGATAATTTTTTTGCTATTTTTCCAAGAATAGATTTGACAGTAATAATGATTTCGACATATATATCGTGGTACTATAATATTAGTATGAATAATGGTTTTCCACATTGAATGTCGCTTATTATTTTCCTTCCATGTCAATGCATGTAAATTTTAGGAAAACACATGTTTATTTTTGTACTTAGTAACTTCTAATAAAATATGTATGTGATTGAGTTACCAGACCTCCTTTATAAGGGAAATCATAATTAAAATTTTACACATAAATGGATAAGGAAAGATTAGAGGGTACAAGCTATATAAAGGATAAAAAATGATGTATGCAATGCTTGAACTTGTAAATTATGAGTAAGTTTAAATGTGTCAAAAATTTATTCATTGTAAATTAACTACATAATAAAATGTAAAGTAAAAACTTGGATAACGCTCTGTTTTGAAAGTTTATTAATTTTATTCTGGCCATATAAGCTAAATGTTTTTTGTTTACATCAATGCAACAAATCGATAAACTATATTTAATTTATGAATCAAAACACACTTTCAAAAGGATGAGCAAATAAAACGACACTTGAGTGATTCGCAATCTCATGGGGAAACCCCATGTACTTAGCTGACACACTCCTTAACCACTCGGCCAAAGTGTCTTTTATGATGAAAGTAATATGCATTGGCTCATTTTTATTGCGAATAAAACAGATTAATTAAAACTTAACCAAACCAACCCTTTTTTGTTAAAAATATTGAACCAAAAAGAAGAAGAATGTTATTGCGAATCTGAGCTCCTGCCGAAAGGAATGTTCTATTAAAAACATTCAATTTGCCGGTAAGTTCAACAGTTTTGCAAACATGTTCAATTTTTTTCGATCATCTTTTTGCTGTTTTTCCAAGAATAGAATTGACAGTAATAATGATTTTGACGTATAAATCGATTCAGAAAGTGCAATATTAGTATGAATAACGGTTTTCCACATTAAATGTCAAGTGTTATTTTCATTCTACGTCGGTGCCTGTAAATTTTAGGAAAACACATGTTTGTTTTCATACTTAGTGAATTTTGATAAAATATGTATGTAATTGAGTTACCAAACCTCCCTTATAAGGGAAATGATAATTAAACTTTTATACATAAATGGAAATGGAAAGATTAGATGGTACAAGGTATAAAAAGGAAAAAAAATGATTCGTGCAATACTTGAACTTATAAATTATGGTAGGTTTAAGTCAACTAACTACAATACTTGCTGTGAAACGTGTCATAATTTTTTTCATCTTATGTTGACTACATCATATAATGTAAATTAAAAACTTAGATAACACTCCATTTTGTAAGTTTATTCATTTCATGTTGGCCATATAAGCTAAATGTTTTTCGTTTACATTATTGCAACAAGTCGATAAACCGTATATAATTTAGCAAATTTTACTTATACACCGAAAACAACTTAACATACACCATTATTTTTCTATAAAATTCGATCATTAAATTACCATTTTCTCATATTTACTTTTTTTTAAACTTTTGCACATAAAAAGTCAAATTATTCTTAAAAGTATTAAAACTTGAACCAAACTACATATGTTAATGAAAATGTTAATGAATTATTTAATCATGAAATCTAAAATTTCAATTAAGAAAACATTCAGAAATAATGCCTAATTTAGAAGTGTTGATTTATTTTGAAAAATTACTGTAATTTTGTTGAAATTGGTTTTTTATCAAAAAGTTTTCAAAAGTTACAATATTAGTAAAAGAAATAAATTTCATTTTGTTTAATTTTACACAATTTGATTTAGAATTTAAAATTTTGGGTAACTGTGTTTTAAGTTTGAAAGAGGAATGAAAAAGAAGATGAGAACATGGACAATTTAGTAAAAGAAATGATGTATATAAAGTAATATATAATGTACAGTAGTTTATTATAATTTCTGGTATATGGTTAGCAATTTTTGGTGTATAAATAGAAATAGCCGTATAATTTGTGATTCAAAACACTCTTGTCAGAAGGAGGAGCAAATAAAATGACACCTGAGAGATTCGAACTCTCGCATGGAAACCCCATGTACTTAGCAGGCACACGCCTTAACCACTCGGCCAAAGTGTCTTTTATGCTAAAAATAAAATGCATTGAATCATTACTATTGCGAACAAAACAAATTAATTAAAACTCAGCAAACCAACCAACCATTTTTTGGTAAAAATATTGAACCAAAAAGAAGAAGAATGTAATTGCGAATTTGAACTCATGCCGAGAGGAATGTTCTATAGAAAACATGGAATTTGCAAGTATGTTCAATAGTTTTGCAAACAAGTCCAATTTTTTTCGATAATTTTTTTGCTGTTTTTCCAAGAACAGATTTGACAGTAATAATGATTTCGACATATATATCGCGGAACTATAATATTAGTATGAATAATGGTTTTCCACATTGAATGTCGCTTATTATTTTCCTTCTATGTCGGTGCTTGTAAATTTTAGGAAAACACATGTTTATTTTCGTATTTAGTAACTTCTAATAAAATATGTATGTGATTGAGTTGCCAGACCTCCTTTATAAGGGAAATCATAATTAAAATTTTATACATAAATGGATAAGGAAAGATTAGAGGGTATAAGCTATATAAAGGATAAAAAATGATGTGTGCAATGCTTGAACTTGTAAATTATGAGTAAGTTTGAATGTGTCAAAAATTTATTCATCTTAAATTAACTACATAATAAAATGTAAAGTAAAAACTTGGATAACGCTCCGTTTTGAAAGTTTATTCATTTTATTCTGGCCATATAAGCTAAATGTTTTTTGTTTACATCAATGCAACAAATCGATAAACTATATTTAATTTATGAATCAAAACACACTTTCAAAAGGATGAGCAAATAAAACGACACTTGAGTGAATCGCAATCTCGTGGGGAAACCCCATGTACTTAGCTGACACACTCCTTAACCACTCGGCCAAATTGTCTTTTATGATGAAAGTAAAATGCATTGGCTCATTTTTATTGCGAATAAAATAGAATAATTAAAACTTAACCAAACCAACCCTTTTTTGTTAAAAATATTGAACCAAAAAGAAGAAGAACGATATTGCGAATCTGAGCTCCTGCCGAAAGGAATGTTCTATTAAAAACATTCAATTTGCAAGTAAGTTCAATAGTTTTGCAAACATGTTCATTTTTTTTCGATCATCTTTTTGCTGTTTTTCCAAGAATAGAATTGAAAGTAATAATGATTTTGACATATAAATCGATTCAGGAAGTACAATATTAGTATGAATAACGGTTTTCCACATTAAATGTCATGTGTTATTTTCATTCTACGTCAGTGCCTGTAAATTTTAGGAAAACACATGTTTTTTTCATACTTTGTGAATTTTAATAAAATATGTATGTGATTGAGTTACCAAACCTCCCTTGTAAGGGAAATGATAATTAAACTTTATACATAAATGGAAATGGAAAGATTAGACGGTACAAGGTATAAAAAGGAAAAAATGATTCGTGCAATACTTGAACTTGTAAATTATGGTAGGTTTAAGTCGACTACATACAAAACTTGCTGTGAAATGTGTCATAAATTTATTCATCTTAAGTTGACTACATCATACAATGTAAAGTAAAAACTTGGATAACACTCCATTTTGTAAGTTTATTCATTTTATGCTGGCCATATAAGCTAAATGTTTTTTTTTTTTTTTTTTTGCATTATTGCAAAAAATCGATAAACCGTATATAATTTACCAAATTTTAGTTATACACCGAAAACAACTTAACATACACCATTATTTTTCTATAAAATTCTATCACTATATTACCCTTTTCTCATATTTGCTTTTTTAAAAACTTTTGCATATAAAAAGTCAAACTATTCTTAAAAGTATTAAAACTTGGAGCAATCTATATATGTTAATGAAAATGTTAATGAATTATTTAATCATGAAATCTAAAATTTCAATTAAGAAAACAATCAGAAATAATGTCTAATTTAGAAGTGTTGATTTATTTTGTAAAATTACAGTAATTTTGTTGAAATTGTTTTTTTTTAAAAAGTTTTCAAAAGTTACAATATTAGTAAAATAAATAAATTTCATTTTATTGAATTTTACTCAATTTGATGTAGAATTTAGAATTTTGGGTAATTGTGTTTTAAGTTTGAAAGAGGAAAGAAAAAGAAGATGAGAAATGGACAATTTAGTAAAAGAAACGATGTATATAAATTAATATATGGTGTACAGTAGTTTATTATAATTTACGGTATATGTTTAGTAATTTTTGTTGTATAAATAGAAACAACCATATAATTTGTGAATCAAAACACTCTAGTCAGAAGGAGAAGCAAATAAAACGACACCTGAGAGATTCGAACTCTCGCGGGGAAACCCCATGTACTTAGCAGGCACACGCCTTAACCACTCGGCCAAAGTGTCTTTTATGCTAAAAATAAAATGCATTGAATCATTACTATTGCGAACAAAACAAATTAATTAAAACTCAGCAAACCAACCAACCCTTTTTTGGTAAAAATATTGAACCAAAAAGAAGAAGAATGTAATTGCGAATTTGAACTCCTGCCGAGAGGAATGTTCTATAAAAAACAGGGAATTTGCAAGTATGTTCAATAGTTTTGCAAACAAGTCCAAATTTTTTTGATATTTTTTTTGCTGTTTTTCCATGAATAGATTTGACAGTAATAGTGATTTCGACATATATATAGCGGAACTACAATATTAGTATGAATAATGCTTTTCCACATTGAATGTCGCTTATTATTTTCCTTCTATGTCGGTGCTTGTAAATTTTAGGAAAACACATGTTTATTTTCGTACTTAGTAACTTCTAATAAAATATGTATGTGATTGAGTTACAGACCTCCTTTATAAGGGAAATCATAATTAAAATTTTATACATAAATGGATAAGGAAAGATTAGAGGGTACAAGCTATATAAAGGATAAAAAATGATGTGTGCAATGCTTGAACTTGTAAATTATGAGTAAGTTTGAATGTGTCAAAAATTTATTCATCTTAAATTAACTACATAATAAAATGTAAAGTAAAAACTTGGATAACGCTCCGTTTTGAAAGTTTATTCATTTTATTCTGGCCATATAAGCTAAATGTTTTTTGTTTACATCAATGCAACAAATCGATAAACTATATTTAATTTATGAATCAAAACACACTTTCAAAAGGATGAGCAAATAAAACGACACTTGAGTGAATCGCAATCTCGTGGGGAAACCCCATGTACTTAGCTGACACACTCCTTAACCACTCGGCCAAATTGTCTTTTATGATGAAAGTAAAATGCATTGGCTCATTTTTATTGCGAATAAAATAGAATAATTAAAACTTAACCAAACCAACCTTTTGGTTAAAAATATTGAACCAAAAAGAAGAAGAATGTTATTGCGAATCTGAGCTCCTGCGGAAAGGAATGTTCTATTAAAAACATGCAATTTGCAAGTAAGTTCAACAGTTTTGCAAACATGTTCAGTTTTTTCGATCATATTTTTGCTGTTTTTCCAAGAATAGAATTGACAGTAATAATGATTTTGACGTATAAATCAATTCAGGAAGTACAATATTAGTATGAATGACGGTTTTCCACATTAAATGTCTCGTGTTATTTTCATTCTACGTCGGTCCCTATAAATTTTAGGAAAACACATGTTTGTTTTCATACTTAGTGAATTTTGATAAAATATGTATGTGATTGAGTTACCAAACCTCCCTTGTAAGGGAAATGATAATTAAACTTTTATACATAAATGGAAATGGAAAGATTAGACGGTACAAGGTATAAAAAGGAAAAAAATGATTCGTGCAATACTTGAACTAGTAAATTATGGTAGGTTTAAGTCGACTAATTACAAAACTTGTTGTGAAATGTGTCATAAATTTATTCATCTTATGTTGACTACATCATACAATGTAAAGTAAAAACTTGGATAACACTCCATTTTGTATGTTTATTCATTTTATGCTGGCCATATAAGCTAAATGTTTTTTGTTTACGTTATTGCAACAAATCGATGAACCGTATATAATTTAGAAAATTTAACTTATACACCAAAAACAACTTAACATACACCATTATTTTTCTATAAAATTCTATCACTGAATTACCCTTTTCTCATATTTGTTTTTTTTTAAACTTTTGCACATAAAAAGTCGAATTATTCTTAAAAGTATTAAAACTTGAACCAAACTATATATGTTAATGAAAATGTTAATGAATCATTTAATCAAGAAATCTAAAATTTAAATTAAGAAAACATTCAGAAATAATGTCTAATTTAGAAGTGTTGATTTATTTTGTAAAATTACAGTAAATTTTTTGAAATTGACTTTATCAAAAAGTTTTCAGAAGTTACAATATTAGTAAAAGAAATAAATTTCATTTTATTGAATTTTACCCAATTTGATGTAGAATTCAAAATTTTGGTTAATTGTGTTTTAAGTTTGAAAGAGAAAAGAAAAAGAAGATGAGAACATGGACAATTTAGTAAAAGAAACGATGTATATAAAGTAATATATGGTGTACAGTAGTTTATTATAATTTCTGGTATATGTTTAGCAATTTTTGGTGTATAAATAGAAATAGCCATATAATTTGTGAATCAAAACACCCTTGTCAGAAGGAGGAGCAAATAAAACGTTACCTGAGAGATTCGAACTATCACGGGGAAACCCCATGTACTTAGCAGGCACACGCCTTAACCACTCGGCCGAAGTGTCTTTTATGCTAAAAATAAAATGCATTGAATCATAACTATTGCGAACAAAAAAAATTAATTAAAACTGATCAAACTAACCAACCCTTTTTTGGTGAAAATATTGAACCGAAAGGAAGAAGAATGTAATTGCGAATTAGATCTCCTGCGAGAGGAATGTTCTATAGAAAACATGAAATTTGCAAGTATGTTCAATAGTTTTGCAAACAAGTCCAATTTTTTTCGATCATTTTTTTGATGTTTTTCCAAGAATAGATTTGACAGTAATAATGATTTCGGCATATATATCGCGGAACTACAATATTAGTATGAATAATGGTTTTCCAAGTTGAATGTCACGTATTATTTTCCTTCTATGTCGGTGCTTGTAAATTTTAGGAATACACATGTTTATTTTCGTACTTAGTGAAAGAGGCTATATAGCAGTATAGGATCGTGTAGTATGGAGAATATGATGCAGAGTATATAATAGAATAGTAAGTAGTAAATCACACAGTCCATTTAAATTGGTTCGGACCACTGTCCTACGTCCAGTCCCAGACTCACTTCTGGAATTTCATTAACACTAAAACCCTCGCTTAACCCAAGGAAATAGGTACACAATTAACCGAACCACTGAACAGGAATTCTTGCCTCAACCACTGAAGAGGACTTCACAATTACAAAGGTTTTGGACTTTTGAATGTGTTCCAAACAACACTGAGTAGTCACAATATAATACAACACTCCTATAGCCCTCACAAATGATATTTTAGTGGATGTGCAAAGGGTAAGATTAATATTAGATCAATTATAAAGGATGTGAATGAAAATAATCGATCTTTTAAATAGAATTTGAGAGAATGATAGTTATAAAGCAATTTTAGAGCAAAATCAATAGATTTGATCAAAGTAGTTGTTGTAAAATCAGTGGAGATGTTTGGGGCTTATATAATGATGAAGGGATGTCATTAGAATAGTCACAACCCTTCTGAAAGATCAAAAAACTGAAAAGATTTGGTGAAAAACGAAGTGTCTTTTCATAAAATATAGCCGTTATTTACATCACTTATGACAGCACTGAACAGTAGCGTTTGGCCGAAAAACGCTATCGTATGTTTATTCAAAATATAGCCGTTATACCCTTTCATAGCGTTTCGGAATATAGCCGTTATAACCTTTAATAGCGTTTCTGGACAAAATGCTACGGTTTTCTACTGCGAAAAATTCTGCAAATCAGCCTTCTATATTCATCATTTTTTGACTTTTTTTATCGTTTTTCTTGCAATAAAAAATTCCAAAAAATTATGAAAATTGCTTTATGATATATTAGATGTTATGTACAAATGTTAGGTGATTTGAAGTTAATTTGTGGGGCTTTAACAATTCTAGACTATAACGACTTTATGTACACTCAACTTATGATATGCATTCTTTTGAAGCTCTTGAGTCTGTTTCTTCTTGACTTCTTCCATCATTAGAGTCTAAATAGATTTTCAATCACCATAATAGATATTCAAATGCTTGAACACTACATAATTGATTAACATCCTTCATGCATACGCTTTTATCCTCTTTTGTACTGTGTATCTTCATGTTTAACTTATTTTCTTTAGTCTTTTTGATACTCATGTACCTACAAGTTAGCTCAGAAGTTCTTTGATATAATTGTATAGTTGTTGCAATCAAAATCCAACAATATAGTTTCCAACATTCTCCCCCTTTTTGATGATGACAACTATACAATTTACAAATATATATTCATTCTATAAAATATCATTATTACCAAAGCTCCCTCTATCAATATATGCATGAATTTCTCCCCCTTTGTCATTATCAAAAAGAATGAGGAAATAAATATTTTTTTCCTTTTTTCATATTCCTATATATATATATATATATATATATATATATATATATATATATATTGATTTTAGTGTGTGATATTTGAAGATAGATATAAAAACACAATCTAATATCACATAAAAAAAATTCTTGAATAAACATTCACCTCCATTTTGTTTGATGATAGAATCTTGCATTATCATCGTCTTGTCTTTATCTTCTCCCCCTGAACGTGTGATATATGAAAATTTCTCCCTTTGAGTATGTGATTATTATATTTCCAGATTCCCTGATTTAACTTTAAGCTCAATTTTTAAAGATATTAGAGATACTGAAATACCCTCTTTTTTTTGTTGTGGTGTACCTGCAACGAATATTATATAAATACTTTGGTACCCACTTCTTCCGTTAGGGTCCAGGGGTTAGATAGAAGGTAACCATACCGATGAGGGTTTAATGGTACCTTTTAAAATAAAATTTTTATTTTTAACTACTGAATCAAAATAATCATCTATATATTTTTCTCTGTTTTTCCAATTTACAGGAACCCAAATACTTAGATAGTTTCTAATAGTATTTCCTGTTGTACTTCTGTTATAAATGTTTCTAGTCATAGGAGCATTTGAATTTCTATAGAATTTGATCTTCGAGTTACACATGCTTTAGTACTAGTAGTTAAATTTTTGTAATACATGAAAGCATGTCTAGTACTAGTTTTATAATTAGTTTTATTATACCCAAAGCCACTTTTATCATGTAAAGGTCTAGAGCAAGATAAAATATCATTTAAATCATTTTGACCTTTATTAAATTTTGCGAACTTATTTGTACATTTTTCAAATTTGATTCCAAAGTCGCGATTGAAATTTTCAAAAGAAGTCTTGCAGTCTTTTAAACTAATTTTCTTATTTAATTCAGAATTCTCCCTTTTAAAAGTACTATTCTCATTTTTGAGACGACAAATTTGAGATCCTGAATTAACTAAAGAAGAGTGTAATTTTTCAAAATTTTCTTTCGTATCAGACGTTTCATTTTGCAAAGTATTATTATTAATCTTTAAAAACTCATATTTTTAAGATAATTCTAAATTCTTTTCAGTTAAAGCTCCATTCTCTATTTTAAGAGACGAAACTAAAGAATTAGAATTATTTAAAGAATCTTCTAATGATTTATTTCTATTTTTCAAGAGATCAATTTCCTTTAAAAGAACATTGTTTTTATCTTCTAGTTGCTCATTTTCTTTTTGAAGGAAATCTTTTTGAAAAACAAGCTCTTCTAGGGTATTTTCCAAACATTTGGCTTGTTTGACTAAAAAATTGTTTTCTTCTTTTAATTTGGAATTTTCTTGCTCACAATTTTTAGACTAGGCTAAAATAATTGCATTAAGTTTACCCAAACTTTTAAAATCTTTTAATAATTTTTCGTGGTCTAATAAAAGATCATTATATAATGAATCATCACATACCGATTGTGATCTCATTTTAGCCATTAAACATTTGCTCTCTTGCTCCGTTGCTTCTGCTTTGTTGTTCTTCCATTTTCTAATGCCTTTACTAGATTTCTTTATTGCTATTTATTCTAGGATGTTGTTACGATATCTAGAATACCAAGCTCTGATACCAATTGAAAGAGGCTATGCAGCGCTATAGGATCGTGTAGTATGGAGAATATGATGTAGAGTATATAATAGAATAGTAAGCAGTAAATCACACAGTTGATTTATACTAGTTCGGACCACTGTCCTACGTCCAGTCCCAGACTCACTTCTGGAATTTCACTAAAACTAAAACCCTCGCTTAACCCGGAGAAATAGGTACACAATTACCCGAACCACTGAACGGCATTTCTTGCCTCAACCACTGAAGAGGACTTCACAATTACAAAGGTTTTTGACTTTTGAATGTGTTCCAGACAACACTGAGTAGTCACAATATAATACAACACTCCTATAGCCCCCACAAATGATATTTTAGTGGATGTGCAAAGGGTAGGATTAATATTAGATCAATTATAAAGGATGTGAATGAAAATAATCAATCTTTTTAATAGAATTTGAGAGAATGATAGTTATAGAGCAATTTTAGAGCAAAATCAATAGATTTGATCAAAGTAGTTGTTGTAAAATCAATGGAGATGTTTGGGGCTTATATAATGATGAAGGGATGTCAATAGAATAGTCACAACCCTTCTGAAAGATCAAAAAACTGAAAAGATTTGGTGAAAAACGAAGTGTCTTTTCATAAAATATAGCCGTTATTTACAGCACTTAAGACAACACTGAACAGTAGCGTTTGGCCCAAAAACGCTATCATATGTCTATTCAAAATATAGCCGTTATACCCTTTCATAGCGTTTCAGAATATAGCCGTTATAACCTATAATAGCGTTTCTAGACATAAGGCTACGGTTTTCTGCTGCGAAAAATTCTGTAAATCAGCCTTTTATATTCATCATTTTTTGACTTTTTTTATCGTTTTTCTTGCAATAAAAAATTCCAAAAAATTATGAAAAATGCTTTATGATATATTAGATGTTATGTATCAATGTTAGGTGATTTGAAGTTAATTTGTAGGGCTTTAACAATTCTAGACTATAATGACTTTATGTACACTCAACTTATGATATGCATTCTTACGAAGCTCTTGAGTCTGTTTCTTCTTGTCTTCTTCCATCATTAGAGTCCAAATAGATTTTCAATCAACATAATAGATATTCAAATGCTTGAACACTACATAATTGATTAGCATCCTTCATGCATACGCTTTTATCCTCTTTTGTACTGTGTATCTTCATGTTGAACTTATTTTCTTTTCTCTTTTTGATACTCATGTACCTGCAAGTTAGCTCAGAAGTTCTTTGATATAATTGTATAGTTGTTGCCATCAAAATCCAAAAATATAGTTTCCAACACTTAGTAACTTCTGATAAAATATGTATGTGATTGAGTTACCAGACCTCCTTTATAAGGGAAATCATAATTAAAATTTTATACATAAATGGATAAGGAAAGATTAGAGGGTATAAAATATATAAGGGATAAAAAATGATGTGTGCAATGCTTGAACTTGTAAATTATGAGTAAGTTTGAATGTGTCATAAATTTATTCATTGTAAAATTAACTACATCATACAATGTAAAGTAAAAACTTGGATAACGCCCCGTTTTGTAAGTTTATTCATTTTATGCTGGCCATATAAGCTAAATGTTTTTTGTTTACATCAACGCAACAAATCGATAAACTATATATAATTTATGAATCAAAACACACTTTCAAAAGGATGAGCAAATAAAACGACACTTGAGTGATTCGCAATCTCGTGGGGAAACCCCATGCACATAGCTGTCACACGCCTTAACCACTCGGCCAAAGTGTCTTTTATGATGAAAGTAAAATGCATTGGCTTATTTTTATTGCGAATAAAACAGATTAATTAAAACTTAACCAAACCAACCTTTTTGGTTAAAAATATTGAACCAAAAAGAAGAAGAATGTTATTGCGAATTTGAGCTCCCGCCGAGAGGACTGTTCTATTAAAAACATGCAATTTGCAAATAAGTTCAACATTTTTTCCAACATGTTCATTTTTTTTCGATCATCTTTTTGCTGTTTTTCCAAGAATAGAATTGACAGTAATAATGATTATGATGTATAAATCGATTCAGAAAGTACAATATTAGTATGAATAATGGTTTTCCACATTAAATGTCACGTGTTATTTTCATTCTACGTCGGTGCCCGTCAATTTTAGGAAAACAATGTTTTTTTCACACTTAGTGAATTTTGATTAAATATGATTGTGATTGAGTTACCAAACGTCCCTTGTAAGGGAAATGATAATTAAACTTTTATACAAAAATGTAAATGGAAAGATTAGACGGTACAAGGCATAAAAAAGAAAAAAAATGATGCGTGCAATACTTGAACTTGTAAATTATGGTAGGTTTAAGTTGACAAATTACAAAACTTATTGCGAAATGTGTCATAAATTTATTCATCTTAAGTTAACTACATCATACAATGTAAAGTAAACACTTGGATAACACTCCATTTTGTAAGTTTATTCATTTTATGCTGGCCATATAAGCTAAATGCTTTTTGTTTACATTATTGCAACAAATTGATAAACCGTATATAATTTGGTAAATTCTACTTATACACCGAAAACAACTTAACATACACCATTATTTTTCTATATAGTTCTATCACTAATTACTCTTTTCTCATGGTTTCTTTTTAAAAAACTTTTGCGTGTAAAAAGTCAAATTATTCTTAAAAGTATTAAAACTTGAAGCAGACTATATACGTTAATGAAAATGTTAATGAATTATTTAATCATGAAATATAAAATTTCAAGTAAGATAACATTCATTAATAATGTTTAATTTAGAAGGGTTGATTTATTTTGCAAAATTACAGTAATTTTGTTGAAATTGATTTTTTTCAAAAAAATTTCAAAAGTCACAATATCAGTAAAAGAAATAAATTTCATCTTATTGAATTTTACTCAATTAGATGTAGAATTTACAATTTTGGGTAATTGTGTTTTTAGTTTGAAAGGGAAAGAAAAAGAAGATGAGAACATGGACAATTTAGTAAAATAAACGATGTATGTAAAGTAATATATGGTGTACAGTAGTTTATTGTAATTTCTGGTATATGTTTAGCAATTTTTGGTGTATAAATAGAAATAGCCATATAATTTGTGAATCAAAACACTTTGTCAGAAGGAGGAGCAAATAAAACGACACCTGAGAGATTCGAACTCTCGCGAGGAAACCCCATGTACTTAGCAGGCACACACCTTAACCACTCGGCCAAAGTGTCTTTTATGCTAAATATAAAATGCATTGAATCATTACTATTGCGAACAAAACAAATTAATTAAAACTCACCAAACCAACCAACCATTTTTTGGTAAAAATATTGAACCAAAAAGAAGAAGAATGTAATTGCGAATTTGAACTCCTACCGAGGGGAATGTTCTATAGAAAACATGAAATTTGCAAGTATGTTCAATAGTTTTGCAAACAAGTTCAATTTTTTTCAATCATTTTTTTGCTGTTTTTCTAAGAATAGACTTGACAATAATAATGATTTTGACATATATATCGCGGAACAACAATATTTGTATGAATAATGGTTTTCGACATTGAATGTCAAGTATTATTTTCCTTCTATGTCGGTGCTTGTAAATTTTAGGAAAACACATGTTTATTTTCGTACTTAGTAAATGCTAATAAAATATGCATGTGATTGAGTTACCAGACCTCCTTGATAAGGAAAATCATAATTAAACTTTTATACATAAATGGATAAGGAAAGATTAGAGGGTATAAGCTATATAAATAATAAAAAATAATGTGTGAAATGCTAGAACTTGTAAATTATGAGTAACTTTGAATGTATCAAAAATTTATTCATCGTAAATTAACTACATCATACAATGTAAAGTAAAAACTTGGATAACGCTCCATTTTGTAAGTTTATTTATTTTATGCTAGCCATATAGGCTAAATGTTTTTTATTTACATCAATGCAACAAATCGATGAATTATATATAATTTATGAACCAAAACACACTTTCAAAAGGATGAGCAAATAAAACGACACTTGAGTGATTCGCAATCTCGTGGGGAGACCCCATGTACTTAGCTGGCACATGCCTTAACCACTCGGCCAAAGTGTCTTTTATGATGAAAGTAAAATGCATTGGCTTGTTTTTATTGCGAATAAAACAGATTAATTAAAAATTAACCAAACCAACCCTTTTTTGTTAAAAATATTGAACCAAAAAGAAGAAGAATGTTATTGCGAATCTGAGCACCTGCCGAGAGGAATGTTCTATTAAAAACATGCAATTTGCAAGTAAGTTCAACATTTTTGCCGACATGTTCAATTTTTTTCGATCATCTTTTTGCTGTTTTTCCAAGAATAGAATTGACAGTAATAATGATTATGACGTATAAATCGATTCAGGAAGTACAATATTAGTATCAATAATGGTTTTCCACATTAAATGTCATGTGTTATTTTCATTCTACGTCGGTGCCCGTAAATTTTAGGAAAACACATGTTTTTTTCACACTTAGTGAATTTTGATTAAATATGTTTGTGATTGAGTTACCAAATCTCCCTTGTAAGGGAAATGATAATTAAACTTTTATACATAAATGGAAATGGAAAGAGTAGAAGGTACAAGGTATAAAAAGGAAAAAAAATGATTCGTGCAATACCTGAACTTGTAAATTATGGTAGGTTTATGTCGACTAATTACAAAACTTGCTGTGAAACGTGTCATAAATTTATTCATCTTAAGTTGACTACATCATACAATGTAAAGTACAAACTTGGACAACACTCCATTTTGTAAGTTTATTCATTTTATGCTGGCCATATAAGCTAAATGTTTTTTGTTTACATTATTGCAACAAATCGATAAACCATATATAATTTAGCAAATTTTACTTATACACCAAAAACAACTTAACATACACCATTATTTTTCTATATTAGTATGAGTAATGGTATTCCACATTGAATGTCTCATATTATTTTCCTTCTGTGCCGGTGCTTGCAAATTTTAGGAAAACACATGTTTATTTTCGTACTTAGTAAACTCTGATAAAATATGTATATGATTGAGTTACCAGACCGCCTTTATAATGGAAATCATAATTAAAATTTTATACATAAATGGATAAGGAAGGATTAGAGGGTACAAGCTATATAAAGGATAAAAAATGGTGTGTCCAATGCTTGAACTTGTAAATTATGAGTAAGTTTGAATGTGTCATAAATTTATTCATCGTAAATTAAATAGATCATAAAATTTAAAGTAAAAACTTGGATAACGCTCAGTTTTGTAAGTTTATTCATTTTATGCTGGTCATATAAGGTAAATGTTTTTTTGTTTACATCAATGCAACAAATCGATAAACTATATATAATTTATGAATCAAAACACACTTTCAAAAGGATGAGCAAATAAAACGACATCTGAGTGATTCGCAATCTCGTGGGGAAATCCCATGTACTTAGCTTGCACACGCTTTAACCACTCGGCCAAAGTGTCTTTTATGATTGAAGTAAAATGAATTGGCTCATTTTTATTACGAATAAAACAGATTAATTAAAACATAACCAAACCAACCCTTTTTTGTTAAAAATATTGAACCAAAAAGAAGAAGAATGTTATTGCAAATCTGAGCTCCTGCCGAGAGGAATGTTCTATTAAAAACATGCAATTTGCAAGTAAGTTCAATAGTTCTGCAAACATGTTAAATTTTTTTCGATCATCTTTTTGCTGTTTTTCCAAGAATAGAATTGACAGTAATAATGATTTTGACGTATAAATCGATTCAGGAAGTACAATATTAGTATGAATAATGGTCTTCCGCATTAAATGTCACATGTTATTTTCATTCTACGTCGGTGCTTGTAAATTTTAGGAAAACACATGTTTATTTTCATACTTAGTAAATTTTGATAAAATATGTATGTGACTGGGTTACCAAACCTCCCCAGTAAAGGAAATGATAATTAAACTTTTATACATAAATGGAAGAGGATTTTCTTTTAAAGGGCAAACTTTGGAAATTTTTAGATGAAAAGTATGGGAAGTTTCAAAACTAGGGAGAAGGACACATTTACACTAAAGGTGGAATTCAGGGGGCCCACTAACATTTTCCCATTTACACTGTCGTTTGGCCTTGTCACTAAATTTTAAACTTTCCATACTTTTCACCCTTTTTTTGTTAAGTTTGTCCTTCTACGTATTTTCCACTAAATGGAAATGGAAAGATTAGACGGTACAAGGTATAAAAAGGAAAAAAAATGATGCGTACAATACTTGAACTTGTAAATTATGGTAGGTTTAAGTCGACTAATTACAAAACTTGCTGTGAAATGTGTCATAAATTTATTCATCTTAAGTTGACTACATCATACAATGTATAGTAAAAAACTTGGATATTACTCCATTTTGTAAGTTTATTCATTTTATGCTGGCCATATAAGCTAAACGTTTTTTGTTTACATTACGAGTGGAAATCTGTGCGATGCACAGGAGCATAGACTTTTTAGTGTTTCTGTTTGCATGCATCAATAAGCGGTGAGAATATATTGTATAGTAGCAAGATATAATGTAAGTGATACATGTATGTGTTAGGATTTATACTGTATAAACTAAAATTTGAAGCAAGAAGTAAATAATGCATCTATAGAATGTAGGAACAGGTTGCACGTAGGGTAAACAGTATAAAATTTTATGTATCTTTATTGAGTTGATGAAAATATATGTGTATTATATGATGAATTAGGCAACCATATTGTGTGATATTGTGCATTGGTTGAAGACGATGAGGGAAGAAAAAATGAGTATAGGATTATGATATGCATAAGTTAATAATGAGAAACTAAGCGGAAGGTTCTATTATGAGCATGAATTATTTAACACACATGCAAAACAAACACACATCAATGGTAAGTGACAATTTATGGTCATGGAGCTATGTCATTGGATACTACGAAAGGGGAAGAAATGTGGTAAAAATACAACTACAATAATTGATTTTATAGAAAACGTAACGTACGTGGAAGCTTTAAATACTTGGGCAGTTAATGAGAATGGAAGCAATAAAAATTCAACTATTAAGAGTCGTAAGGGAGTAAATTACGTTGTTCATTTGGATGAGTGAATCAGCTAAAATGAACAAATCTGGTAGTAGGAAATTATTTTGAAAAATGAAACATGTTGTGTTAATTGCCTTGTTTTCAGGCTTTAGGACATGATAATTTTCAACCATGGAAGTTATGGGTAGACATGCATATTGGTATCAAAAACATTATTCTGCTCAATTGCATGCATGCATTTAATACCAATTAAACAACACGTAAACTGCATTTAACACATGTTGCATGCGTGCATTTAATACATGCATTGTATCTAAATGACATATTATGAAAATCACTGCTCTTCCCAAGTCAACGATCAACGTATAACCTCCCAGGGTGTGATATTTAATAGTAAAAGGTAACAACTATCACTAAATAGTCATGTTTGCACAACCAAAAAAGCTTATTTTTCACAAAAGCAAATAATAATAACATCTTCAAATTTAATCATCCCAGCATCTAAACATCTGTTTGAGTACACGTAAAATTGTGTAGTTCTCGATAATCATGTTCGTACTCCAATGCGTTGAATGCAAGCAAAGCTGCAAATATTAATAAATAAAAGGTGGTTAAACATAAACATGGTGTTGTTATATAGAAGTAAATTCTAGTAATGGTGGGCATACCGAAACATTTCTTAAAAGCCATTCAAAGTTTTTCGGTTTCTTTTTGTATTCTCTTTGTGTTCTAGCACAACATTATCCAATGTCTAGAGCGTGAAGTGATTAATGTAAGCAGGATTGATGATAAAATATAAGGAGCATAGGAACATATATTGAAAGCCATACTTCACTCTCCATGGTTGATCTTTGTATTGGTCATGTGATGCGTGCAAATTTCATAGGTTATTTTAGATAAACACGTCGGCTCTTTAAAATTTGGGTTAATATTACATATTACTAATTAAAAATTAAAATATGTAAGTATGTAGAAGGAGGATACTTACATGATTGTCAAATACAGTGACATGGACCCCATATGCATGTAGAATATCTACAATTTTAGAAACAATAACATTTCCATTCTCTAAAATGTCGCCACAAATGATAAGGTCGCCGTGCATTGTTTACAGCTGACATTTCCATCTATGCATGTAATGTGTATTCTACCTTTAAATAGAGAATAAAATAGGTAAGCGGATAGTTTGATAAAACTGAAAATTGAAGGTGATATTGAAGAAAGAACAAATCTGGTTGTATGAAATTATCCTGAAAACTGAAATGTGAGGCGTATGAAGTAGAACATATAAAAACATATCACTGGTACTCATGTTTTTAGCTAAGTGCAGATCTGAATATGTATTGTCAAATTACAGTTATCGATAGAACTGACTTAATGAATTTGCATGTCAACCATCCTCGCAATTGTAAATTTATAATTTTCCATGGTGCGTACGTGAATGATACGCAGATGTGTTGGATAACCGTACCACTATAGCAATAGGCAGTAAAAAAAAAAAAAAAGAAGTTGGTTGGCATGGTTGAAACCAATGGTAGAAATAGTGTATAATTCATGAAGAAAGTAAATGCATAAGATTGCACAGTAAAAGATACGCAGATGTGTTGGATGACCGTACCACTATAGCAATAGGCAGTAAAAAAAAAGTTGGTTGGCATGGTTGAAACCAATAGTAAAAATAGTGTATAATTCATGAAGAAAGTAAATGCATAAGATTGCACAGTAAAAGATCAAATAACGTAACGCAATATTCATGTAAGGTACATAAGATTGCATATTTATGTATCAAGATAAAGATGCTCAATAAAGTTTACATTATATTATAATGCCCAAGTTTATGTTATTCTCCTTGATCCTATATTTAGTTGAATTCCTGGCAACCACTTGATTCACAGCTGCTGAAAACATGTTTTCAAAATATAGAGTCAACGTTGAGGTTTTTAATTATAATGTGGGCCTAGTCTCAGTGTCGACATAGGTAAGGAAGAGCAAGAAAAAGAGATAGATAGATAAGCAATTTTAGTTGAAACAAAATGAGTCATTATGGAAGAATTTTTTTAAAGTTATATGTGATGGAGTAGAAACTAAGTTAATAGCCAAACGTCATGTGTAAAAAACAAAAGCAGTGAACGAACCACATGTGACTTCGTTGCATACATGGTGAAAAATAATAATTTGAAATTAAAGGAAACATTAACTAACATGACAAATGAGTAAAATAACATGAAAAATGAGGTTTCCCAAATTGGTTCTCGATCAATGAAATTGCGAAAGGTTCGGTGAAAGACCAAATATGCAACGGTGTAAATGTTAAAAAATTTATTCAAGATGCAGCTGTTACAATTCTCAAAGCAGTATCATACTATGGGCATAAAGTTATGGCATCACGTACAACAATGGCATCAAATTAACAACTTGCTAATTAAGGTCTTAAATGTGTTCTTTAGGTTACAAAATATATTAAAATTCCGTTTTATTTTCCATATATGATGATTAACATCCAAAAGATAAAATAATATAAGTCGAATACTATTAATGTGTTTGTTGCATGACGAAGATAATGAGTACATGTTGTATATGGATCTGAGAATGTCCATTATCAATGCACCGTAGACTAAATATAGAACATACTTAATTTGGGAATAAAAATTATTTCATGTAAGTACTGTTCCTTCGATCTTTAACATTTAAGACAATTTATGAAGTCAGCAATAAAGGTAGGATCATAATACACCAGAACAGTTGGGTTACGAACAATTTAAGTATGGACCTATATATTAGTTTTGAGTAACAGAAAAAATAATTGAAATAAAAAAGAAAGTTTCTTGATATCTGTATGGCGACGAAGGTTTGCAGTCAAACCGTTACCGAGAAAGAAACCCCGGGATTAGGAACAATACTTGTATATATCAGAAGTTACAATGAAACATTCTGGCTTGAAGTTTTGTGCAATTGTTTGATTCTCAAACACTCTCAGCTGGGTAGTTGAAAGCAATATCCATCCTTTGTGAAGTTGCTAACCATATCTCTAAACCTGCAAGATTCATGATGGTATATTATATGAGACGCCTCATAATATAAAAGGATAATGACATTAGTTGTTACATATTCTAAGTGCAAATAAACTTATTATCATGAAGTTAAAACAAAACCTCTTTATGTTACCAATCAGCTCTCTTATGTTTTGAGAAAAGGCTAAGCATCTGAAATGATTTCAAGTCTAAATGCAAAAATAATTGTGAGATTTTGAAGATGACACACTACTGTATAATTGAATAATAAAGAAAAACAAAATATAATGATTAGTGGGATGTTATAATTTGAAACTAAGAGTAAAACGTGCTTAAGGGTAAAATTGTGTAATGCTAGTTTGAAACAATGAGAGATGAGGAAATGAGATGGAATGAAGAAAAATAAGAACAACAATAATCAAAGATTGAATATTTTACATTAAAAAACAGAAGAACAGACTTGATATTTGTACAAAAATAAGACTGATTTATTAGTTTTCAGAAACTAAATAAACTATTTACAGAAACAAGGCTATCAACTTATTTAGTGTAAATTATTTTGGAAATTTTTTTTACTGTAATTGAGAAAAATGGTTACTTAATTATTTAAAACTAAGTATTCATTATCAAATCACTCAATTACGCACCCAAATCCAATAGTTTTAACAATTTCAGAATTAGGGGAAAATAGCAACATATTGCTCATTAAACAGTATCAATGAAATATTGACCAAATATGTCAAGATGGTCATAAAAACTGTTACCATACTTAATTTGAATGCCTACCTTGCAATTAAAAATGCAACAATTTGCATGCTTTAAAATGCATTTAAGAAATCAGTATTTGGAAACAAATTAATTACAGTACATAATCAGTTCCGCAAATTATAACAATCTTGGAAAAAGCGAATGAATATAAGAATAAATTGGGAGAGCATCACACATACTTAATATTTGTAGAAAAATAAGACTTGGCCCTATTAAGAATAATTCAGTCAGCCGTATGTATAACAGTTAAATAATAATCTCGTCAAACAGCTTTAATTATAAAAGGGATGATGTGTAATTTTCATAAGCACCATGAAATAAAGAATTATTAATAGCCAGCAATAATATACCTGTATATTTTGCACCATTTGTAACCATCAAATTATCATCCATAAAGTTGATTCAACTATCATCGTATATTGATCAAGTTTTCATGGAGCAAGCAAATTATGATCGTATATTGAGCAAGCAAATTACTGAACAATTCAGAAGTGGGGAAACTACCAATTGAAATTATCTCTCCGAAAAATTTCGCCTTTCAGATCAGTGAGGCAGCGGCGGTGTGGAAGATCCATGAAAGAATAAATAGAACAGAAGGCGGTGGTATGGATATGAGTAGGTGGTTGGAGAAGGAAAGTTAAGTCCAGGCATCAACTTCTTCATCATCGAGTGTGCTCTTTTGTCGACTGATCCTAATTATTGTTGAGTGGAACCACTGCTTTGATGGATTACACACTAGAACACAACAGAGGGAAAAGGGGAAAAAATTGAGTTTCAGCTCAGTGTTATATAATTGAAAAATTATGATAGTAAGTGAGGGTTACAACTTTGATTTGAAGCACCGATAAACCGAGGGTAGTGAAGATGATGGAAGAAGATGAACTAATTTGTGAATTGAGGAGAAGTGAAAGGAAAAGTTAAAATATATCGTAGCCGAACAGGTTAGTACCGTTGCTTAAATTAGTACGTGCAATAGATCGAGCCTTAGATCCCTGTTACTTGAATCAGTCCTTCGCTGATGACGTGTTATAATTACACCCGATTGATTTCTAATTCAACTTAAAATCTAAACTGTTCTTTTGTCTTTTGGTTTGTCCTACCAAGAAAATTTATTATATAGATTGCAACAAATCGATAGACCGTATATAATTTGACAAATTCGGTTTATGCACCGGAAAAAACTTAACATACACCATTATTTTTCTATAAAATTCTATCATTAAATTACACTTTTCTCATAATTGCTTTTTTAAAAACTTTTGTATATAAAAACTCAAAATATTCTTAAAAGTATTAAAAATTGAAGCAAACTATATACGTTAATGAAAATGTTAATGAATTATTTGATCATTAAATCTAAAATTTCAATTAGGAAAATATTCAGAAATAATGTCTAATTTAGAAGTGTTGATTTATTTTGTAAAATTACATTAATTTTGTTGAAATTGATTTTTTTTTTTTCAAAAAGTTTTCAAAAGTTACAATATTAGTAAAAGAAATAAATTTCATTTTATTGAATTTTACTCAATTTGATGAAGAATTTATAATTTTGGCTAATTTTGTTTTAAGTGTGAAAGAGGAAAGAAAAAGAAGATGAGAACATGGACGATTTATTAAAAGAAACGATGTATGTAAAGTAATATATGATGTACGGTAGTTTATTATAATTTCTGGTATATGTTTAGAAATTTTTGGTGTATAAATAGAAATAACCACATAATTTGTGGATAAAAATACTCTTGTCAGAAGTAGGAGCAAATAAAACGACACCTGAGAGATTCGAAATCTCGCGGGGAAACCCCATGTACTTAGTAGGCACACGCCTTAACCACTCGGAAAAAGTGTCTTTTACGCTAAAAATAAAATGCTTTGAACCCTTGTTATTGCGAACAAAACAAATTAATTAAAACTCACCAAACCAACCAACCATTTTTTGGCAAAAATCTTGAACCAAAAAGAAGAAGAATGTAATTGCGAATTTGAACTCCTGCCGAGAGGAATGTCGATAGAAAACATGAAATTTGCAAGTAAGTTCAATAGTTTTGCAAACAAGTCCAATTTTTTTGATCATTTTTTTGTTGTTTTTCCAACAATAGATTTGACAGTAATAATGATTTCGACATATATATCGCGGAACTACAATATTAGTATGAATAATGGTATTCCGCATTGAATGTCACGTATTATTTTCCTTCTATGTCGGTGCTTGTAGATTTTAGGAAAACACATGTTTATTTTCGCACTTAGTAAATTCTGATAAAATATGTATGTGATTGAGTTATCAGACCTCCCTTATTAGGGAAATCATAATTAAACTTTTATACATAAATGGATAAGGAAAGATTAGAGGGTATAAGCTATAAAAAGGATAAAAAATGATGTGTGCAATGCTTGAACTTGTTAATTATGAGTAAGTTTGAATGTGTCATAAATTTATTCATCGTAAATCAACTACATCATACAATGTAAAGTAAAAACTTGGATAACGCTCCGTTTTGTAAGTTTATTCATTTTATGCTGGCCATATAAGCTAAATGTTTTTTGTTTACATCAATGCAACAAATCGATAAACTATATATAATTTATGAATCAAAACACACTTTCAAAAGGATGAGCAAATAAAACGACAGTTGAGTGATTCGCAATCTCGTGGGCAAACCCCATGTACTTAGTTGGCACACGCCTTAACCACTCGACCAAAGTGTCTTTTATGATGAAAGTAAAATGCATTGGCTCATTTTTTTTGCGAATAAAACAAATTAATTAAAACTTAACCAAACCAACCCTTTTTTGTTAAAAATATTGAACCAAAAAGAAGAAGAATGTTATTACGAATCTGAGCTCCTGCCGAGAGGAATGTTCTATTAAAAACATGCAATTTGCAAGTAAGTTCAACAGTTTTGCAAACATGTTCAATTTTTTTTCGATCATCTTTTTGCTGTTTGTAAAGACCCGCAACTTCCCCGTAAAGGAAAGCGTCGGATAGTTCGAGAACAAACCACAGCAGAACGCATACAGAAGAACATTTCATTGTATATTACAACAATGCATCAGATTACAAGAATATACAGAGTATAAATGAATATTACACAGAAATATCAGAGATTTAAATTACATTTAAATACATCGCAGCGGAAAATAATACAATACACAACTAGAAGTAGATATACGGATACAAAGCTTTCCGGATATCGTTCCAGCTGTAAACCAGGATCCTGTGAATATAAATCTGCAAAACCAAAACTACTAGCTGCCCGTGTCAAAAATAGGGGCACCCAGAGTTTAGGTTAAAACAATAAACTCCAGGTCAGTCATGGGACTGGTGTGAGAACTAAAACAGTTATTAATCTTTATTTTTAAAGATAGGTAAATCAAGGGACCACGCCGTATAACACGGAACGGGTTTCCTCCCAAGAATACCAGTGCATAAAACAACAGCGAAATGCTAAATAAAGAAAAATGAAGCTGTTATAAGACCCAGGTCCCATCACACAATGCAACGCAGTCGAGGATAGGGTTTTCCCTTATAACAACCAAAGAATGCTTGATACGTTTAAAACAAATCATTTGATACTAATATAAGTGCATAGTGTATAAAACACTTCAAATCATAAGTATCAATCATAGGCGGCATGAGCGCCCCATCCCACTATGTCGCCATATATAGGATTACAACTAAAACCGCAAGATCACGTATTTGGAAATTGGATTTCCGTCTATGAACCGAGGCAAAAGATAGTCCTCAACCGTTTTCGTGACTCTCTAGCCCGAGCCACAGGGTCAGAGCGCATCGACCCTTGGATCGTCAGGGCCGGTCCACACGGAGTGGATTAAAATGCCTGAACATTACGTTTCCCCACCCTATGGGGTGTAAGTCTGGTCCGTCAGCCGACCAGAAGCATCGGCCGAAACCGATATAACCGAGGCGCCTCGCAACAGCAACAACCACATAAGTCAAACTCGTCAGGGCGTGTAAAACCACTGACGCCACTTCTAGCTAGAAAGAAACGCAAGTCCTCCCTGAGGTCCGTCTCCCGTTTTTGGTTCATACCTGGTGTGAAACACGCGAGGTAAACGTTACACAAAGCTACGCCACAAAGGCCGTGCTTTGATCATCACCACAAGACTTTGCTTTTCAACAGAAGCCTTGATCATTTGCATCTTAGCATGCCACACAGGCAAACCATCCTATGCAACCGATATCAGTCACACAGAATGAAATCCGATGTCAGACACACAGTCCATTTACAAGTCCGTTCTGGGTCTGAACGAAACCGGAGGCACCTAGTACCCCGCATATCCATCGATCTCCAAGTACGTCTGGACGATCACTAACTGTTTCCATCTTCTTGGGTGTACTGCCCAATCAAGATCATCAGTTATCACCCAAACGACGTGAAGACTTCCGGTCTTCCCATCGTCTTCATCTTCGACTTATCGTCGTATCAGTTATTCAGAATGGGATAAACCCGGTCTTTCCGAATAACTCGCGTATATTTTAAATAAGTGTTACACAAACACAACATACGCCTCATTCCAATTCATTAGTCATTAACCGTAAATTAATCAAGAGAATAATTCCCCAAATATTAACCCCGAAGGCCGAAACCAACATCAGATCAATATCCAGAAAATCATTCTACTTAGCTAACCGACAGTTAGTTTCTAAATTTCACGTTCAAATCTAATTAAAGATTTAACTATCGCCTGGAGCAAAACTGGTGATACTCCATTCTCGATCTTTTCAATCTAATTAAAGATTCATTAAAACTCCACTTAGTTTTAATCTTTTGACTGGGTTAAAGAATCAGTGTCATCTAAAAACACGGTTCGCGATAAACCCAAAATCACATTCCATTAATTATCGGGTTAAAGAACAAGTGTTATTTAAAACACTGTTCACGATAAACCCAAAAATCAATACCAATTCAATTCCAATTAAATATCATTTAATTGGTACACTTCATTAAATCTAAATAAAAAGATTTAATATTTTCTCAACTGGGTTCAAGAACAGTGTTAGTGAAGACACCATTCACGACAAACCCAGATCACATTCGATTAATTATCGGGTTAAAGAACAAGTGTTATTTAAAACACTGTTCACGATAAACCCAAAAATCAATACCAATTCAATTCCAATTAAATATCATTTAATTGGTACACTTCATTAAATCTAAATAAAAGATTTAATCTTTTCTCAACTGGGTTCAAGAACAGTGTTAGTGAAGACACCATTCACGACAAACCCAGATCACATTCGATTAATTATCGGGTTAAAGAACAAGTGTTATTTAAAACACTGTTCACGATAAACCCAAAATCACATTCCATTAATTATCGGGTTAAAGAACAAGTGTTATTTAAAACACTGTTCACGATAAACCCAAAAATCAATACCAATTCAATTCCAATTAAATATCATTTAATTGGTACACTTCATTAAATCTAAATAAAAAGATTTAATATTTTCTCAACTGGGTTCAAGAACAGTGTTAGTGAAGACACCATTCACGACAAACCCAGATCACATTCGATTAATTATCGGGTTAAAGAACAAGTGTTATTTAAAACACTGTTCACGATAAACCCAAAAATCAATACCAATTCAATTCCAATTAAATATCATTTAATTGGTACACTTCATTAAATCTAAATAAAAGATTTAATCTTTTCTCAACTGGGTTCAAGAACAGTGTTAGTGAAGACACCATTCACGACAAACCCAGATCACATTCGATTAATTATCGGGTTAAAGAACAAGTGTTATTTAAAACACTGTTCACGATAAACCCAAAATCACATTCCATTAATTATCGGGTTAAAGAACAAGTGTTATTTAAAACACTGTTCACGATAAACCCAAAAATCAATACCAATTCAATTCCAATTAAATATCATTTAATTGGTACACTTCATTAAATCTAAATAAAAAGATTTAATCTTTTCTCAACTGGGTTCCAGAACAGTGTTAGTGAAGACACCATTCACGACAAACCCAAATCACATTCGATATTCAATACAAGGCTCTGAATAGAAAATATATCGGCTTATATTCAATATCGAATTCTACGACTAACAAATGTCGTATTGGAAATAACGATACAAATATATATCTTTCAAATTTCCATAACAACACCTGTAATATCACGAATTCCAACATCGAAATATTCCGAAGACAATTTCGATTCAAATCCACTCCAATGCAATCATTGGAAATTTTGGTTATTTTCAAAACCATTTCAAATTCAATTTATTTATTTAAAAATAAATAGAATTATAATTCTAGTTCAAAACTAGTTCATTTCGATAAAAATCTATTTTTATCTTTTCAAATATGGAGTTTTTCATCCCAAACTTTCACAAATCATTTCTTATGATTTTACACAAATTATTACTATTTTTAATAATTTTATCAAGGCCCGTACAGTCGATTTCCATCAACGGCCATCGAACTGCACTTACAGCGACCTTTTTCGAATTTGATTTGGACATAATTCCAAATCCAACCGTTAGATTTCAAATTTCTAGCCTTCGTTAGAAAGCTCTTTTCGATACGAACCCAACGGTTCCGGTTTTAGGAGAATCCGACGGTCGGATCTCCCGCAATGTCCGTTTGAAATAAATGGTCGAAATTCACGAACTGCCGCGGCGCGGCGCGTTCTATTCAGGCCATTATATTATATATATAATATATATAATATATACTTCGTCGATTTCTATTTAAAACGAATTATATAAATAGTTTTAAAATTCGTTTCAAAAGCAATTTCAACTTCCTTTTCAATTCAAATCAAAATTGAATTCTTCTTTATAAATTCGTTTCAAAATTCATTTCTATTCAATTCGAATTTCAATTCAATTTGAATTCATTTCAATTCGCTTTCAATTCAATTCGAATTCGTTTTCAATTCAATTCATTTCGAAATCGTTTTCAATTCAATTCGAATTCGTTTTCAATTCAATTCATTTCGAAATCGTTTTCAATTCAATTCATTTCGAAATCGTTTTCAATTCAATTCATTTCGAAATCGTTTTCAATTCAATTCGAATTCATTTTCAATTCAATTCATTTCGAAATCGTTTTCAATTCAATTCATTTCGAAATCGTTTTCAATTCAATTCATTTCGAAATCGTTTTCAATTCAATTCGAATTCGTTTTCAATTCAATTCATTTCGAAATCGTTTTCAATTCAATTCATTTCGAAATCGTTTTCAATTCATTTGGAATTCGTTTTCAATTCAATTCATTTCGAAATCGTTTTCAATTCAATTCGAATTCATTTTCAATTCATTTTGAATTCGTTTTCAATTCAATTCGAATTCGTTTTCAATTCAATTCATTTCGAAATCGTTTTCAATTCAATTCATTTCGAAATCGTTTTCAATTCATTTGGAATTCGTTTTCAATTCAATTCATTTCGAAATCGTTTTCAATTCAATTCGAATTCATTTTCAATTCATTTTGAATTCGTTTTCAATTCAATTCATTTCGAAATCGTTTTCAATTCAATTCATTTCGAAATCGTTTTTAAAATCGATATAAATATCGTTCACGTCAAAATGGCGTCAATCTAATCAACACGGCTTCATATATTCCTTTATTTTCAAATATTCTATTTCAAATATTTCTTTTTCAAAACTGGAATGAGGCCCAATCAATTACCATATAAAATTAATTATATGGATTTTCATACAACACATGTATATAATAGCATTGAAAATAATCAACCATCAACCAAAGTGCACTACACTGTATAAGCATCAAATATAGATATTCAACGCTTATAACAGTCTGTCAATCAATCGATCGACATATTTAATCAATCAGGATGAGTGAACTTCAAATTTCATCCTAACACCCGTGTGGGGTTTCAAACAATCAAACACATATTTTATTTGTGCAGTTAGGCGATGTGTAAAATTTATCGACCCAATCAATGTCATTCAAATAAGTGTACATAAACAAACCATCCGGTTTGTAAATGAATATTTATTTATTCACATTCACGTTAAAAATTATATTTTTAACGATAACACATTTTATTTCAACATATGAACTTCTATTCAATTCATTCTTTAAATAAAATGATATTTTTATTTTTCTAACTTATTTTAGAAAATTTCGGCGGCATAACGGCACGATACTAGAAACGGGACGAGGCCTAGCCTTATCCCCGGTCTAGTGAAGGCCCACGCCATTCACACATCAATCGAATTCACTTTCGTTATGCAAACCACAAAATTTGGAGTAAGGGTCTAACCTAGCCTTACTCCTTCGCCTTATAACGGCGCACGTCTAATCCTAACCAATTTATCGATTCGATTTTTCACACCACAAACCACATTCAAACCAATATCACAATCCATAACCAAACAGCCAAACAAACAAGTCCATGGTCTGTGGACGATTGTGTCGGGTGCTACTAAGCACCGTCTGCATCCTAGTATATATATATAACTAGAAAAATATACTTTGAGTGAGAAGTTCTCACATTATAGCTATCCAGCTCCACGGCTCTTCATTGATAGAAATCTTCACCAATCTCGCCTTTTATCGCTTTCGTCGCCCGTATTCTCTACATATGTAAAAATCGAATTTTTACTATGTTATTCAATATATAAAAATCGAATTTTTAGTTCAAAGTTCAATATATAAAAATCGAATTTTTAGTTCAAAGTTCAATATATAAAAATCGAATTTTTAGTTCAAAGTTCAATATATAAAAATCGAATTTTTAGTTCAAAGTTCAATATATAAAAATCGAATTTTTAGTTCAAAGTTCAATATATAAAAATCGAATTTTTAGTTCAAAGTTCAATATATAAAAATCGAATTTTTAGTTCAAAGTTCAATATATAAAAATCGAATTTTTAGTTCAAAGTTCAATATATAAAAATCGAATTTTTAGTTCAAAGTTCAATATATAAAAATCGAATTTTTAACTCGAAGTTCAATATATAAAAATCCTATTTTTCTATCGAAGTTCAATATATAAAAATCTCGCCTTTTTAAATTCAAAGATTTCACCTTTTCAAATTTCATCACTTGATTTCAATGTATATAAAATAAAAATCAGATTTTTATTTCGCCACATATACAAAGGTGATATTTTTAACTTCTCTATCCTATAAAGATTATATTTTTAATACTTTAAAAATATAAAAATCATATTTTTAATATTCCTATATAGTAAAGATTATATTTTTATTTCGATTTAAACAATACAAAAATTATATTTTCAAAGCAAATTCATTTTTTAAACCATAAAGTAAAATCAGTTTTTATTCATAAAAAAAAAAAAAAAAAAAAAAAAAAAGTTTTAACAAAATATAAAAAATCAGTTTTTGCAATTCTTATAAAATCAGTTTTACATTTCTAATAAAATCAGTTTTTCTTTTGTTAAAAATCAGTTTTTCTTCATTTTTCTTAAACAAAGCAAAATAAAAATAAAATAAATAAATTAAAAATTACCTGGGGGCGCTTGGGGAATAGGGGTGGCCGGAGGCAGTCGCTGGGGGGGGCGGTTGTGGGTTTCGCGGCGCCTGGCGCCTGGAGGGGGGGTCGGGCTTGAGGGGAGGGGGGGGCTCGAACGTCGTATCATGGCGGAGGGGGCATCGCCTTCTCAGGCGGAGGTGGGGAGATGGCACCGCCATCGTACGGCGGCGGAGGATCATCGGGGAGGGGCGGCGGCTCCTCCCCTGTCGCTCTCCCTTTCCTTTTCTTTTTTTTTTTTTTTTTTTTTTTTTATAAATCGATTTTAAAAATGAAAGGGGGGGCCAGAAGGTTTTTAAGGGAGGAAGCTTTTTTTTCTTTTTTTAATTAATTAATTATTTAATTTTATCCTAAAGAGTTGACTTTCACATACGACCTCGAAACGAGGCCCACCGCCTGTCGTCCATAGCGTTTAACCCCCATTCCGAACACAATGGGATATGTATCGTCAGCTGATTCGGCTGTTACAATCAGCTTCCGTTAAATTTACATTTAAATCACTATATTGAATTTTAAACGTACCTTTCAAATTACCGGGGTCACATACTAACTAGAAAAATTCCAGAAAAATATTTTCTAGCTTCGTATTGACGATACGGTCCTAACAAATCTAGTTTCGTCGAATTCTGAGACCGTTTGAAAAATGGCCAATTTCCAGTCGATTAAAATCAACTGAAACTGGTCAAACGCGTTTTCCTATGCCACGCTCACATATTGATTCGAAAAATTATGAAATTTGAAACCTAGCGATAACTTGACACTGCGGATCCAACAAAAGTGGTTTCGTCGAAATCCGAGGTCATTTGCAAAATGTCCATTTTTAAGAGCCTGAATTCCATAGCGACTATTCAGAATTTTCAACTGGACAACTTTTGATTCCCGCTACTAACTTTCGATTTTTCGGATTCGTTGGAAAGATATTCACTATTAGATTCCATTATTTTTGGTTTCACTAAAATCCGGATTGTTTTGCACCCGGTACATTCAATTGAAGTTTGAAATCGAATTATCGAACTACCGCGCCATTTTCAATTCTATTTATAATTATATATAATTATTTATATTCTAACGACGACGCGTATAATATATACGTTCGAATTATATTCAAAATAAATTTCTCGTCGATATTATTTAAAATAATCCATTTTAAATATCAAAATTCGCTAAAATTGCCAAAATAAAAATTTTCAAACTGGCTCGCATTTTACGGGTTGTTACAATCTCCCCCACTTAAAACTTTTCGTCCCCGAAAAGGAACAAAGTCGAAAGTGGTTTGATTAATCAACTCTACGTTCGATCTGGCTTCCATTCTCCAACTCTTTAGTTTCTGAGAATTTTCAAAATTTCAAAAATTTGGCTAACACCCTAAATTTTCGAAAAATTTCGCCATAACCTCCCCTGCACCGGGAGCATCGGGGAATTTCAAATAGCTTCCCCGGTCCTTCAGATCTCAAAAAGAAAAAGAAAAAGCCAAGCGGCTAGCCAATAGGCTCACAAAATCATCATCACCCAAACAAAACAGGAAATTATGTAGTAAACATGTACCTATTTGTCGGGCAAACAAATTTTATTCTCTGCTCTAGCCTCCTTGCTATGACCTGTTCAATGTAAGTATATGTATATGCAAGCAAATGCGACCAATTTTTAATATAATTCAATATTCGATTAAATTAGGCATAATGGTTCAAAATTAGCAAACAATTAAACAGCCAACACAAACATCAATCAATTAGTGAATTAGGGTTTCAAATTCATAACTTTGATACATAGTCGAAAACCAGATTTTTGATGCCAAATCACAACAATGAATTCTAGCCATATATAAGTTTTGGTTCTCACACCAGCCTAATGGAAATATATAGAAAATCACACCTTCGAAACTCGAACATAAATGTTGATGATGCGATCGCTATCATCAATATCATCTTCGGGCGACTAGAGTGTGATGCTATATCTATCCAATATATTAAAACCTTGAATACACGCGGATCAGACGTATACGCAAAATCTTTATATACTGGATTGTCCACATCAATATAAACTAAATAATCAAATACGAATAATTGATTTAAATTTTCAAAACAAAAATTTGTTTTCATTTTCAAAAATATACTCTTCACACTCGTTCTAGGATACTACTGATCCTATCTCTAACGAGTCATCCCATTGGATATTACTAATCCAATTATCTGATGAATTCTTTCGTATGGTTCTAATGTGTCTTGTTCTCTGCTTTGTAAACCAAAGCTCTGATACCACGTGTAAAGACCCGCAACTTCCCCGTAAAGGAAAGCGTCGGATAGTTCGAGAACAAACCACAGCAGAACGCATACAGAAGAACATTTCATTGTATATTACAACAATGCATCAGATTACAAGAATATACAGAGTATAAATGAATATTACACAGAAATATCAGAGATTTAAATTACATTTAAATACATCGCAGCGGAAAATAATACAATACACAACTAGAAGTAGATATACGGATACAAAGCTTTCCGGATATCGTTCCAGCTGTAAACCAGGATCCTGTGAATATAAATCTGCAAAACCAAAACTACTAGCTGCCCGTGTCAAAAATAGGGGCACCCAGAGTTTAGGTTAAAACAATAAACTCCAGGTCAGTCATGGGACTGGTGTGAGAACTAAAACAGTTATTAATCTTTATTTTTAAAGATAGGTAAATCAAGGGACCACGCCGTATAACACGGAACGGGTTTCCTCCCAAGAATACCAGTGCATAAAACAACAGCGAAATGCTAAATAAAGAAAAATGAAGCTGTTATAAGACCCAGGTCCCATCACACAATGCAACGCAGTCGAGGATAGGGTTTTCCCTTATAACAACCAAAGAATGCTTGATACGTTTAAAACAAATCATTTGATACTAATATAAGTGCATAGTGTATAAAACACTTCAAATCATAAGTATCAATCATAGGCGGCATGAGCGCCCCATCCCACTATGTCGCCATATATAGGATTACAACTAAAACCGCAAGATCACGTATTTGGAAATTGGATTTCCGTCTATGAACCGAGGCAAAAGATAGTCCTCAACCGTTTTCGTGACTCTCTAGCCCGAGCCACAGGGTCAGAGCGCATCGACCCTTGGATCGTCAGGGCCGGTCCACACGGAGTGGATTAAAATGCCTGAACATTACGTTTCCCCACCCTATGGGGTGTAAGTCTGGTCCGTCAGCCGACCAGAAGCATCGGCCGAAACCGATATAACCGAGGCGCCTCGCAACAGCAACAACCACATAAGTCAAACTCGTCAGGGCGTGTAAAACCACTGACGCCACTTCTAGCTAGAAAGAAACGCAAGTCCTCCCTGAGGTCCGTCTCCCGTTTTTGGTTCATACCTGGTGTGAAACACGCGAGGTAAACGTTACACAAAGCTACGCCACAAAGGCCGTGCTTTGATCATCACCACAAGACTTTGCTTTTCAACAGAAGCCTTGATCATTTGCATCTTAGCATGCCACACAGGCAAACCATCCTATGCAACCGATATCAGTCACACAGAATGAAATCCGATGTCAGACACACAGTCCATTTACAAGTCCGTTCTGGGTCTGAACGAAACCGGAGGCACCTAGTACCCCGCATATCCATCGATCTCCAAGTACGTCTGGACGATCACTAACTGTTTCCATCTTCTTGGGTGTACTGCCCAATCAAGATCATCAGTTATCACCCAAACGACGTGAAGACTTCCGGTCTTCCCATCGTCTTCATCTTCGACTTATCGTCGTATCAGTTATTCAGAATGGGATAAACCCGGTCTTTCCGAATAACTCGCGTATATTTTAAATAAGTGTTACACAAACACAACATACGCCTCATTCCAATTCATTAGTCATTAACCGTAAATTAATCAAGAGAATAATTCCCCAAATATTAACCCCGAAGGCCGAAACCAACATCAGATCAATATCCAGAAAATCATTCTACTTAGCTAACCGACAGTTAGTTTCTAAATTTCACGTTCAAATCTAATTAAAGATTTAACTATCGCCTGGAGCAAAACTGGTGATACTCCATTCTCGATCTTTTCAATCTAATTAAAGATTCATTAAAACTCCACTTAGTTTTAATCTTTTGACTGGGTTAAAGAATCAGTGTCATCTAAAAACACGGTTCGCGATAAACCCAAAATCACATTCCATTAATTATCGGGTTAAAGAACAAGTGTTATTTAAAACACTGTTCACGATAAACCCAAAAATCAATACCAATTCAATTCCAATTAAATATCATTTAATTGGTACACTTCATTAAATCTAAATAAAAAGATTTAATATTTTCTCAACTGGGTTCAAGAACAGTGTTAGTGAAGACACCATTCACGACAAACCCAGATCACATTCGATTAATTATCGGGTTAAAGAACAAGTGTTATTTAAAACACTGTTCACGATAAACCCAAAAATCAATACCAATTCAATTCCAATTAAATATCATTTAATTGGTACACTTCATTAAATCTAAATAAAAGATTTAATCTTTTCTCAACTGGGTTCAAGAACAGTGTTAGTGAAGACACCATTCACGACAAACCCAGATCACATTCGATTAATTATCGGGTTAAAGAACAAGTGTTATTTAAAACACTGTTCACGATAAACCCAAAATCACATTCCATTAATTATCGGGTTAAAGAACAAGTGTTATTTAAAACACTGTTCACGATAAACCCAAAAATCAATACCAATTCAATTCCAATTAAATATCATTTAATTGGTACACTTCATTAAATCTAAATAAAAAGATTTAATATTTTCTCAACTGGGTTCAAGAACAGTGTTAGTGAAGACACCATTCACGACAAACCCAGATCACATTCGATTAATTATCGGGTTAAAGAACAAGTGTTATTTAAAACACTGTTCACGATAAACCCAAAAATCAATACCAATTCAATTCCAATTAAATATCATTTAATTGGTACACTTCATTAAATCTAAATAAAAGATTTAATCTTTTCTCAACTGGGTTCAAGAACAGTGTTAGTGAAGACACCATTCACGACAAACCCAGATCACATTCGATTAATTATCGGGTTAAAGAACAAGTGTTATTTAAAACACTGTTCACGATAAACCCAAAATCACATTCCATTAATTATCGGGTTAAAGAACAAGTGTTATTTAAAACACTGTTCACGATAAACCCAAAAATCAATACCAATTCAATTCCAATTAAATATCATTTAATTGGTACACTTCATTAAATCTAAATAAAAAGATTTAATCTTTTCTCAACTGGGTTCCAGAACAGTGTTAGTGAAGACACCATTCACGACAAACCCAAATCACATTCGATATTCAATACAAGGCTCTGAATAGAAAATATATCGGCTTATATTCAATATCGAATTCTACGACTAACAAATGTCGTATTGGAAATAACGATACAAATATATATCTTTCAAATTTCCATAACAACACCTGTAATATCACGAATTCCAACATCGAAATATTCCGAAGACAATTTCGATTCAAATCCACTCCAATGCAATCATTGGAAATTTTGGTTATTTTCAAAACCATTTCAAATTCAATTTATTTATTTAAAAATAAATAGAATTATAATTCTAGTTCAAAACTAGTTCATTTCGATAAAAATCTATTTTTATCTTTTCAAATATGGAGTTTTTCATCCCAAACTTTCACAAATCATTTCTTATGATTTTACACAAATTATTACTATTTTTAATAATTTTATCAAGGCCCGTACAGTCGATTTCCATCAACGGCCATCGAACTGCACTTACAGCGACCTTTTTCGAATTTGATTTGGACATAATTCCAAATCCAACCGTTAGATTTCAAATTTCTAGCCTTCGTTAGAAAGCTCTTTTCGATACGAACCCAACGGTTCCGGTTTTAGGAGAATCCGACGGTCGGATCTCCCGCAATGTCCGTTTGAAATAAATGGTCGAAATTCACGAACTGCCGCGGCGCGGCGCGTTCTATTCAGGCCATTATATTATATATATAATATATATAATATATACTTCGTCGATTTCTATTTAAAACGAATTATATAAATAGTTTTAAAATTCGTTTCAAAAGCAATTTCAACTTCCTTTTCAATTCAAATCAAAATTGAATTCTTCTTTATAAATTCGTTTCAAAATTCATTTCTATTCAATTCGAATTTCAATTCAATTTGAATTCATTTCAATTCGCTTTCAATTCAATTCGAATTCGTTTTCAATTCAATTCATTTCGAAATCGTTTTCAATTCAATTCGAATTCGTTTTCAATTCAATTCATTTCGAAATCGTTTTCAATTCAATTCATTTCGAAATCGTTTTCAATTCAATTCATTTCGAAATCGTTTTCAATTCAATTCGAATTCATTTTCAATTCAATTCATTTCGAAATCGTTTTCAATTCAATTCATTTCGAAATCGTTTTCAATTCAATTCATTTCGAAATCGTTTTCAATTCAATTCGAATTCGTTTTCAATTCAATTCATTTCGAAATCGTTTTCAATTCAATTCATTTCGAAATCGTTTTCAATTCATTTGGAATTCGTTTTCAATTCAATTCATTTCGAAATCGTTTTCAATTCAATTCGAATTCATTTTCAATTCATTTTGAATTCGTTTTCAATTCAATTCGAATTCGTTTTCAATTCAATTCATTTCGAAATCGTTTTCAATTCAATTCATTTCGAAATCGTTTTCAATTCATTTGGAATTCGTTTTCAATTCAATTCATTTCGAAATCGTTTTCAATTCAATTCGAATTCATTTTCAATTCATTTTGAATTCGTTTTCAATTCAATTCATTTCGAAATCGTTTTCAATTCAATTCATTTCGAAATCGTTTTTAAAATCGATATAAATATCGTTCACGTCAAAATGGCGTCAATCTAATCAACACGGCTTCATATATTCCTTTATTTTCAAATATTCTATTTCAAATATTTCTTTTTCAAAACTGGAATGAGGCCCAATCAATTACCATATAAAATTAATTATATGGATTTTCATACAACACATGTATATAATAGCATTGAAAATAATCAACCATCAACCAAAGTGCACTACACTGTATAAGCATCAAATATAGATATTCAACGCTTATAACAGTCTGTCAATCAATCGATCGACATATTTAATCAATCAGGATGAGTGAACTTCAAATTTCATCCTAACACCCGTGTGGGGTTTCAAACAATCAAACACATATTTTATTTGTGCAGTTAGGCGATGTGTAAAATTTATCGACCCAATCAATGTCATTCAAATAAGTGTACATAAACAAACCATCCGGTTTGTAAATGAATATTTATTTATTCACATTCACGTTAAAAATTATATTTTTAACGATAACACATTTTATTTCAACATATGAACTTCTATTCAATTCATTCTTTAAATAAAATGATATTTTTATTTTTCTAACTTATTTTAGAAAATTTCGGCGGCATAACGGCACGATACTAGAAACGGGACGAGGCCTAGCCTTATCCCCGGTCTAGTGAAGGCCCACGCCATTCACACATCAATCGAATTCACTTTCGTTATGCAAACCACAAAATTTGGAGTAAGGGTCTAACCTAGCCTTACTCCTTCGCCTTATAACGGCGCACGTCTAATCCTAACCAATTTATCGATTCGATTTTTCACACCACAAACCACATTCAAACCAATATCACAATCCATAACCAAACAGCCAAACAAACAAGTCCATGGTCTGTGGACGATTGTGTCGGGTGCTACTAAGCACCGTCTGCATCCTAGTATATATATATAACTAGAAAAATATACTTTGAGTGAGAAGTTCTCACATTATAGCTATCCAGCTCCACGGCTCTTCATTGATAGAAATCTTCACCAATCTCGCCTTTTATCGCTTTCGTCGCCCGTATTCTCTACATATGTAAAAATCGAATTTTTACTATGTTATTCAATATATAAAAATCGAATTTTTAGTTCAAAGTTCAATATATAAAAATCGAATTTTTAGTTCAAAGTTCAATATATAAAAATCGAATTTTTAGTTCAAAGTTCAATATATAAAAATCGAATTTTTAGTTCAAAGTTCAATATATAAAAATCGAATTTTTAGTTCAAAGTTCAATATATAAAAATCGAATTTTTAGTTCAAAGTTCAATATATAAAAATCGAATTTTTAGTTCAAAGTTCAATATATAAAAATCGAATTTTTAGTTCAAAGTTCAATATATAAAAATCGAATTTTTAGTTCAAAGTTCAATATATAAAAATCGAATTTTTAACTCGAAGTTCAATATATAAAAATCCTATTTTTCTATCGAAGTTCAATATATAAAAATCTCGCCTTTTTAAATTCAAAGATTTCACCTTTTCAAATTTCATCACTTGATTTCAATGTATATAAAATAAAAATCAGATTTTTATTTCGCCACATATACAAAGGTGATATTTTTAACTTCTCTATCCTATAAAGATTATATTTTTAATACTTTAAAAATATAAAAATCATATTTTTAATATTCCTATATAGTAAAGATTATATTTTTATTTCGATTTAAACAATACAAAAATTATATTTTCAAAGCAAATTCATTTTTTAAACCATAAAGTAAAATCAGTTTTTATTCATAAAAAAAAAAAAAAAAAAAAAAAAAAAAAGTTTTAACAAAATATAAAAAATCAGTTTTTGCAATTCTTATAAAATCAGTTTTACATTTCTAATAAAATCAGTTTTTCTTTTGTTAAAAATCAGTTTTTCTTCATTTTTCTTAAACAAAGCAAAATAAAAATAAAATAAATAAATTAAAAATTACCTGGGGGCGCTTGGGGAATAGGGGTGGCCGGAGGCAGTCGCTGGGGGGGGGCGGTTGTGGGTTTCGCGGCGCCTGGCGCCTGGAGGGGGGGTCGGGCTTGAGGGGAGGGGGGGGCTCGAACGTCGTATCATGGCGGAGGGGGCATCGCCTTCTCAGGCGGAGGTGGGGAGATGGCACCGCCATCGTACGGCGGCGGAGGATCATCGGGGAGGGGCGGCGGCTCCTCCCCTGTCGCTCTCCCTTTCCTTTTCTTTTTTTTTTTTTTTTTTTTTTTTATAAATCGATTTTAAAAATGAAAGGGGGGGCCAGAAGGTTTTTAAGGGAGGAAGCTTTTTTTTCTTTTTTTAATTAATTAATTATTTAATTTTATCCTAAAGAGTTGACTTTCACATACGACCTCGAAACGAGGCCCACCGCCTGTCGTCCATAGCGTTTAACCCCCATTCCGAACACAATGGGATATGTATCGTCAGCTGATTCGGCTGTTACAATCAGCTTCCGTTAAATTTACATTTAAATCACTATATTGAATTTTAAACGTACCTTTCAAATTACCGGGGTCACATACTAACTAGAAAAATTCCAGAAAAATATTTTCTAGCTTCGTATTGACGATACGGTCCTAACAAATCTAGTTTCGTCGAATTCTGAGACCGTTTGAAAAATGGCCAATTTCCAGTCGATTAAAATCAACTGAAACTGGTCAAACGCGTTTTCCTATGCCACGCTCACATATTGATTCGAAAAATTATGAAATTTGAAACCTAGCGATAACTTGACACTGCGGATCCAACAAAAGTGGTTTCGTCGAAATCCGAGGTCATTTGCAAAATGTCCATTTTTAAGAGCCTGAATTCCATAGCGACTATTCAGAATTTTCAACTGGACAACTTTTGATTCCCGCTACTAACTTTCGATTTTTCGGATTCGTTGGAAAGATATTCACTATTAGATTCCATTATTTTTGGTTTCACTAAAATCCGGATTGTTTTGCACCCGGTACATTCAATTGAAGTTTGAAATCGAATTATCGAACTACCGCGCCATTTTCAATTCTATTTATAATTATATATAATTATTTATATTCTAACGACGACGCGTATAATATATACGTTCGAATTATATTCAAAATAAATTTCTCGTCGATATTATTTAAAATAATCCATTTTAAATATCAAAATTCGCTAAAATTGCCAAAATAAAAATTTTCAAACTGGCTCGCATTTTACGGGTTGTTACACTGTTTTTCCAGGAATAGAATTGACAGTAATAATGATTTTGACGTATAAATCGATTCAGGAAGTACAATATTAGTATGAATAATGGTTTTCCACATTAAATGTCATGTGTTATTTTCATTCTACGCAGTGCCTTTAAATTTTAAGAAAACACATGTTTGTTTTCGTACTTAGTGAATTTTGATATAATATGTATGTGATTGAGTTGCCAATCCTCCCTTGTAAGGGAAATGATAATTAAACATTTATACATAAATGGAAATGGAAAGATTGGACGGTACAAGGGATAAAAAGGAAAAAATGATGCGTGCAATACTTGAACTTGTAAATTATGGTAGGTTTAAGTCGACTAATTACAAAACTTGCTGTGAAACGTGTCATAAATTTATTCATCTTAAGTTGACTACATCATACAATGTAAAGTAAAAAACTTGGATAACACTCCATTTTGTAAGTTTATTCATTTTATGTTGGCCATATAAGCTAAATGTTTTTTTTACATTATTGCAACAAATCGATAAACCGTATATAATTTAGCAAATTTTACTTATACACCGAAAACAACTTAATATACACCATTATTTTTCTATAAAATTCTATCACTAACTTACCCTTTTCTCATATTTGCTTTTTTAAAAACTTTTGCATATAAAAAGTCAAATTATTCTTAAAAGTATTAAAATTTGAAGCAAACTATATATGTTAATGAAAATGTTAATTAATTATTTAATCATGAAATCTAAAATTTCTATTAAGAAAACATTCAGAAATAATGTCTAATTTAGAAGTATTGATTTATTTTGTAAAATTACAGAAATTTTGTTGAAATTGACTTTTTTTCAAAAGGTTTCCAAAAGTTACAATATTAGTAAAAGAAATAAATTTCATTTTATTGAATTTTACTCAATTTGAAGTAGAATTTAAAATTTTGGGGAATTGTGTTTTAAGTTTGAAAGAGGAAAGAAAAAGAAGATGAGAACATGGACAATTTAGTAAAAAAAAACGATGTATATAAAGTAATATATGGTGTACAGTAGTTTATTATAACTTCTGGTATATGTTTAGCAATTTTTGGTGTATAAATAGAAATAGCCATATAATTTTTGAATCAAAACACTCTTGTCATGAGGAGGAGCAAATAAAACGACACCTGAGAGATTCGAACTCTCGCGGGGAAACCCCATGTACTTAGCAGGCACACGCCTTAACCACTCGGCCAAAGTGTCTTTTATGCTAAAAATAAAATGCATTGAATCATTACTATTGCGAACAAAACAAATTAATTAAAACTCAGCAAACCAACCAACCCTTTTTTGGTAAAAATATTGAACCAAAAAGAAGAAGAATGTAATTGCGAATTTGAACTCCTGCCGAGAGGAATGTTCTATAGAAAACATGGAATTTGCAAGTTTGTTCAATAATTTTGCAAACAAGTCCAATTTTTTTCAATAATTTTTTTACTGTTTTTCCAAGAATAGATTTGACAGTAATAATGATTTCGACATATATATCGCGGAACTACAATATTAGTATGAATAATGGTTTTCCACATTGAATGTCGCTTATTATTTTCCTTCTATTTCGGTGCTTGTAAATTTTAGGAAAACACATGTTTATTTTCGTACTTAGTAACTTCTAATAAAATATGTATGTGATTGAGTTACCAGACCTCTTTTATCAGGGAAATCATAATTAAAATTTTATACATAAATGGATAAGGAAAGATTAGAGGGTATAAGCTATATAAAGGATAAAAAATGATGTGTGCAATAATTGAACTTGTAAATTTTGAGTAAGTTTGAATGTGTCAAAAATTTATTCATCGTAAATTAACTACATAATAAAATGTAAAGTAAAAACTTGAATAACGCTCCGTTTAGAAAGTTTATTCATTGTATGCTGGCCATATAAGCTAAATGTTTTTTGTTTACATCAATGCAACAAATCGATAAGCTATATATAATTTATGAATCAAAACACACTTTCAAAAGGATGAGCAAATAAAATGACACTTGAGTGATTCACAATCTCGTGGGGAAACCGCATGTACCTAACTGGCACATGCCTTAACCACTCGGCCAAAGTGTCTTTTATGATGAAAGTAAAATGCATTGACTCATTTTTATTGCGAATAAAACAGATTAATTAAAACTTAACCAAACCAACCTTTTGGTTAAAAATATTGAACCAAAAAGAAGAAGAATGTTATTGCGAATCTGAGCTCCTGCGGAAAGGAATGTTCTATTAAAAACATGCAATTTGCAAGTAAGTTCAACAGTTTTGCAAACATGTTCAGTTTTTTTCGATCATCTTTTTGCTGTTTTTCCAAGAATAGAATTGACAGTAGTAATGATTTTGACGTATAAATCAATTCAGGAAGTACAATATTAGTATGAATAACGGTTTTCCACATTAAATGTCACGTGTTATTTTCATTCTACGTCGGTCCCTGTAAATTTTAGGAAAACACATGTTTGTTTTCATACTTAGAGAATTTTGATAAAATATGTATGTGATTGAGTTACCAAACCTCCCTTGTAAGGGAAATGATAATTAAACTTTTATACATAAATGGAAATGGAAAGATTAGACGGTACAAGGTATAACAAGGAAAAAAATGATTCGTGCAATGCTTGAACTTGTAGATTATAGTAGGTTTAAGTCGACTAATTACAAAACTTGTTGTGAAATGTGTCAAAAATTTATTCATCTTAAGTTGACTAAATCATACAATGTAAAGTAAAAACTTGGATTACACTCCATTTTGTAAGTTTATTCATTTTATGCTGGCCATATAAGCTAAATGTTTTTTGTTTACATTATTGCAACAAATTGATAAAACGTGTATAATTTAGCTAATTTTACTTGTACACCGAAAACAACTTAACATACACCATTATTTTTCTATAAAATTCTATCACTAAATTACCCTTTTCTCATATTTGCTTTTTTAAAAACTTTTGCACATAAAAAGTCAAATTATTCTTAAAAGTATTAAAACTTGAAGCAAACTATATATGTTAATGAAAATGTTAATGAATTATTTAATCATGAAATATAAAATTTCAATTAAGAAAACATTCAGAAATAATGTCTAATTTAGAAGTGTTGATATATTTTGAAAAATTACAGTAATTTTGTTGAAATTTGATTTTTTTTCAAAAGTTACAATATTAGTAAAAGAAATAAATTTCATTTTATTGAATTTTACTCAATTTGATGTAGAATTTAAAATTTTGGGTAATTGTGTTTTAAGTTTGAAAGGGGAAAGAAAAAGAAGATGAGAACATGGAGCTTTATTAAAAGAAATGATGTATATAAAGTAATATATGGTGTACAGTAGTTTATTATAATTTCTGGTATATGTTTAGCAATTTTTGGCGTATAAATAGAAACAGCCATATAATTTGTGAATCAAAACACTCTTGTCAGAAGGAGGAGCAAATAAAACGACACCTGAGAGATTCGAACTCTCGCGGGGAAACCCCATGTACTTAGCAGGCACACGCCTTAACCACTCGGCCAAAGTGTCTTTTATGCTACAAATAAAATGCATCGAATCATTACTATTGCGAAAAAAACAAATTAATTAAAACTCAGCAAATCAACCAACCCTTTTTTGGTAAAAATATAGAACCAAAAAGAAGAAGAATGTAATTGCGAATTTGAACTCCTACCGAAAGGAATGTTCGATAGAAAACATGAAATTGGCAAGTATGTTCAATAGTTTTGCAAACTAGTCCAATTTTTTTCGATCATTTTTTTGCTGTTTTTCCAAGAATAGGTTTGATAGTAATAATGATTTTGACATATATATAGCGGAACTACAATATTAGTACGAATAATGGTTTTCCACATTGAATGTCGCTTATTAATTTCCTTCTATGTCGGTGCTTGTAAATTTTAGGAAAACACATGTTTATTTTCGTACTTAGTAACTTCTGATAAAATATATATGTGATTTAGTTACCAGACCTCCTTTATAAGGGAAATCATAATTAAAATTTTATACATAAATGGATAAGGAAAGATTAGAGGGTATAAGCTATATAAAGGATAAAAAATGATGTGTGCAATGCTTGAACTTGTAAATTATGAGTAAGTTTGAATGTGTCATAAATTTATTCATCGTATGTCAACTACATCGTACAATGTAAAGTAAAAACTTGGATAACGCTCTGTTTTGTAAGTTTATTCATTTTATGCTGGCCATATAAGCTAAATGTTTTTTGTTTACATCAATGCAACAAATCGATAAACTATATATAATTTATGAATCAAAATGCACTTTCAAAAGGATGAGCAAATAAAACGACACTTGAGTGATTCGCAATCTCGTGGGGAAACCCCATGTACTTAGCTGGCACACGCCTTAACCACTCGGCCAAAGTGTCTTTTATGATGAAAGTAAAATGAATTGGCTCATTTTTATTGCGAATAAAACAGATTAATTAAAACTTAACCAAACCAACCCTTTTTTGTAAAAAATATTGAACCAAAAAGAAGAAGAATGTTATTACGAATCTGAGCTCCTGCCGAGAGGAACATTCTATTAAAAACATGTAATTTGCAAGTAAGTTCAATAGTTTTGCAAACATGTTCAATTCTTTTTGATCATCTTTTTGTTGTTTTTCCAAGAATAGAATTGACAGTAATAATGATTTTGACGTACAAATCGTTTCAGGAAGTACAATATTAGTATGAACAATGATTTTACACATTAAATGTCACATGTTATTTTCATTCTATGTCGGTGCCAGTAAATTTTAGGAAAACACATGTTTGTTTTCATACTTAGTGAATTTTGATAAAATAGGTATGTAATTGAGTTACCAAACCTCCCTTATAAGGGAAATGATAATTAAACTTTTATACATAAATGGAAATGGAAAGATTAGATGGTACAAGGTATAAAAAGGAAAAAAATATGATTCGTGCAATACTTCAACTTATAAATTATGGTAGGTTTAAGTCGACTAACTACAATACTTGCTGTGAAACGTATCATAATTTTTTTCATCTTAAGTTGACTACATCATATAATGTAAATTAAAAACTTAGATAACACTCCATTTTGTAAGTTTATTCATTTCATGCTGGCCATATAAGCTAAATGTTTTTTGTTTACATTATTGCAACAAGTCGACAAACCGTATATAATTTAGCAAATTTTACTTATACACCGAAAACAACTTAACATACACCATTATTTTTCTATAAAATTCTATCATTAAATTACCATTTTCTCATATTTGCTTTTTTAAAAACTTTTGCACATAAAAAGTCAAATTATTCTTAAAAGTATTAAAACTTGAACTAAACTACATATGTTAATGAAAATGTTAATGAATTAGTTAATCATGAAATCTAAAATTTCAATTAAGAAAACAATCAGAAATAATGTCTAATTTAGAAGTGTAGATTTATTTTGAAAAATTACTGTAATTTTGTTGAAACTGGTTTTTTATCAAAAAGTTTTCAAAAGTTACAATATTAGTAAAAGAAATAAATTTTGTTTTATTTAATTTTACTCAATTTGATTTAGAATTTAAAATTTTGGGTAACTGTGTTTTAAGTTTGAAAGAGGAATGAAAAAGAAGATGAGAACATGGACAATTTAGTAAAAGAAATGATGTATATAAAGTAATATATAATGTACAGTAGTTTATTATAATTTCTGGTATATGTTTAGCAATTTTTGGTGTATAAATAGAAATAGCCGTATAATTTGTGAATCAAAACACTCTTGTCAGAAGGAGGAGCAAATAAAACGACACCTGAGAGATTCGAACTCTCGCGGGGAAACCCCATGTACTTAGCAGGCACACGCCTTAACCACTCGGCCAAAGTGTCTTTTATGCTAAAAATAAAATGCATTGAATCATTACTATTGCGAACAAAACAAATTAATTAAAACTCAGCAAACCAACCAACCCTTTTTTGGTAAAAATATTGAACCAAAAAGAAGAAGAATGTAATTGCGAATTTGAACTCATGCCGAGAGGAATGTTCTATAGAAAACATGGAATTTGCAAGTATGTTCAATAGTTTTGCAAACAAGTCCAATTTTTTTCGATAATTTTTTTGCTGTTTTTCCAAGAATAGATTTGACAGTAATAATGATTTCGACATATATATCGTGGAACTATAATATTAGTATGAATAATGGTTTTCCACATTGAATGTCGCTTATTATTTTCCTTCCATGTCAATGCTTGTAAATTTTAGGAAAACACATGTTTATTTTTGTACTTAGTAACTTCTAATAAAATATGTATGTGATTGAGTTACCAGACCTCCTTTATAAGGGAAATCATAATTAAAATTTTATACATAAATGGATAAGGAAAGATTAGAGGGTATAAGCTATATAAAGGATAAAAAATGATGTATGCAATGCTTGAACTTGTAAATTATGAGTAAGTTTGAATGTGTCAAAAATTTATTCATTGTAAATTAACTACATAATAAAATGTAAAGTAAAAACTTGGATAACGCTCTGTTTTGAAAGTTTATTAATTTTATTCTGGCCATATAAGCTAAATGTTTTTTGTTTACATCAATGCAACAAATCGATAAACTATATTTAATTTATGAATCAAAACACACTTTCAAAAGGATGAGCAAATAAAACGACACTTGAGTGATTCGCAATCTCGTGGGGAAACCCCATGTACTTAGCTGACACACTCCTTAACCACTCGGCCAAAGTGTCTTTTATGATGAAAGTAATATGCATTGGCTCATTTTTATTGCGAATAAAACAGATTAATTAAAACTTAACCAAACCAACCCTTTTTTGTTAAAAATATTGAACCAAAAAGAAGAAGAATGTTATTGCGAATCTGAGCTCCTGCCGAAAGGAATGTTCTATTAAAAACATTCAATTTGCCGGTAAGTTCAACAGTTTTGCAAACATGTTCAATTTTTTTCGATCATCTTTTTGCTGTTTTTCCAAGAATAGAATTGATAGTAATAATGATTTTGACGTATAAGTCGATTCAGGAAGTGCAATATTAGTATGAATAATGGTTTTCCACATTAAATGTCAAGTGTTATTTTCATTCTACGTCGGTGCCTGTAAATTTTAGGAAAACACATGTTTGTTTTCATACTTAGTGAATTTTGATAAAATATGTATGTAATTGAGTTACCAAACCTCCCTTATAAGGGAAATGATAATTAAACTTTTATACATAAATGGAAATGGAAAGATTAGATGGTACAAGGTATAAAAAGGAAAAAAAATGATTCGTGCAATACTTGAACTTATAAATTATGGTAGGTTTAAGTCAACTAACTACAATACTTGCTGTGAAACGTGTCATAATTTTTTTCATCTTATGTTCACTACATCATATAATGTAAATTAAAAACTTAGATAACACTCCATTTTGTAAGTTTATTCATTTCATGTTGGCCATATAAGCTAAATGTTTTTCGTTTACATTATTGCAACAAGTCGATAAACCGTATATAATTTAGCAAATTTTACTTATACACAGAAAACAACTTAACATGCACCATTATTTTTCTATAAAATTCGATCATTAAATTACCATTTTCTCATATTTGCTTTTTTAAAAACTTTTGCACATAAAAAGTCAAATTATTCTTAAAAGTATTAAAACTTGAACCAAACTACATATGTTAATGAAAATGTTAATGAATTATTTAATCATGAAATCTAAAATTTCAATTAAGAAAACATTCAGAAATAATGCCTAATTTAGAAGTGTTGATTTATTTTGAAAAATTACTGTAATTTTGTTGAAATTGGTTTTTTATCAAAAAGTTTTCAAAAGTTACAATATTAGTAAAAGAAATAAATTTCATTTTGTTTAATTTTACTCAATTTGATTTAGAATTTAAAATTTTGGGTAACTGTGTTTTAAGTTTGAAAGAGGAATGAAAAAGAAGATGAGAACATGGACAATTTAGTAAAAGAAATGATGTATATAAAGTAATATATAATGTTGTAACGACCCGGATTTTCGGCGACTTTGGTTATCGACATAAGCACGATGCCGACAACCAAAACGTCGAAAAATCCCGGTAATTAGTGAAAGAAATTAGAGGGTGAGGAAAGATAAGATAGAAAATTAGAATAGAAGAAGAAGAAGAACACAACATCAGAGTAACACGAATCTCACAGCGGAACGAACAAATATATTTCATAACATAACTTTGAAATATAAACTTGGTACTTGAATATACATATCATTATCAAAGTATAGCACTTACAACACAGCAGAAATAAATTATAGCTATATGATCCTAAAGCCTCCTGCTCCAGCTCTTCAACTATATCTGTAAAATCCCGACTACTTGACTGCCCGTACAAATTTAGGCACCCAAGAGTTTAGGGAAAACAACAAAGTAAACTCCGGGTCAGTCATGGGACTGGTATGAGTAAAACAGTTTAAAAACAGTTCGAACAAGTAAACGATATCTCATAAGACCACGCCGCATAACGGAACGGGTTTTTCCCTTATGAGAATCCAAAATAACTTTATATCAAAATCTTTTGATATTATAATAATGCCTATTAATCACAGTATATATAATCATCTAGCAGAAACGCTTTCATCTCACGTTCTACATATATAGTATACAATCAAAACCGCAAGCACGTATTGGGTAATGGGTTTCCAACTATGACAAGGTATGGAATCACCTTTCGCTCGTGTACCTCTAGAGAGGAATACACTGGGTTCAACAAGAACATCTTGCAACCCGGCCACACATGACCGACCACTCATTTCGCTTGAGTGTATCGAATGTATATCACCAACAGTTGGGATCAGCAACCGTTTCCCGAATGGGACAGCATCAACAATAGATTTTTAGAAATGAATGAAACTCTAGATCAGGTGATCATACACCCTACTTCGGTGCGACCGACTTAGCCATGCTGCCTGCCCGATTTCTGTCATTTACCGGATGTGAGGCTAGAAGCTACACGCTTTATCATCACACCAGATTCACTTTGAATGCCACATCGTCAAATCCATCAAATCACCGATTGACGTCTACAACAATACATTATGTGTTAGCTAAAGAAGTTTCCTTCTCCGCCTCCACTCTTGGTACGGTTGGAGAAATCAATATACGTGATCGTCTGGAAATACTCTGTCAGACATTCATCCATACAAGTCACCCAGGAACAGGATGAACCGAAGGCACTATTCTGTAAACAGGATAGCCCTTGCATAACTCCGTCTTAAATTTCCTTTGGCATATATGATTCGCAATGCTTATGCCAATACAGAGTGGTTCTTCGGATAATAATCCAACCGGTCTCTCCATATTAACAACGTTAAAATGGTCAAAACTTCGATAGTCTGTGATTTAACTATCGAGTAAAAATAGGTGTGCAAACAATGATATTATTTCCAAATGGAAATTACATCAATCAAACATCATTCAACATTTATCTCTTTATTCCATAAATTTACTTATCTCCTGTTTCCCTATATTCCATATTTCTTATTTTCTAAATTGGGAAAATATACGTTATTAACAATGGAAAACATTTCCATTTCTTGCTTTCTTTATTAGAAAACATTTCTGGTTTCTTATTTGGAAAACATTTCCAAAGCTTCTTCATTGGACTTAGACAGATGTTTAAACAAACCATCGCGATGCCAACTCAAACCATTTCCTTTACTGCCGAACCTTAACTATTCCTTAGTTCAAAACGAAGTCAATCAAGTTGGGGTAGAACTACCTCTCAGACCTTAACTGAACAACATTTCTAACTTTGAAATTAGCAAAGTTCACTTTATTCCTTTTTCTAACTTCCTTACTTAACCCTCCTTCTAATAAATCTCTATTCGATTAACCCTCATCAATTAACTCTATTGGACTAACACTATTGGATTAACTATATTTGACTAATACTATTGATTTACTCATTTCACTTAACTCCTATCGAATAAACTATATTCGATAACTCTTTTTACTTTCTATTCGAATAACTATATTCGATTAACTTATTTGCTTTAACACTAATCGATTAAACTAACATCGATTAGTTCCTTTTACTTTAACATTAATCGATTAAACTAACATCGATTATCTCCTTTTCTTTTACTCTAATCGATTAACTAACATCGATTAACTCCTTTGACTTTCGTCGAATAAACTATATTCGATTAACTCCTTTTGACTTTCTTCGAATAAACTATATTCGATTAACTCCTTTTGACTTTAACACTAATCGATTAAACTAACATCGATTAGTTCCTTTTACTTTAACACTAATCGATTAACTAACATCGATTAACTTCTTTGATAAACTACGCTTTCCGTTACAACTATTTCCTTTTTATAACGTTTACTTACCGTTACAAATATATCCTATTTATAACTTCTATTTACCGTTACAAATATTTCCTATTTATAACTTCTATTTATTTTCTAAATAAATATTACTTTTCTATTTCTATTTATTTTCTAAATAAATATCCCTTTTATAAAACCGTGTTCGTTTTATAAATATTTCCTTTTTATAAAATCCTGTGATTTTATAAAATTCCTTTATTTCAATATACATTGAAGTACTTCTTTTTACATCCCAGGGTCTTTTATGATATTTTAAAATATCAAATAACAATGATCAACATCATTCTAACACCCCTAATCCATAACAGATTTTATAACACATCATATATCACAATATATGAAGACAGTAAAATAAATGTTGAGGAATCCAGTTGGATTCCTCCAACCTGTTTCCCTGCATCACAGATGTTAAACAATATAGATAACATCACTTTCAGTTCTATATGATACGTTCTGTTAAACAGAATCAATATAGAAATTTAACTAACTGACTAGCAGTTCAACCAAACAGTGAACATACAGTAAATCAGCCAATATCTAACAGTTCTAAAAATACAACATGAAATTATAAACTGTTCAGAGTTAGTGAGATTTACTCACATTGGCAGTTCATCGTTAAAGAACGATAAACTGTTGTTTGGTTTGAATCAAACAATTTATTTCGCCATAAATTCAGACGAGCTCCAATCCACTCCCAGACAGTCCCATTGGGTAGTGTCCGTCCATACGATCCTATCGGATCCTGTTTTGCTGAATTTCGTTCACGTATGAATTTGTTACGATTTACGCAAGTTATACATATATTTTAAATAAAACCAACTTGAAAATATATATATGAATTGGGCCTTAACTTTTATCAAGCCCACACCACTTCAAAGCCTAACCCGACTTCATGTCTTCTTCTCCGATACCCATTCGCTATCTCCAGTAAACACCCAACACTTCCACGATTTCAAACGCACATCACACATCCATCCCTCCACCGAAATTGAAACCGAACCCACCATTTCTCTTCTTATCCAAATCCGCACTCATCAATACCCAAAACACTCGGTTCGAACCTCCACTGTAAATCGCGACTTTCAGCTCTCCAGGCTGCTGTAGCACATCGCACTACACAAAAATGCGTCGAACTCCCTCAAAAACTCTCGAGTGATGCTGAGCTCCATGCTAAAACCAAAAACAAACTCCATTTCGTGCATCAATCCCTCAATCATCCTATAATCCGAACCCTAGTACCCACGTTGTACAAGCATCGAAGCCAGAAACTTGTTCGAGTTTGGTAAAAAGCGTACCAGAACGAAGAAGAGCATAGCAGGGATTCAATGAACTAATACTTGTGATTTTAGGATTTCTTTTTATTTCCTTTTGAATTTTCTTTTGTTTGAACTTTTTCTGTGAAGAGAAAAAGTGAACGGCGGAAAAAGAGTTGACCCTGAGGAAATGTAAATTAGGTTTTAGGATTTTTAAGGAGTATTTATAGCCAAATCAAAATATCTAGATATTTTATTTTGATTATTTTATTCCTTTATATTGAACTGCTTCTTGTATTAGTCTTCTTAAAATTCCTATGATCACACGTGATACCCAAAAATTACGAAACTGGACATGCAGCTATAGTTCGACATTACGGTCCCAACGAAACTGGTTTCGTCGAATTCCGACTCCGTATGCTCACACAGTGTATTTTTAACTATAGAAATACTGACTGTTTTTCACTCTAAAAATCCGTACGGTCACACAATGACCCTAAAAATCACGAAACTGGAAATCTAACAACTATTTGACATTCCGGATCTAACAAAATTAGTTTCGTTGAATTCCGACTTCGTATGCAAAACTGGCTATTTTTAAAGCTTTGGATGACCCATTTAAATATATTTAAATATAATTGAATTAAATATTTTAAAAATAAATATTATCGTCTATATTCATAGTGGAATACCATACAGCTCTCGAATATTCCTATATGAATTTCTAACTCGATATTCACTTCTGGGTCAACCCGATATTCGATTTATATTGAAATCCCTTTTTAAAATATAAATAATTCCTTTATAAATTATAAAGGAATTCCACAGCGACTTTTCTAAAATTTGATTTGGACATGAATCAAAATCTACACGACGAAATCCCGATTTTTCTCTTCCACTAGAAAGATATACTCCACCAGCTCCACACGTTTCTTGTTTCACAGAAATCCGGCTTAAAACGAATCCTGTACATTCAGTTGAAGTTCAAATCGCCAAATAACGAACTGCAGCGCCATTTCGAGCTCGTTTATAATTATATTATAGACTATACGTTCAACTGTCGACGATTGAATATATCCGTTATTCAAATTCTATTCCAAGCTGAATTAAATATCACAGATGATCCGGTTCACACCATATCGTCATTTCAGCCAAATTCTGATTATTTTAGAATTAAATATATTATTTAATTCCACGATCATTAAATTCACTAATCTACCATTTATATAATTAAATAAATTAATCATAATACCTCTGCCAGTGCGGGTCATTACATTCTTCCCCACTTAAAATAATTTCGTCCTCGAAATTGCTAAAAGGTAGAGGACGACCCTATCGACTGGTTAGAACATATTTGTACACTTCTTAACTTTTGTTTCAACTGAACCAATTTAATTTCAATTAAATTATTAATTAATTCTGACTAACGAAAAATTTCAAAATCCTGAAAATTTTCTAACGCCTTAACTCTTCGAAAATTTTCGCCGGCACCTCCTTTGTACTGGTCAATCGGTCAAACTCCAATTCGCCTCTCTGGGGCATCTCCAACCCAAAAGAAAATCAAACAGCCAAGCGGCTTGCCAATTCGGCTCATAAATCTTATATCCAATAGGAATATAAACTTGTACCTTCTTGTCGGGCATATCAACCCCATCACTTCCATATGCTATCAACTCAGCATATACTAATATTAATCAAACCAAAATCTGATCAATTTATCCTCAACACAACCATTCGCTTTTTACCAAGCCAAATTTTCATTTCAACTCAAGTTTCGTTCTTGATCCCCAACTCTTAACTTGATTATCACATTACACTTCAAATTTGAATCTCACATTCCAATTTGTCTTGATATCATTCCAATTCAAAACTCAGTTACCACTTTACTGGCTTTACTTTAATTCAAATTTTCTTTCACAAATTTCTGTTAAATTTGTTCTTAATTCGAACAGTCTTTCCCTCGGACTTTCCAAACAGTTTACTCTTTTCAAAAATCAAAATTTCCTTTTTGAAATTCAACTGAGCCCATAATCAATATTCCGTTAGTTAAATCACTTCTATGTTCCTTTATCAATATTTGTTAACCAAATATTTTCAATAACCATATTGGCCTTTTATGTTATTTGGAAAACATTTCCGAATATCGCCTTCCTTTATTTTCTAAACTTTAGAAAATATATGCCATTTATAATTGGAAAATATTCCAATTACTTATCTCTCTTCCGATCTCGTTTATTTCCATACTTAGGAAATATTCTTTATTCTATTTCCAAGCTTACACTTATTTGGGTTAAAACGGATGTTGTGTAAAACATCGTTACGACAATCCAAATACTATATTCAACTAACTCTTATTCAACATTGATCTCCGATCCTGAAATCTTACTATTTATTTGTTAATAATGAAATCAATCAAGTTGGGGTATAACTACCTCTCAGACCTTGACTGAATAACATTTATAACGTCAAAACAGATAAGACCACTTACTCGAATAAATACCATACAACTACTTATTCACTTTTAAACACGTATACACTTCCTCTTTCTATCCTGACTAGATTTTATTCTAGACTTCCTTTTTGATTTTACTATTCTATTTTTAAGTTCGTTTTCTTATCGACTTCTGTATATATCGATACGTTGATTTCTAACTATCAAATTATCTTAAAAATATTCTATCTCCTTAAATTTCCGGAAAAATTCGCCATAACCTCCTTTGTACCAGGAGCATCGGGATATTTCAAATAGCCTCCCATGGCCCTCACCAATCCAAAAGAAAAAGAAAAAGCCAAGCGGCTAGCCGATACGGCGCATAAAATCTCATATATGAATTAAATACATACCTTTTGTCGAGCAATCTATTTATAAACCTTTATACCTTATCCATACCTACCTCATGTATATTTATACATTTCTAATTCATTTCAACTTAATCCAATCATTTTAACTTAGTTCGTTAAGCGATTTTCAAATTACCGGTTTGGCCATTTCACCTTTTTATTTGAATATACATGTTCAAATATAGGTTTAACCTGTTTATCAACTAATTGATTTCCATTTCAATTTTATTTGAATTCCCTATATTCAAATTCCATTTCAATTCTCTTATTCAAATTCTATACTTGAATTTCATTTCAAATCTCTTATTCAAATTCCATTCGATTTCTCATATGTCAATTTTATTCGATTTTTCATATGTCAAATTCTATTTGATTTCCCATATGTCAAATTCTATTAGATTTCTATATTCGAATTTCCTCTATTCAAATTCTATATCACTTCCATTGAATTTCATATATTCAAACTCCCTTCGAATTTCTATATTCAATTCCTATTTCAATTCCATTGAATTTCACATATTCAAACTCCCTTTGAATTTCTATATTCAATTTCTATTTCACTTTCGGTATTCAAATCCTATATTTTCAAACTCTATTGAATTATATATTCCAATTCCCATTTCAACTCTATTTGAAATCTATATTCGAATTCCTATTTCAAATTCTATTTTGAAATTCTATTTTCAAATTCCCTTTCAATCTATTTGAATTCTATATTCAATTTTCCATTATTTAAATCTTCTTTATTCAAATCTCATTTGAATTTCTATATTCAAATCCCCTTTGAATTTTCTTTATTCACATTCTAAGTTTGAACTTCCTTTATTCAAATTCCTTTTCAAACTTTCTTTATTCATCCTTTACATAAGTCTCGATTTCAATTCCTTTTGAAATCGATATTACTACCTTTGGAAAATAGGTTCCCCTTTCAACTTCACACTTGTATTTTTATTTCTGAATTATCCAATGATAATTCTTTTCACTTCATTTATAAACTTCGTTTATAAAGGAACTTCTCGTTTTATTTCCTTTAAAACGAGTTAATATTTCAAATCTATTTAAAAGTTCAAATTCTATATTTTAAATCCCATTTTGAATTTCAATACAACTTGTCTTTCCCAAAACAAATTCAAAACAGTATCTCTGGTAGTAATTCGTCACTTACAACTCGAAAATGAATACTGATGATGCAGCTGTCATCATCAGAATCTATTTTCCAGCGATCGAAGTGAGTTCAATACTATAAAACCATTTCTAAACATTTCCACCTTGAAATTCATTTCAACATATAATTCACACTGTTTGTAAAACAATTTAAAATCTCCCAGGATCTTAAATTTTCCTTATTTTTAATCCTAATCCATTTACAAACACTTATCCAATTTTCCAGAGTTTTAACCTCAAATTTCTGGTTTTAATTTCAGATTTAACTCATCTGATTTCACGTATTTCACTTATATGAATTCTGATGGGTTATTTACATAACCATGTAATTTATAATCTTACTCGATTATAATCACAACCAATATATCAATATATTCAAAATATACGTTGGCTAAACTATTTCGTTTACCCTCTTTCAAAACATACCATGACGGTTCATCGTATTCAAGTGTTTAGTAACTCCTACCGATACAGTGGATCAAACTGATCGACCAGAATTCACAAACAACTCAACCAATGGATCTCCATAATATAAAACAAATTTTTATATCAATATACAAATACGTTCACTCGTATATATACACTCAATCTCAGTCTAGGGTATTACTAACCCTATCTCTACCGAGTCACGCCACAGAGCCAAGTAATTCTTAACTTAAGCTCTGATACCAACTGTAACGACCCGGATTTTCGGCGACTTTGGTTATCGACATAAGCACGATGCCGACAACCAAAACGTCGAAAAATCCCGGTAATTAGTGAAAGAAATTAGAGGGTGAGGAAAGATAAGATAGAAAATTAGAATAGAAGAAGAAGAAGAACACAACATCAGAGTAACACGAATCTCACAGCGGAACGAACAAATATATTTCATAACATAACTTTGAAATATAAACTTGGTACTTGAATATACATATCATTATCAAAGTACAGCACTTACAACACAGCGGAAATAAATTATAGCTATATGATCCTGAAGCCTCCTGCTCCAGCTCTTCAACTATATCTGTAAAATCCCGACTACTTGACTGCCCGTACAAATTTACGCACCCAAGAGTTTAGGGAAAACAACAAAGTAAACTCCGGGTCAGTCATGGGACTGGTATGAGTAAAACAGTTTAAAAACAGTTCGAACAAGTAAACGATATCTCATAAGACCACGCCGCATAACGGAACGGGTTTTTCCCTTATGAGAATCCAAAATAACTTTATATCAAAATCTTTTGATATTATAATAATGCCTATCAATCATAGTATATATAATCATCTAGCAGAAACGCTTTCATCTCACGTTCTACATATATAGTATACAATCAAAACCGCAAGCACGTATTGGGTAATGGGTTTCCAACTATGACAAGGTATGGAATCACCTTTCGCTCGTGTACCTCTAGAGAGGAATACACTGGGTTCAACAAGAACATCTTGCAACCCGGCCACACATGACCGACCACTCATTTCGCTTGAGTGTATCGAATGTATATCACCAACAGTTGGGATCAGCAACCGTTTCCCGAATGGGACAGCATCAACAATAGATTTTTAGAAATGAATGAAACTCTAGATCAGGTGATCATACACCCTACTTCGGTGCGACCGACTTAGCCATGCTGCCTGCCCGATTTCTGTCATTTACCGGATGTGAGGCTAGAAGCTACGCTTTATCATCACACCAGATTCACTTTGAATGCCACATCGTCAAATCCATCAAATCACCGATTGACGTCTACAACAATACATTATGTGTTAGCTAAAGAAGTTTCCTTCTCCGCCTCCACTCTTGGTACGGTTGGAGAAATCAATATACGTGATCGTCTGGAAATACTCTGTCAGACATTCATCCATACAAGTCACCCAGGAACAGGATGAACCGAAGGCACTATTCTGTAAACAGGATAGCCCTTGCATAACTCCGTCTTAAATTTCCTTTGGCATATATGATTCGCAATGCTTATGCCAATACAGAGTGGTTCTTCGGATAATAATCCAACCGGTCTCTCCATATTAACAACGTTAAAATGGTCAAAACTTCGATAGTCTGTGATTTAACTATCGAATAAAAATAGGTGTGCAAACAATGATATTATTTCCAAATGGAAATTACATCAATCAAACATCATTCAACATTTATCTCTTTATTCCATAAATTTACTTATCTCCTGTTTCCCTATATTCCATATTTCTTATTTTCTAAATTGGGAAAATATACGTTATTAACAATGGAAAACATTTCCATTTCTTGCTTTCTTTATTAGAAAACATTTCTGGTTTCTTATTTGGAAAACATTTCCAAAGCTTCTTCATTGGACTTAGACAGATGTTTAAACAAACCATCGCGATGCCAACTCAAACCATTTCCTTTACTGCCGAACCTTAACTATTCCTTAGTTCAAAACGAAGTCAATCAAGTTGGGGTAGAACTACCTCTCAGACCTTAACTGAACAACATTTCTAACTTTGAAATTAGCAAAGTTCACTTTATTCCTTTTTCTAACTTCCTTACTTAACCCTCCTTCTAATAAATCTCTATTCGATTAACCCTCATCAATTAACTCTATTGGACTAACACTATTGGATTAACTCTATTTGACTAATACTATTGATTTACTCATTCCACTTAACTCCTATCGAATAAACTATATTCGATAACTCTTTTTACTTTCTATTCGAATAACTATATTCGATTAACTTATTTGCTTTAACACTAATCGATTAAACTAACATCGATTAGTTCCTTTTACTTTAACATTAATCGATTAAACTAACATCGATTATCTCCTTTTCTTTTACTCTAATCGATTAACTAACATCGATTAACTCCTTTGACTTTCGTCGAATAAACTATATTCGATTAACTCCTTTTGACTTTCTTCGAATAAACTATATTCGATTAACTCCTTTTGACTTTAACACTAATCGATTAAACTAACATCGATTAGTTCCTTTTACTTTAACACTAATCGATTAACTAACATCGATTAACTTCTTTGATAAACTACGCTTTCCGTTACAACTATTTCCTTTTTATAACGTTTACTTACCGTTACAAATATATCCTATTTATAACTTCTATTTACCGTTACAAATATTTCCTATTTATAACTTCTATTTATTTTCTAAATAAATATTACTTTTCTATTTCTATTTATTTTCTAAATAAATATCCCTTTTATAAAACCGTGTTCGTTTTATAAATATTTCCTTTTTATAAAATCCTATGATTTTATAAAATTCCTTTATTTCAATATACATTGAAATACTTCTTTTTACATCCCAGGGTCTTTTATGATATTTTAAAATATCAAATAACAATGATCAACATCATTCTAACACCCCTAATCCATAACAGATTTTATAACACATCATATATCACAATATATGAAGACAGTAAAATAAATGTTGAGGAATCCAGTTGGATTCCTCCAACCTGTTTCCCTGCATCACAGATGTTAAACAATATAGATAACATCACTTTCAGTTCTATATGATACGTTCTGTTAAACAGAATCAATATAGAAATTTAACTAACTGACTAGCAGTTCAACCAAACAGTCAACATACAGTAAATCAGCCAATATCTAACAGTTCTAAAAATACAACATGAAATTATAAACTGTTCAGAGTTAGTGAGATTTACTCACATTGGCAGTTCATCGTTAAAGAACGATAAACTGTTGTTTGATTTGAATCAAACAATTTATTTCGCCATAAATTCAGACGAGCTCCAATCCACTCCCAGACAGTCCCATTGGGTAGTGTCCGTCCATACGATCCTATCGGATCCTGTTTTGCTGAATTTCGTTCACGTATGAATTTGTTACGATTTACGCAAGTTATACATATATTTTAAATAAAACCAACTTGAAAATATATATATGAATTGGGCCTTAACTTTTATCAAGCCTACACCACTTCAAAGCCTAACCCGACTTCGTGTCTTCTTCTCCGATACCCATTCGCTATCTCCAGTAAACACCCAACACTTCCACGATTTCAAACGCACATCACACATCCATCCCTCCACCGAAATTGAAACCGAACCCACCATTTCTCTTCTTATCCAAATCCGCACTCATCAATACCCAAAACACTCGGTTCGAACCTCCACTGTAAATCGCGACTTTCAGCTCTCCAGGCTGCTGTAGCACATCGCACTACACAAAAATGCGTCGAACTCCCTCAAAAACTCTCGAGTGATGCTGAGCTCCATGCTAAAACCAAAAACAAACTCCATTTCGTGCATCAATCCCTCAATCATCCTATAATCCGAACCCTAGTACCCACGTTGTACAAGCATCGAAGCCAGAAACTTGTTCGAGTTTGGTAAAAAGCGTACCAGAACGAAGAAGAGCATAGCAGGGATTCAATGAACTAATACTTGTGATTTTAGGATTTCTTTTTATTTCCTTTTGAATTTTCTTTTGTTTGAACTTTTTCTGTGAAGAGAAAAAGTGAACGGCGGAAAAAGAGTTGACCCTGAGGAAATGTAAATTAGGTTTTAGTATTTTTAAGGAGTATTTATAGCCAAATCAAAATATCTAGATATTTTATTTTGATTATTTTATTCCTTTATATTGAACTGCTTCTTGTATTAGTCTTCTTAAAATTCCTATGATCACACGTGATACCCAAAAATTACGAAACTGGACATGCAGCTATAGTTCGACATTACGGTCCCAACGAAACTGGTTTCGTCGAATTCTGACTCCGTATGCTCACACAGTGTATTTTTAACTATAGAAATACTGACTGTTTTTCACTCTAAAAATCCGTACGGTCACACAATGACCCTAAAAATCACGAAACTGGAAATCTAACAACTATTTGACATTTCGGATCTAACAAAATTAGTTTCGTTGAATTCCGACTTCGTATGCAAAACTGGCTATTTTTAAAGCTTTGGATGACTCATTTAAATATATTTAAATATAATTGAATTAAATATTTTAAAAATAAATATTATCGTCTATATTCATAGTGGAATACCATACAGCTCTCGAATATTCCTATATGAATTTCTAACTCGATATTCACTTCTGGGTCAACCCGATATTCGATTTATATTGAAATCCCTTTTTAAAATATAAATAATTCCTTTATAAATTATAAAGGAATTCCACAGCGACTTTTCTAAAATTTGATTTGGACATGAATCAAAATCTACACGACGAAATCCCGATTTTTCTCTTCCACTAGAAAGATATACTCCACCAGCTCCACACGTTTCTTGTTTCACAGAAATCTGGCTTAAAACGAATCCTGTACATTCAGTTGAAGTTCAAATCGCCAAATAACGAACTGCAGCGCCATTTCGAGCTCGTTTATAATTATATTATAGACTATACGTTCAACTGTCGACGATTGAATATATCCGTTATTCAAATTCTATTCCAAGCTGAATTAAATATCACAGATGATCCGGTTCACACCATATCGTCATTTCAGCCAAATTCTGATTATTTCAGAATTAAATATATTATTTAATTCCACGATCATTAAATTCACTAATCTACCATTTATATAATTAAATAAATTAATCATAATACCTCTGCCAGTGCGGGTCATTACAAATGTACAGTAGTTTATTATAATTTCTGGTATATGGTTAGCAATTTTTGGTGTATAAATAGAAATAGCCGTATAATTTGTGAATCAAAACACTCTTGTCAGAAGGAGGAGCAAATAAAACGACACCTGAGAGATTCGAACTCTCGCGGGGAAACCCCATGTACTTAGCAGGCACACGCCTTAACCACTCGGCCAAAGTGTCTTTTATGCTAAAAATAAAATGCATTGAATCATTACTATTGCGAACAAAACAAATTAATTAAAACTCAGCAAACCAACCAACCATTTTTTGGTAAAAATATTGAACCAAAAAGAAGAAGAATGTAATTGCGAATTTGAACTCATGCCGAGAGGAATGTTCTATAGAAAACATGGAATTTGCAAGTATGTTCAATAGTTTTGCAAACAAGTCCAATTTTTTTCGATAATTTTTTTGCTGTTTTTCCAAGAACAGATTTGACAGTAATAATGATTTCGACATATATATCGCGGAACTATAATATTAGTATGAATAATGGTTTTCCACATTGAATGTCGCTTATTATTTTCCTTCTATGTCGGTGCTTGTAAATTTTAGGAAAACACATGTTTATTTTCGTATTTAGTAACTTCAAATAAAATATGTATGTGATTGAGTTGCCAGACCTCCTTTATAAGGGAAATCATAATTAAAATTTTATACATAAATGGATAAGGAAAGATTAGAGGGTATAAGCTATATAAAGGATAAAAAATGATGTGTGCAATGCTTGAACTTGTAAATTATGAGTAAGTTTGAATGTGTCAAAAATTTATTCATCTTAAATTAACTACATAATAAAATGTAAAGTAAAAACTTGGATAACGCTCCGTTTTGAAAGTTTATTCATTTTATTCTGGCCATATAAGCTAAATGTTTTTTGTTTACATCAATGCAACAAATCGATAAACTATATTTAATTTATGAATCAAAACACACTTTCAAAAGGATGAGCAAATAAAACGACACTTGAGTGAATCGCAATCTCGTGGGGAAACCCCATGTACTTAGCTGACACACTCCTTAACCACTCGGCCAAATTGTCTTTTATGATGAAAGTAAAATGCATTGGCTCATTTTTATTGCGAATAAAATAGAATAATTAAAACTTAACCAAACCAACCCTTTTTTGTTAAAAATATTGAACCAAAAAGAAGAAGAACGATATTGCGAATCTGAGCTCCTGCCGAAAGGAATGTTCTATTAAAAACATTCAATTTGCAAGTAAGTTCAATAGTTTTGCAAACATGTTCATTTTTTTTCGATCATCTTTTTGCTGTTTTTCCAAGAATAGAATTGACAGTAATAATGATTTTGACATATAAATCGATTCAGGAAGTACAATATTAGTATGAATAACGGTTTTCCACATTAAATGTCATGTGTTATTTTCATTCTACGTCAGTGCCTGTAAATTTTAGGAAAACACATGTTTTTTTCATACTTTGTGAATTTTAATAAAATATGTATGTGATTGAGTTACCAAACCTCCCTTGTAAGGGAAATGATAATTAAACTTTATACATAAATGGAAATGGAAAGATTAGACGGTACAAGTTATAAAAAGGAAAAAATGATTCGTGCAATACTTGAACTTGTAAATTATGGTAGGTTTAAGTCGACTACATACAAAACTTGCTGTGAAATGTGTAATAAATTTATTCATCTTAAGTTGACTACATCATACAATGTAAAGTAAAAACTTGGATAACACTCCATTTTGTAAGTTTATTCATTTTATGCTGGCCATATAAGCTAAATGTTTTTTTTTTTTTTTTGCATTATTGCAACAAATCGATAAACCGTATATAATTTACCAAATTTTAGTTATACACCAAAAACAACTTAACATACACCATTATTTTTCTATAAAATTCTATCACTATATTACCCTTTTCTCATATTTGCTTTTTTAAAAACTTTTGCATATAAAAAGTCAAACTATTCTTAAAAGTATTAAAACTTGGAGCAATCTATATATGTTAATGAAAATGTTAATGAATTATTTAATCATGAAATCTAAAATTTCAATTAAGAAAACAATCAGAAATAATGTCTAATTTAGAAGTGTTGATTTATTTTGTAAAATTACAGTAATTTTGTTGAAATTGTTTTTTTTTAAAAAGTTTTCAAAAGTTACAATATTAGTAAAATAAATAAATTTCATTTTATTGAATTTTACTCAATTTGATGTAGAATTTAAAATTTTGGGTAATTGTGTTTTAAGTTTGAAAGAGGAAAGAAAAAGAAGATGAGAAATGGACAATTTAGTAAAAGAAACGATGTATATAAAGTAATATATGGTGTACAGTAGTTTATTATAATTTACGGTATATGTTTAGTAATTTTTGTTGTATAAATAGAAACAACCATATAATTTGTGAATCAAAACACTCTAGTCAGAAGGAGAAGCAAATAAAACGACACCTGAGAGATTCGAACTCTCGCGGGGAAACCCCATGTACTTAGCAGGCACACGCCTTAACCACTCGGCCAAAGTGTCTTTTATGCTAAAAATAAAATGCATTGAATCATTACTATTGCGAACAAAACAAATTAATTAAAACTCAGCAAACCAACCAACCCTTTTTTGGTAAAAATATTGAACCAAAAGGAAGAAGAATGTAATTGCGAATTTGAACTCCTGCCGAGAGGAATGCTCTATAAAAAACAGGGAATTTGCAAGTATGTTCAATAGTTTTGCAAACAAGTCCAAATTTTTTTGATATTTTTTTTGCTGTTTTTCCATGAATAGATTTGACAGTAATAGTGATTTCGACATATATATCGCGGAACTACAATATTAGTATGAATAATGCTTTTCCACATTGAATGTCGCTTATTATTTTCCTTCTATGTTGGTGCTTGTAAATTTTAGGAAAACACATGTTTATTTTCGTACTTAGTAACTTCTAATAAAATATGTATGTGATTGAGTTACAGACCTCCTTTATAAGGGAAATCATAATTAAAATTTTATACATAAATGGATAAGGAAAGATTAGAGGGTACAAGCTATATAAAGGATAAAAAATGATGTGTGCAATGCTTGAACTTGTAAATTTTTAGTAAGTTTGAATGTGTCAAAAATGTATTCATTGTAAATTAACTACATAATAAAATGTAAAGTAAAAACTTGGATAATGCTTCGTTTAGAAAGTTTATTCATTTTATGCTAGCCATATAAGCTAAATGTTTTATGTTTTCATCAATGTAACAAATCGATAAGCTATATATAATTGATGAATCAAAACAACTTTCAAAAGGATGAGCAAATAAAACGACACTTGAGTGATTCACAATCTCGTGGGGAAACCGCATGTACCTAGCTGGCACAGGCCTTAACCACTCGGCCAAAGTGTCTTTTATGATGAAAGAAATATGCATTGGCTCATTTTTATTACGAATAAAACAGATTAATTAAAACTTAACCAAACCAACCTTTTGGTTAAAAATATTGAACCAAAAAGAAGAAGAATGTTATTGCGAATCTTAGCTCCTGCGGAAAGGAATGTTCTATTAAAAACATGCAATTTGCAAGTAAGTTCAACAGTTTTGCAAACATGTTCAGTTTTTTTCGATCATATTTTTGCTGTTTTTCCAAGAATAGAATTGACAGTAATAATGATTTTGACGTATAAATCAATTCAGGAAGTACAATATTAGTATGAATAACGGTTTTCCACATTAAATGTCTCGTGTTATTTTCATTCTACGTCGGTCCCTATAAATTTTAGGAAAACACATGTTTGTTTTCATACATAGTGAATTTTGATAAAATATGTATGTGATTGAGTTACCAAACCTCCCTTGTAAGGGAAATGATAATTAAACTTTTATACATAAATGGAAATGGAAAGATTAGACGGTACAAGGTATAAAAAGGAAAAAAATGATTCGTGCAATACTTGAACTAGTAAATTATGGTAGGTTTAAGTCGACTAATTACAAAACTTGTTGTGAAATGTGTCATAAATTTATTCATCTTATGTTGACTACATCATACAATGTAAAGTAAAAAACTTGGATAACACTCCATTTTGTATGTTTATTCATTTTATGCTGGCCATATAAGCTAAATGTTTTTTGTTTACGTTATTGCAACAAATCGATGAACCGTATATAATTTAGAAAATTTAACTTATACACCAAAAACAACTTAACATACACCATTATTTTTCTATAAAATTCTATCACTGAATTACCCTTTTCTCATATTTGTTTTTTTTTAAACTTTTGCACATAAAAAGTCGAATTATTCTTAAAAGTATTAAAACTTGAACCAAACTATATATGTTAATGAAAATGTTAATGAATCATTTAATCATGAAATCTAAAATTTAAATTAAGAAAACATTCAGAAATAATGTCTAATTTAGAAGTGTTGATTTATTTTGTAAAATTACAGTAAATTTTTTGAAATTGACTTTATCAAAAAGTTTTCAGAAGTTACAATATTATTAAAAGAAATAAATTTCATTTTATTGAATTTTACCCAATTTGATGTAGAATTCAAAATTTTGGTTAATTGTGTTTTAAGTTTGAAAGAGAAAAGAAAAAGAAGATGAGAACATGGACAATTTAGTAAAAGAAACGATGTATATAAAGTAATATATGGTGTACAGTAGTTTATTATAATTTCTGGTATATGTTTAGCAATTTTTGGTGTATAAATAGAAATAGCCATATAATTTGTGAATCAAAACACCCTTGTCAGAAGGAGGAGCAAATAAAACGTTACCTGAGAGATTCGAACTATCACGGGGAAACCCCATGTACTTAGCAGGCACACGCCTTAACCACTCGGCCGAAGTGTCTTTTATGCTAAAAATAAAATGCATTGAATCATAACTATTGCGAACAAAACAAATTAATTAAAACTGATCAAACTAACCAACCCTTTTTTGGTGAAAATATTGAACCGAAAGGAAGAAGAATGTAATTGCGAATTAGATCTCCTGCGAGAGGAATGTTCTATAGAAAACATGAAATTTGCAAGTATGTTCAATAGTTTTGCAAACAAGTCCAATTTTTTTCGATCATTTTTTTGATGTTTTTCCAGGAATAGATTTGACAGTAATAATGATTTCGGCATATATATCGCGGAACTACAATATTAGTATGAATAATGGTTTTCCAAGTTGAATGTCACGTATTATTTTCCTTCTATGTCGGTGCTTGTAAATTTTAGGAATACACATGTTTATTTTCGTACTTAGTGAAAGAGGCTATATAGCAGTATAGGATCGTGTAGTATGGAGAATATGATGCAGAGTATATAATAGAATAGTAATCAGTAAATCACACAGTCCATTTATACTGGTTCGGACCACTGTCCTACGTCCAGTCCCAGACTCACTTCTGGAATTTCATTAACACTAAAACCCTCGCTTAACCCAAGGAAATAGGTACACAATTAACCGAACCACTGAACAGGATTTCTTGCCTCAACCACTGAAGAGGACTTCACAATTACAAAGGTTTTGGACTTTTAAATGTGTTCCAAACAACACTGAGTAGTCACAATATAATACAACACTCCTATAGCCCTCACAAATGATATTTTAGTGGATGTGCAAAGGGTAAGATTAATATTAGATCAATTATAAAGGATGTGAATGAAAATAATCGATCTTTTAAATAGAATTTGAGAGAATGATAGTTATAAAGCAATTTTAGAGCAAAATCAATAGATTTGATCAAAGTAGTTGTTGTAAAATCAGTGGAGATGTTTGGGGCTTATATAATGATGAAGGGATGTCATTAGAATAGTCACAACCCTTCTGAAAGATCAAAAAACTGAAAAGATTTGGTGAAAAACGAAGTGTCTTTTCATAAAATATAGCCGTTATTTACATCACTTATGACAGCACTGAACAGTAGCGTTTGGCCGAAAAACGCTATCGTATGTTTATTCAAAATATAGCCGTTATACCCTTTCATAGCGTTTCGGAATATAGCCGTTATAACCTTTAATAGCGTTTCTGGACAAAATGCTACGATTTTCTACTGCGAAAAATTCTGCAAATCAGCCTTCTATATTCATCATTTTTTGACTTTTTTTATCGTTTTTCTTGCAATAAAAAATTCCAAAAAATTATGAAAATTGCTTTATGATATATTAGATGTTATGTACAAATGTTAGGTGATTTGAAGTTAATTTGTGGGGCTTTAACAATTCTAGACTATAACGACTTTATGTACACTCAACTTATGATATGCATTGTTTTGAAGCTCTTGAGTCTGTTTCTTCTTGACTTCTTCCATCATTAGAGTCTAAATAGATTTTCAATCACCATAATAGATATTCAAATGCTTGAACACTACGTAATTGATTAACATCCTTCATGCATACGCTTTTATCCTCTTTTGTACTGTGTATCTTCATGTTTAACTTATTTTCTTTAGTCTTTTTGATACTCATGTACCTGCAAGTTAGCTCAGAAGTTCTTTGATATAATTGTATAGTTGTTGCAATCAAAATCCAACAATATAGTTTCCAACATTCTCCCCCTTTTTGATGATGACAACTATACAATTTACAAATATATATTCATTCTATAAAATATCATTATTACCAAAGCTCCCTCTATCAATATATACATGAATTTCTCCCCCTTTGTCATTATCAAAAAGAATGAGGAAATAAATATTTTTTCCTTTTTTCATATTCCTATATATATATATATATATATATATATTGATTTTAGTGTGTGATATTTGAAGATAGATATAAAAACACAATCTAATATCAAATAAAAAAAATTCTTGAATAAACATTCACCTCCATTTTGTTTGATGATAGAATCTTGCATTATCATCGTCTTGTCTTTATCTTCTCCCCCTGAACGTGTGATATATGAAAATTTCTCCCTTTGAGTATGTGATTATTATATTTCCAGATTCCCTGATTTAACTTTAAGCTCAGTTTTTAAAGATATTAGAGATACTGAAATACCCTCTTTTTTTTGTTGTGGTGTACCTGCAACGAATATTATATAAATACTTTGGTACCCACTTCTTCCGTTAGGGTCCAGGGGTTAGATAGAAGGTAACCATACCGATGAGGGTTTAATGGTACCTTTTAAAATAAATTTTTTATTTTTAACTACTGAATCAAAATAATCATCTATATATTTTTCTCTGTTTTTCCAATTTACAGGAACCCAAATACTTAGATAGTTTCTAATAGTATTTCCTGTTGTACTTCTGTTATAAATGTTTCTAGTCATAGGAGCATTTGAAGTTCTATAGAATTTGATCTTCGAGTTACACATGCTTTAGTACTAGTAGTTAAATTTTTGTAATACATGAAAGCATGTCTAGTACTAGTTCTATAATTAGTTTTATTATACCCAAAGCCACTTTTATCATGTAAAGGTCTAGAGCAAGATAAAATATCATTTAAATCATTTTGACCTTTATTAAATTTTGCGAACTTATTTGTACATTTTTCAAATTTGATTCCAAAGTCGCGATTGAAATTTTCAAAAGAAGTCTTGCAATCTTTTAAACTAATTTTCTTATTTAATTCAGAATTCTCCCTTTTAAAAGTACTATTCTCATTTTTGAGACGACAAATTTGAGATCCTGAATTAACTAAAGAAGAGTGTAATTTTTCAAAATTTTCTTTCATATCAGACGTTTCATTTTGCAAAGTATTATTATTAATCTTTAAAAACTCATATTTTTAAGATAATTCTAAATTCTTTTCAGTTAAAGCTCCATTCTCTATTTTAAGAGACGAAACTAAAGAATTAGAATTATTTAAAGAATCTTCTAATGATTTATTTCTATTTTTCAAGAGATCAATTTCCTTTAAAAGAACATTGTTTTTATCTTCTAGTTGCTCATTTTCTTTTTGAAGGAAATCTTTTTGAAAAACAAGCTCTTCTAGGGTATTTTCAAAACATTTGGCTTGTTTGACTAAAAAATTGTTTTTTTCTTTTAATTTGGAATTTTCTTGCTCACAATTTTTAGACTAGGCTAAAATAATTGCATTAAGTTTACCCAAACTTTTAAAATCTTTTAATAATTTTTCGTGGTCTAATAAAAGATCATTATATAATGAATCATCACATACCGATTGTGATCTCACTTTAGCCATTAAACATTTGCTCTCTTGCTCCGTTGCTTCTGCTTTGTTGTTCTTCCACTTTCTAATGCCTTTACTAGATTTCTTTATTGCTATTTATTCTAGGATGTTGTTACGATATCTAGAATACCAAGCTCTGATACCAATTGAAAGAGGCTATGCAGCGTTATAGGATCGTGTAGTATGGAGAATATGATGTAGAGTATATAATAGAATAGTAAGCAGTAAATCACACAGTTGATTTATACTAGTTCGGACCACTGTCCTACGTCCAGTCCTAGACTCACTTATGGAATTTCACTAACACTAAAACCCTCGCTTAACCCGGAGGAATAGGTACACAATTACCCGAACCACTGAACGGCATTTCTTGCCTCAACCACTGAAGAGGACTTCACAATTACAAAGGTTTTTGACTTTTGAATGTGTTCCAGACAACACTGAGTAGTCACAATATAATACAACACTCCTATAGCCCCCACAAATGATATTTTAGTGGATGTGCAAAGGGTAGGATTAATATTAGATCAATTATAAAGGATGTGAATGAAAATAATCAATCTTTTTAATAGAATTTGAGAGAATGATAGTTATAGAGCAATTTTAGAGAAAAATCAATAGATTTGATCAAAGTAGTTGTTGTAAAATCAATGGAGATGTTTGGGGCTTATATAATGATGAAGGGATGTCAATAGAATAGTCACAACCCTTCTGAAAGATCAAAAAACTGAAAAGATTTGGTGAAAAACGAAGTGTCTTTTCATAAAATATAGCCGTTATTTACAGCACTTAAGACAACACTGAACAGTAGCTTTTGGCCCAAAAACACTATCATATGTCTATTCAAAATATAGCCGTTATACCCTTTCATAGCGTTTCAGAATATAGCCTTTATAACCTATAATAGCGTTTCTGGACATAAGGCTACGGTTTTCTGCTGCGAAAAATTCTGTAAATCAGCCTTTTATATTCATCATTTTTTGACTTTTTTTATCGTTTTTCTTGCAATAAAAAATTCCAAAAAATTATGAAAAATGCTTTATGATATATTAGATGTTATGTATCAATGTTAGATGATTTGAAGTTAATTTGTAGGGCTTTAACAATTCTAGACTATAATGACTTTATGTACACTCAACTTATGATATGCATTCTTACGAAGCTCTTGAGTCTGTTTCTTCTTGTCTTCTTCCATCATTAGAGTCCAAATAGATTTTCAATCAACATAATAGATATTCAAATGCTTGAACACTACATAATTGATTAGCATCCTTCATGCATATGCTTTTATCCTCTTTTGTACTGTGTATCTTCATGTTGAACTTATTTTCTTTTCTCTTTTTGATACTCATGTACCTGCAAGTTAGCTCAGAAGTTCTTTGATATAATTGTATAGTTGTTGCCATCAAAATCCAAAAATATAGTTTCCAACACTTAGTAACTTCTGATAAAATATGTATGTGATTGAGTTACCAGACCTCCTTTATAAGGGAAATCATAATTAAAATTTTATACATAAATGGATAAGGAAAGATTAGAGGGTATAAAATATATAAGGGATAAAAAATGATGTATGCAATGCTTGAACTTGTAAATTATGAGTAAGTTTGAATGTGTCATAAAATTATTCATTGTAAAATTAACTACATCATACAATGTAAAGTGAAAACTTGGATAACGCCCCGTTTTGTAAGTTTATTCATTTTATGCTGGCCATATAAGCTAAATGTTTTTTGTTTACATCAACGCAACAAATCGATAAACTATATATAATTTATGAATCAAAACACACTTTCAAAAGGATGAGCAAATAAAACGACACTTGAGTGATTCGCAATCTCGTGGGGAAACCCCATGCACATAGCTGTCCCACGCCTTAACCACTCGGCCAAAGTGTCTTTTATGACGAAAGTAAAATGCATTGGCTTATTTTAATTGCGAATAAAACAGATTAATTAAAACTTAACCAAACCAACCTTTTTGGTTAAAAATATTGAACCAAAAAGAAGAAGAATGTTATTGCGAATTTGAGCTCCCGCCGAGAGGACTGTTCTATTAAAAACATGCAATTTGCAAATAAGTTCAACATTTTTTCCAACATGTTCATTTTTTTTCGATCATCTTTTTGCTGTTTTTCCAAGAATAGAATTGACAGTAATAATGATTATGATGTATAAATCGATTCAGAAAGTACAATATTAGTATGAATAATGGTTTTCCACATTAAATGTCACATGTTATTTTCATTCTACGTCGGTGCCCGTCAATTTTAGGAAAACACATGTTTTTTTCACACTTAGTGAATTTTGATTAAATATGATTGTGATTGAGTTACCAAACGTCCCTTGTAAGGGAAATGATAATTAAACTTTTATACAAAAATGTAAATGGAAAGATTAGACGGTACAAGGCATAAAAAAGAAAAAAATGATGCGTGCAATACTTGAACTTGTAAATTATGGTAGGTTTAAGTTGACAAATTACAAAACTTATTGCGAAATGTGTCATAAATTTATTCATCTTAAGTTAACTACATCATACAATGTAAAGTAAACACTTGGATAACACTCCATTTTGTAAGTTTATTCATTTTATGCTGGCCATATAAGCTAAATGCTTTTTGTTTACATTATTGCAACAAATTGATAAACCGTATATAATTTGGTAAATTCTACTTATACACCGAAAACAACTTAACATACACCATTATTTTTCTATATAGTTCTATCACTAATTACTCTTTTCTCATGGTTTCTTTTTAAAAAGCTTTTGCATGTAAAAAGTCAAATTATTCTTAAAAGTATTAAAACTTGAAGCAGACTATATACGTTAATGAAAATGTTAATGAATTATTTAATCATGAAATATAAAATTTCAAGTAAGATAACATTCATAAATAATGTCTAATTTAGAAGGGTTGATTTATTTTGCAAAATTACAGTAATTTTGTTGAAATTGATTTTTTTCAAAAAAATTTCAAAAGTCACAATATTAGTAAAAGAAATAAATTTCATCTTATTGAATTTTACTCAATTAGATGTAGAATTTACAATTTTGGGTAATTGTGTTTTTAGTTTGAAAGGGAAAGAAAAAGAAGATGAGAACATGGACAATTTAGTAAAATAAACGATGTATGTAAAGTAATATATGGTGTACAGTAGTTTATTGTAATTTCTGCTATATGTTTAGCAATTTTTGGTGTATAAATAGAAATAGCCATATAATTTGTGAATCAAAACACTTTGTCAGAAGGAGGAGCAAATAAAACGACACCTGAGAGATTCGAACTCTCGCGAGGAAACCCCATGTACTTAGCAGGCACACACCTTAACCACTCGGCCAAAGTGTCTTTTATGCTAAATATAAAATGCATTGAATCATTACTATTGCGAACAAAACAAATTAATTAAAACTCACCAAACCAACCAACCATTTTTTGGTAAAAATATTGAACCAAAAAGAAGAAGAATGTAATTGCGAATTTGAACTCCTACCGAGGGGAATGTTCTATAGAAAACATGAAATTTGCAAGTATGTTCAATAGTTTTGCAAACAAGTTCAATTTTTTTCAATCATTTTTTTGCTGTTTTTCTAAGAATAGACTTGACAATAATAATGATTTTGACATATATATCGCGGAACAACAATATTTGTATGAATAATGGTTTTCGACATTGAATTCAAGTATTATTTTCCTTCTATGTCGGTGCTTGTAAATTTTAGGAAAACACATGTTTATTTTCGTACTTAGTAAATTCTAATAAAATATGCATGTGATTGAGTTACCAGACCTCCTTGATAAGGAAAATCATAATTAAACTTTTATACATAAATGGATAAGGAAAGATTAGAGGGTATAAGCTATATAAATAATAAAAAATAATGTGTGAAATGCTAGAACTTGTAAATTATGAGTAACTTTGAATGTATCAAAAATGTATTCATCGTAAATTAACTACATCATACAATGTAAAGTAAAAACTTGGATAACGCTCCGTTTTGTAAGTTTATTTATTTTATGCTAGCCATATAGGCTAAATGTTTTTTGTTTACATCAATGCAACAAATCGATGAATTATATATAATTTATGAACCAAAACACACTTTCAAAAGGATGAGCAAATAAAACGACACTTGAGTGATTCGCAATCTCGTGGGGAGACCCCATGTACTTAGCTGGCACATGCCTTAACCACTCGGCCAAAGTGTCTTTTATGATGAAAGTAAAATGCATTGGCTTGTTTTTATTGCGAATAAAACAGATTAATTAAAAATTAACCAAACCAACCCTTTTTTGTTAAAAATATTGAACCAAAAAGAAGAAGAATGTTATTGCGAATCTGAGCACCTGCCGAGAGGAATCTTCTATTAAAAACATGCAATTTGCAAGTAAGTTCAACATTTTTGCCGACATGTTCAATTTTTTTCGATCATCTTTTTGCTGTTTTTCCAAGAATAGAATTGACAGTAATAATGATTATGACGTATAAATCGATTCAGGAAGTACAATATTAGTATCAATAATGGTTTTCCACATTAAATGTCATGTGTTATTTTCATTCTACGTCGGTGCCCGTAAATTTTAGGAAAACACATGTTTTTTTCACACTTAGTGAATTTTGATTAAATATGTTTGTGATTGAGTTACCAAATCTCCCTTGTAAGGGAAATGATAATTAAACTTTTATACATAAATGGAAATGGAAAGAGTAGAAGGTACAAGGTATAAAAAGGAAAAAAAATGATTCGTGCAATACCTGAACTTGTAAATTATGGTAGGTTTATGTCGACTAATTACAAAACTTGCTGTGAAACGTGTCATAAATTTATTCATCTTAAGTTGACTACATCATACAATGTAAAGTACAAACTTGGACAACACTCCATTTTGTAAGTTTATTCATTTTATGCTGGCCATATAAGCTAAATGTTTTTTGTTTACATTATTGCAACAAATCGATAAACCATATATAATTTAACAAATTTTACTTATACACCAAAAACAACTTAACATACACCATTATTTTTCTATATTAGTATGAGTAATGGTATTCCACATTGAATGTCTCATATTATTTTCCTTCTGTGCCGGTGCTTGCAAATTTTAGGAAAACACATGTTTATTTTCGTACTTAGTAAACTCTGATAAAATATGTATATGATTGAGTTACCAGACCGCCTTTATAATGGAAATCATAATTAAAATTTTATACATAAATGGATAAGGAAAGATTAGAGGGTACAAGCTATATAAAGGATAAAAAATGGTGTGTCCAATGCTTGAACTTGTAAATTATGAGTAAGTTTGAATGTGTCATAAATTTATTCATCGTAAATTAAATAGATCATAAAATTTAAAGTAAAAACTTGGATAACGCTCAGTTTTGTAAGTTTATTCATTTTATGCTGGTCATATAAGGTAAATGTTTTTTTGTTTACATCAATGCAACAAATCGATAAACTATATATAATTTATGAATCAAAACACACTTTCAAAAGGATGAGCAAATAAAACGACATCTGAGTGATTCGCAATCTCGTGGGGAAATCCCATGTACTTAGCTTGCACACGCTTTAACCACTCGGCCAAAGTGTCTTTTATGATTGAAGTAAAATGAATTGGCTCATTTTTATTACGAATAAAACAGATTAATTAAAACATAATCAAACCAACCCTTTTTTGTTAAAAATATTGAACCAAAAAGAAGAAGAATGTTATTGCAAATCTGAGCTCCTGCCGAGAGGAATGTTCTATTAAAAACATGCAATTTGCAAGTAAGTTCAATAGTTCTGCAAACATGTTAAATTTTTTTCGATCATCTTTTTGCTGTTTTTCCAAGAATAGAATTGACAGTAATAATGATTTTGACGTATAAATCGATTCAGGAAGTACAATATTAGTATGAATAATGGTCTTCCGCATTAAATGTCACATGTTATTTTCATTCTACGTCGGTGCTTGTAAATTTTAGGAAAACACATGTTTATTTTCATACTTAGTAAATTTTGATAAAATATGTATGTGACTGGGTTACCAAACCTCCCCAGTAAAGGAAATGATAATTAAACTTTTATACATAAATGGAAGAGGATTTTCTTTTAAAGGGCAAACTTTGGAAATTTTTAGATGAAAAGTATGGGAAGTTTCAAAACTAGGGAGAAGGACACATTTACACTAAAGGTGGAATTCAGGGGGCCCACTAACATTTTCCCATTTACACTGTCGTTTGGCCTTCTCACTAAATTTTAAACTTTCCATACTTTTCACCCTTTTTTTGTTAAGTTTGTCCTTCTACGTATTTTCCACTAAATGGAAATGGAAAGATTAGACGTTACAAGGTATAAAAAGGAAAAAAAAATGATGCGTACAATACTTGAACTTGTAAATTATGGTAGGTTTAAGTCGACTAATTACAAAACTTGCTGTGAAATGTGTCATAAATTTATTCATCTTAAGTTGACTACATCATACAATGTATAGTAAAAAACTTGGATATTACTCCATTTTGTAAGTTTATTCATTTTATGCTGGCCATATAAGCTAAACGTTTTTTGTTTACATTACGAGTGGAAATCTGTGCGATGCACGGTAGCATAGACTTTTAAGTGTTTCTGTTTGCATGCATCAATAAGCGGTGAGAATATATTGTATAGTAGCAAGATATAATGTAAGTGATACATGTATGTGTTAGGATTTATACTGTATAAACTAGAATTTGAAGCAAGAAGTAAATAATGCATCTATAGAATGTAGGAACAGGTTGCACGTAGGGTAAACAGTATAAAATTTTATGTATCTTTATTGAGTTGATGAAAATATATGTGTATTATATGATGAATTAGGCAACCATATTGTGTGATATTGTGCATTGGTTGAAGACGATGAGGGAAGAAAAAATGAGTATAGGATTATGATATGCATAAGTTAATAATGAGAAACTAAGCAGAAGGTTCTATTATGAGCATGAATTATTTAACACACATGCAAAACAAACACACATCAATGGTAAGTGACAAATTATGGTCATGGAGCTATGTCATTGGATACTACGAAAGGGGAAGAAATGTGGTAAAAATACAACTACAATAATTGATTTTATAGAAAACGTAACGTACGTGGAAGCTTTAAATACTTGGGCAGTTAATGAGAATGGAAGCAATAAAAATTCAACTATTAAGAGTCGTAAGGGAGTAAATTACGTTGTTCATTTGGATGAGTGAATCAGCTAAAAATAACAAATCTGGTAGTAGGAAATTATTTTAAAAAATGAAACATGCTGTGTTAATTGCCTTGTTTTCAGGCTTTAGGACATGATAATTTTCAACCATGGAAGTTATGGGTAGACATGCATATTGGTATCAAAAACATTATTCTGCTCAATTGCATGCATGCATTTTATACCAATTAAACAATACGTAAACTGCATTTAACACATGTTGCATGCGTGCATTTAATACATGCATTGTACCTAAATGACATATTATGAAAATCACTGCTCTTCCCAAGTCAACGATCAACGTATAACCTCCGGGTGTGATATTTAATAGTAAAAGGTAACAACTATCACTAAATAGTCATGTTTGCACAACCAAAAAAGCTTATTTTTCAAAAAAGCAAATAATAATAACATCTTCAAATTTAATCATCCCAGCATCTAAACATCTGTTTGAGTACACGTAAAATTGTGTAGTTCTCGATAATCATGTTCGTACTCCAATGCGTTGAATGCAAGCAAAGCTGCAAATATTAATAAATAAAAGGTGGTTAAACATAAACATGGTGTTGTTATATAGAAGTAAATTCTAGTAATGGTGGGCATACCGAAACATTTCTTAAAAGCCATTCAAAGTTTTTCGGTTTCTTTTTGTATTCTCTTTGTGTTCTAGCACAACATTATCCAATGTCTAGAGCGTGAAGTGATTAATGTAAGCAGGATTGATGATAAAATATAAGGAGCATAGGAACATATATTGAAAGCCATACTTCACTCTCCATGGTTGATCTTTGTATTGGTCATGTGATGCGTGCAAATTTCATAGGTTATTTTAGATAAACACGTCGGCTCTTTAAAATTTGGGTTAATATTACATATTACTAATTAAAAATTAAAATATGTAAGTATGTAGAAGGAGGATACTTACATGATTGTCAAATACAGTGACATGGACCCCATATGCATGTAGAATATCTACAATTTTAGAAACAATAACATTTCCATTCTCTAAAATGTCGCCACAAATGATAAGGTCGCCGTGCATTGTTTACAGCTGACATTTCCATCTATGCATGTAATGTGTATTCTACCTTTAAATAGAGAATAAAATAGGTAAGCGGATAGTTTGATAAAACTGAAAATTGAAGGTGATATTGAAGAAAGAACAAATCTGGTTGTATGAAATTATCCTGAAAACTGAAATGTGAGGCGTATGAAGTAGAACATATAAAAACATATCACTGGTACTCATGTTTTTAGCTAAGTGCATATCTGAATATGTATTGTCAAATTACAGTTATCGATAGAACTGACTTAATGAATTTGCATGTCAACCATCCTCGCAATTGTAAATTTATAATTTTCCATGGTGCGTACGTGAATGATACGCAGATGTGTTGGATAACCGTACCACTATAGCAATAGGCAGTAAAAAAAAAAAAAAAAAAAAAAGAAGTTGGTTGGCATGGTTGAAACCAATGGTAGAAATAGTGTATAATTCATGAAGAAAGTAAATGCATAAGATTGCACAGTAAAAGATACGCAGATGTGTTGGATGACCGTACCACTATAGCAATAGGCAGTAAAAAAAAAAGTTGGTTGGCATGGTTGAAACCAATAGTAAAAATAGTGTATAATTCATGAAGAAAGTAAATGCATAAGATTGCACAGTAAAAGATCAAATAACGTAACGCAATATTCATGTAAGGTACATAAGATTGCATATTTATGTATCAAGATAAAGATGCTCAATAAAGTTTACATTATATTATAATGCCCAAGTTTATGTTATTCTCCTTGATCCTATATTTAGTTGAATTCCTGGCAACCACTTGATTCACAGCTGCTGAAAACATGTTTTCAAAATATAGAGTCAACGTTGAGGTTTTTAATTATAATGTGGGCCTAGTCTCAGTGTCGACATAGGTAAGGAAGAGCAAGAAAAAGAGATAGATAGATAAGCAAATTTAGTTGAAACAAAATGAGTCATTATGGAAGAATTTTTTTAAAGTTACATGTGATGGAGTAGAAACTAAGTTAATAGCCAAACGTCATGTGTAAAAAACAAAAGCAGTGAACGAACCACATGTGACTTCGTTGCATACATGGTGAAAAAAAATAATTTGAAATTAAAGGAAACATTAACTAACATGACAAATGAGTAAAATAACATGAAAAATGAGGTTTCCCAAATTGGTTCTCGATCAATGAAATTGCGAAAGGTTCGGTGAAAGACCAAATATGCAACGGTGTAAATGTTAAAAAATTTATTCAAGATGCAGCTGTTACAATTCTCAAAGCAGTATCATACTATGGGCATAAAGTTATGGCATCACGTACAACAATGGCATCAAATTAACAACTTGCTAATTAAGGTCTTAAATGTGTTCTTTAGGTTACAAAATATATTAAAATTCCGTTTTATTTTCCATATATGATGATTAACATCCAAAAGATAAAATAATATAAGTCGAATACTATTAATGTGTTTGTTGCATGACGAAGATAATGAGTACATGTTGTATATGGATCTGAGAATGTCCATTATCAATGCACCGTAGACTAAATATAGAACATACTTAATTTGGGAATAAAAATTATTTCATGTAAGTACTGTTCCTTCGATCTTTAACATTTAAGACAATTTATGAAGTCAGCAATAAAGGTAGGATCATAATACACCAGAACAGTTGGGTTACGAACAATTTAAGTATGGACCTATATATTAGTTTTGAGTAACAGAAAAAATAATTGAAATAAAAAAGAAAGTTACTTGATATCTGTATGGCGACGAAGGTTTGCAGTCAAACCGTTACCGAGAAAGAAACCCCGGGATTAGGAACAATACTTGTATATATCAGAAGTTACAATGAAACATTCTGGCTTGAAGTTTTGTGCAATTGTTTGATTCTCAAACACTCTCAGCTGGGTAGTTGAAAGCAATATCCATCCTTTGTGAAGTTGCTAACCATATCTCTAAACCTGCAAGATTCATGATGGTATATTATATGAGACACCTCATAATATAAAAGGATAATGACATTAGTTGTTACATATTCTAAGTGCAAATAAACTTATTATCATGAAGTTAAAACAAAACCTCTTTATGTTACCAATCAGCTCTCCTATGTTTTGAGAAAAGGCTAAGCATCTGAAATGATTTCAAGTCTAAATGCAAAAATAATTGTGAGATTTTGAAGATGACACACTACTGTATAATTGAATAATAAAGAAAAACAAAATATAATGATTAGTGGGATGTTATAATTTGAAACTAAGAGTAAAACGTGCTTAAGGGTAAAATTGTGTAATGCCAGTTTGAAACAATGAGAGACGAGGAAATGAGATGGAATGAAGAAAAATAAGAACAACAATAATCAAAGATTGAATATTTTACATTAAAAAATAGAAGAACAGACTTGATATTTGTACAAAAATAAGACTGATTTATTAGTTTTCAGAAACTAAATAAACTATTTACAGAAACAAGGCTATCAACTTATTTAGTGTAAATTATTTTGGAATTTTTTTTTACTGTAATTGAGAAAAATGGTTACTTAATTATTTAAAACTAAGTATTCATTATCAAATCACTCAATTACGCACCCAAATCCAATAGTTTTAACAATTTCAGAATTAGGGGAAAATAGCAACATATTGCTCATTAAACAGTATCAATGAAATATTGACCAAATATGTCAAGATGGTCATAAAAACTGTTACCATACTTAATTTGAATGCCTACCTTGCAATTAAAAATGCAACAATTTGCATGCTTTAAAATGCATTTAAGAAATCAGTATTTGGAAACAAATTAATTACAGTACATAATCAGTTCCGCAAATTATAACAATCTTGGAAAAAGCGAATGAATATAAGAATAAATTGGGAGAGCATCACACATACTTAATATTTGTAGAAAAATAAGACTTGGCCCTATTAAGAATAATTCAGTCAGCCGTATGTATAACAGTTAAATAATAATCTCGTCAAACAGCTTTAATTATAAAAGGGATGATGTGTAATTTTCATAAGCACCATGAAATAAAGAATTATTAATAGCCAGCAATAATATACCTGTATATTTTGCACCATTTGTAACCATCAAATTATCATCCATAAAGTTGATTCAACTATCATCGTATATTGATCAAGTTTTCATGGAGCAAGCAAATTATGATCGTATATTGAGCAAGCAAATTACTGAACAATTCAGAAGTGGGGAAACTACCAATTGAAATTATCTCTCCGAAAAATTTCGCCTTTCAGATCAGTGAGGCAGCGGCGGTGTGGAAGATCCATGAAAGAATAAATAGAACAGAAGGCGGTGGTATGGATATGAGTAGGTGGTTGGAGAAGGAAAGTTAAGTCCAGGCATCAACTTCTTCATCATCAACTTCTTCGATCATCTTTTTGCTGTTTTTCCAAGAATAGAATTGACAGTAGTAATGATTTTGACGTATAAATCAATTCAGGAAGTACAATATTAGTATGAATAACCGTTTTCCACATTAAATGTCACGTGTTATTTTCATTCTACGTCAGTCCCTGTAAATTTTAGGAAAACACATGTTTGTTTTCATACTTAGAGAATTTTGATAAAATATGTATGTGATTGAGTTACCAAACCTCCCTTGTAAGGGAAATGATAATTAAACTTTTATACATAAATGGAAATGGAAAGATTAGACGGTACAAGGTATAACAAGGAAAAAAATGATTCGTGCAATGCTTGAACTTGTAGATTATAGTAGGTTTAAGTCGACTAATTACAAAACTTGTTGTGAAATGTGTCAAAAATTTATTCATCTTAAGTTGACTAAATCATACAATGTAAAGTAAAAACTTGGATTACACTCCATTTTGTAAGTTTATTCATTTTATGCTGGCTATATAAGCTAAATGTTTTTTGTTTACATTATTGCAACAAATTGATAAAACGTGTATAATTTAGCTAATTTTACTTGTACACCGAAAACAACTTAACATACACCATTATTTTTCTATAAAATTCTATCACTAAATTACCCTTTTCTCATATTTGCTTTTTTAAAAACTTTTGCACATAAAAAGTCAAATTATTCTTAAAAGTATTAAAACTTGAAGCAAACTATATATGTTAATGAAAATGTTAATGAATTATTTAATCATGAAATATAAAATTTCAATTAAGAAAACATTCAGAAATAATGTCTAATTTAGAAGTGTTGATATATTTTGAAAAATTACAGTAATTTTGTTGAAATTTGATTTTTTTTCAAAAGTTACAATATTAGTAAAAGAAATAAATTTCATTTTATTGAATTTTACTCAATTTGATGTAGAATTTAAAATTTTGGGTAATTGTGTTTTAAGTTTGAAAGGGGAAAGAAAAAGAAGATGAGAACATGGAGCTTTATTAAAAGAAATGATATATATAAAGTAATATATGGTGTACAGTAGTTTATTATAATTTCTGGTATATGTTTAGCAATTTTTGGCGTATAAATAGAAACAGCCATATAATTTGTGAATCAAAACACTCTTGTCAGAAGGAGGAGCAAATAAAACGACACCTGAGAGATTCGAACTCTCGCGGGGAAACCCCATGTACTTAGCAGGCACACGCCTTAACCACTCGGCCAAAGTGTCTTTTATGCTAGAAATAAAATGCATCGAATCATTACTATTGCGAACAAAACAAATTAATTAAAACTCAGCAAATCAACCAACCCTTTTTTGGTAAAAATATAGAACCAAAAAGAAGAAGAATGTAATTGCGAATTTGAACTCCTACCGAAAGGAATGTTCGATAGAAAACATGAAATTGGCAAGTATGTTCAATAGTTTTGCAAACTAGTCCAATTTTTTTCGATCATTTTTTTGCTGTTTTTCCAAGAATTGGTTTGATAGTAATAATGATTTTGACATATATATAGCGGAACTACAATATTAGTACGAATAATGGTTTTCCACATTGAATGTCGCTTATTAATTTCCTTCTATGTCGGTGCTTGTAAATTTTAGGAAAACACATGTTTATTTTCGTACTTAGTAACTTCTGATAAAATATATATGTGATTTAGTTACCAGACCTCCTTTATAAGGGAAATCATAATTAAAATTTTATACATAAATGGATAAGGAAAGATTAGAGGGTATAAGCTATATAAAGGATAAAAAATGATGTGTGCAATGCTTGAACTTGTAAATTATGAGTAAGTTTGAATGTGTCATAAATTTATTCATCGTATGTCAACTACATCGTACAATGTAAAGTAAAAACTTGGATAACGCTCTGTTTTGTAAGTTTATTCATTTTATGCTGGCCATATAAGCTAAATGTTTTTTGTTTACATCAATGCAACAAATCGATAAACTATATATAATTTATGAATCAAAATGCACTTTCAAAAGGATGAGCAAATAAAACGACACTTGAGTGATTCGCAATCTAGTGGGGAAACCCCATGTACTTAGCTGGCACACGCCTTAACCACTCGGCCAAAGTGTCTTTTATGATGAAAGTAAAATGAATTGGCTCATTTTTATTGCGAATAAAACAGATTAATTAAAACTTAACCAAACCAACCCTTTTTTGTAAAAAATATTAAACCAAAAAGAAGAAGAATGTTATTACGAATTTGAGCTCCTGCCGAGAGGAACATTCTATTAAAAACATGTAATTTGGAAGTAAGTTCAATAGTTTTGCAAACATGTTCAATTCTTTTCGATCATCTTTTTGTTGTTTTTCCAAGAATAGAATTGACAGTAATAATGATTTTGACGTACAAATCGTTTCAGGAAGTACAATATTAGTATGAACAATGATTTTACACATTAAATGTCACATGTTATTTTCATTCTATGTCGGTGCCAGTAAATTTTAGGAAAACACATGTTTGTTTTCATACTTAGTGAATTTTGATAAAATAGGTATGTAATTGAGTTACCAAACCTCCCTTATAAGGGAAATGATAATTAAACTTTTATACATAAATGGAAATGGAAAGATTAGATGGTACAAGGTATAAAAAGGAAAAAAATATGATTCGTGCAATACTTCAACTTATAAATTATGGTAGGTTTAAGTCGACTAACTACAATACTTGCTGTGAAACGTATCATAATTGTTTTCATCTTAAGTTGACTACATCATATAATGTAAATTAAAAACTTAGATAACACTCCATTTTGTAAGTTTATTCATTTCATGCTGGCCATATAAGCTAAATGTTTTTTGTTTACATTATTGCAACAAGTCGACAAACCGTATATAATTTAGCAAATTTTACTTATACACCGAAAACAACTTAACATACACCATTATTTTTCTATAAAATTCTATCATAAATTACCATTTTCTCATATTTTCTTTTTTAAAAACTTTTGCACATAAAAAGTCAAATTATTCTTAAAAGTATTAAAACTTGAACCAAACTACTTATGTTAATGAAAATGTTAATGAATTAGTTAATCATGAAATCTAAAATTTCAATTAAGAAAACAATCAGAAATAATGTCTAATTTAGAAGTGTAGATTTATTTTGAAAAATTACTGTAATTTTGTTGAAACTGGTTTTTTATCAAAAAGTTTTCAAAAGTTACAATATTAGTAAAAGAAATAAATTTCATTTTATTTAATTTTACTCAATTTGATTTAGAATTTAAAATTTTGGGTAACTGTGTTTTAAGTTTGAAAGAGGAATGAAAAAGAAGATGAGAACATGGACAATTTAGTAAAAGAAATGATGTATATAAAGTAATATATAATGTACAGTAGTTTATTATAATTTCTGGTATATGTTTAGCAATTTTTGGTGTATAAATAGAAATAGCCGTATAATTTGTGAATCAAAACACTCTTGTCAGAAGGAGGAGCAAATAAAACGACACCTGAGAGATTCGAACTCTCGCGGGGAAACTCCATGTACTTAGCAGGCACACGCCTTAACCACTCGGCCAAAGTGTCTTTTATGCTAAAAATAAAATGCATTGAATCATTACTATTGCGAACAAAACAAATTAATTAAAACTCAGCAAACCAACCAACCCTTTTTTGGTAAAAATATTGAACCAAAAAGAAGAAGAATGTAATTGCGAATTTGAACTCATGCCGAGAGGAATGTTCTATAGAAAACATGGAATTTGCAATTATGTTCAATAGTTTTGCAAACAAGTCCAATTTTTTTCGATAATTTTTTTGCTGTTTTTCCAAGAATAGATTTGACAGTAATAATGATTTCGACATATATATCGTGGAACTATAATATTAGTATGAATAATGGTTTTCCACATTGAATGTCGCTTATTATTTTCCTTCCATGTCAATGCTTGTAAATTTTAGGAAAACACATGTTTATTTTTGTACATAGTAACTTCTAATAAAATATGTATGTGATTGAGTTACCAGACCTCCTTTATAAGGGAAATCATAATTAAAATTTTATACATAAATGGATAAGGAAAGATTAGAGGGTATAAGCTATATAAAGGATAAAAAATGATGTATGCAATGCTTGAACTTGTAAATTATGAGTAAGTTTGAATGTGTCAAAAATTTATTCATTGTAAATTAACTACATAATAAAATGTAAAGTAAAAACTTGGATAACGCTCTGTTTTGAAAGTTTATTAATTTTATTCTGGCCATATAAGCTAAATGTTTTTTGTTTACATCAATGCAACAAATCGATAAACTATATTTAATTTATGAATCAAAACACACTTTCAAAAGGATGAGCAAATAAAACGACACTTGAGTGATTCGCAATCTCATGGGGAAACCCCATGTACTTAGCTGACACACTCCTTAACCACTCGGCCAAAGTGTCTTTTATGATGAAAGTAATATGCATTGGCTCATTTTTATTGCGAATAAAACAGATTAATTAAAACTTAACCGAACCAACCCTTTTTTGTTAAAAATATTGAACCAAAAAGAAGAAGAATGTTATTGCGAATCTGAGCTCCTGCCGAAAGGGATGTTCTATTAAAAACATTCAATTTGCCGGTAAGTTCAACAGTTTTGCAAACATGTTCAATTTTTTTCGATCATCTTTTTGCTGTTTTTCCAAGAATAGAATTGACAGTAATAATGATTTTGACGTATAAATCGATTCAGGAAGTGCAATATTAGTATGAATAATGGTTTTCCACATTAAATGTCAAGTGTTATTTTCATTCTACGTCGGTGCCTGTAAATTTTAGGAAAACACATGTTTGTTTTCATACTTAGTGAATTTTGATAAAATATGTATGTAATTGAGTTACCAAACCTCCCTTATAAGGGAAATGATAATTAAACTTTTATACATAAATGGAAATGGAAAGATTAGATGGTACAAGGTATAAAAAGGAAAAAAAATGATTCGTGCAATACTTGAACTTATAAATTATGGTAGGTTTAAGTCAACTAACTACAATACTTGCTGTGAAACGTGTCATAATTTTTTTCATCTTATGTTGACTACATCATATAATGTAAATTAAAAACTTAGATAACACTCCATTTTGTAAGTTTATTCATTTCATGTTGGCCATATAAGCTAAATGTTTTTCGTTTACATTATTGCAACAAGTCGATAAACCGTATATAATTTAGCAAATTTTACTTATACACCGAAAACAACTTAACATACACCATTATTTTTCTATAAAATTCGATCATTAAATTACCATTTTCTCATATTTGCTTTTTTAAAAACTTTTGCACATAAAAAGTCAAATTATTCTTAAAAGTATTAAAACTTGAACCAAACTACATATGTTAATGAAAATGTTAATGAATTATTTAATCATGAAATCTAAAATTTCAATTAAGAAAACATTCAGAAATAATGCCTAATTTAGAAGTGTTGATTTATTTTGAAAAATTACTGTAATTTTGTTGAAATTGGTTTTTTATCAAAAAGTTTTCAAAAGTTACAATATTAGTAAAAGAAATAAATTTCATTTTGTTTAATTTTACTCAATTTGATTTAGAATTTAAAATTTTGGGTAACTGTGTTTTAAGTTTGAAAGAGGAATGAAAAAGAAGATGAGAACATGGACAATTTAGTAAAAGAAATGATGTATATAAAGTAATATATAATTTGTGGTATATGGTTAGCAATTTTTGGTGTATAAATAGAAATAGCCGTATAATTTGTGAATCAAAACACTCTTGTCAGAAGGAGGAGCAAATAAAACGACACCTGAGAGATTCGAACTCTCGCGGGGAAACCCCATGTACTTAGCAGGCACACGCCTTAACCACTCGGCCAAAGTGTCTTTTATGCTAAAAATAAAATGCATTGAATCATTACTATTGCGAACAAAACAAATTAATTAAAACTCAGCAAACCAACCAACCATTTTTTGGTAAAAATATTGAACCAAAAAGAAGAAGAATGTAATTGCGAATTTGAACTCCTGCCGAGAGGAATGTTCTATAGAAAACATGGAATTTGCAAGTATGTTCAATAGTTTTGCAAACAAGTCCAATTTTTTTCAATAATTTTTTTGCTGTTTTTCCAAGAACAGATTTGACAGTAATAATGATTTCGACATATATATCGCGGAACTATAATATTAGTATGAATAATGGTTTTCCACATTGAATGTCGCTTATTATTTTCCTTCTATGTCGTTGCTTGTAAATTTTAGGAAAACACATGTTTATTTTCGTATTTAGTAACTTCTAATAAAATATGTATGTGATTGAGTTGCCAGACCTCCTTTATAAGGGAAATCATAATTAAAATTTTATACATAAATGGATAAGGAAAGATTAGAGGGTATAAGCTATATAAAGGATAAAAAATGATGTGTGCAATGCTTGAACTTGTAAATTATGAGTAAGTTTGAATGTGTCAAAAATTTATTCATCTTAAATTAACTACATAATAAAATGTAAAGTAAAAACTTGGGTAACGCTCCGTTTTGAAAGTTTATTCATTTTATTCTGGCCATATAAGCTAAATGTTTTTTGTTTACATCAATGCAACAAATCGAAAAACTATATTTAATTTATGAATCAAAACACACTTTCAAAAGGATGAGCAAATAAAACGACACTTGAGTGAATCGCAATCTCGTGGGGAAACCCCATGTACTTAGCTGACACACTCCTTAACCACTCGGCCAAATTGTCTTTTATGATGAAAGTAAAATGCATTGGCTCGTTTTTATTGCGAATAAAATAGAATAATTAAAACTTAACCAAACCAACCCTTTTTTGTTAAAAATATTGAACCAAAAAGAAGAAGAACGATATTGCGAATCTGAGCTCCTGCCGAAAGGAATGTTCTATTAAAAACATTCAATTTGCAAGTAAGTTCAATAGTTTTGCAAACATGTTCATTTTTTTTCGATCATCTTTTTGCTGTTTTTCCAAGAATAGAATTGACAGTAATAATGATTTTGACATATAAATCGATTCAGGAAGTACAATATTAGTATGAATAACGGTTTTCCACATTAAATTTCATGTGTTATTTTCATTCTACGTCAGTGCCTGTAAATTTTAGGAAAACACATGTTTTTTTCATACTTTGTGAATTTTAATAAAATATGTATGTGATTGAGTTACCAAACCTCCCTTGTAAGGGAAATGATAATTAAACTTTATACATAAATGGAAATGGAAAGATTAGACGGTACAAGGTATAAAAAGGAAAAAATGATTCGTGCAATACTTGAACTTGTAAATTATGGTAGGTTTAAGTCGACTACATACAAAACTTGTTGTGAAATGTGTCATAAATTTATTCATCTTAAGTTGACTACATCATACAATGTAAAGTAAAAACTTGGATAACACTCCATTTTGTAAGTTTATTCATTTTATGCTGGCCATATAAGCTAAATGTTATTTTTTTTTTTTTTTTTTTTGCATTATTGCAACAAATCGATAAACCGTATATAATTTACCAAATTTTAGTTATACACCAAAAACAACTTAACATACACCATTATTTTTCTATAAAATTCTATCACTATATTACCCTTTTCTCATATTTGCTTTTTTAAAAACTTTTGCATATAAAAAGTCAAACTATTCTTAAAAGTATTAAAACTTGGAGCAATCTGTATATGTTAATGAAAATGTTAATGAATTATTTAATCATGAAATCTAAAATTTCAATTAAGAAAACAATCAGAAATAATGTCTAATTTAGAAGTGTTGATTTATTTTGTAAAATTACAGTAATTTTGTTGAAATTTTTTTTTTAAAAAAAGTTTTCAAAAGTTACAATATTAGTAAAATAAATAAATTTCATTTTATTGAATTTTACTCAATTTGATGTAGAATTTAAAATTTTGGGTAATTGTGTTTTAAGTTTGAAATAGGAAAGAAAAAGAAGATGAGAAATGGACAATTTAGTAAAAGAAACGATGTATATAAAGTAATATATGGTGTACAGTAGTTTATTATAATTTACGGTATATGTTTAGTAATTTTTGTTGTATAAATAGAAACAACCATATAATTTGTGAATCAAAACACTCTATCAGAAGGAGAAGCAAATAAAACGACACCTGAGAGATTCGAACTCTCGCGGGGAAACCCCATGTACTTAGCAGGCACACGCCTTAACCACTCGGCCAAAGTGTCTTTTATGCTAAAAATAAAATGCATTGAATCATTACTATTGCGAACAAAACAAATTAATTAAAACTCAGCAAACCAACCAACCCTTTTTTGTTAAAAATATTGAACCAAAAAGAAGAAGAATGTAATTGCGAATTTGAACTCCTGCCGAGAGGAATGTTCTATAAAAAACAGGGAATTTGCAAGTATGTTCAATAGTTTTGCAAACAAGTCCAAATTTTTTTGATATTTTTTTTGCTGTTTTTCCATGAATAGATTTGACATTAATAGTGATTTCGATATATATATCGCGGAACAAGAATATTAGTATGAATAATGCTTTTCCACATTGAATGTCGCTTATTATTTTCCTTCTATGTCGGTGCTTGTAAATTTTAGGAAAACACATGTTTATTTTCGTACTTAGTAACTTCTAATAAAATATGTATGTGATTGAGTTACCAGACCTCCTTTATAAGGGAAATCATAATTAAAATTTTATACATAAATGGATAAGGAAAGATTAGAGGGTACAAGCTATATAAAGGATAAAAAATGATGTGTGCAATGCTTGAACTTGTAAATTTTGAGTAAGTTTGAATGTGTCAAAAATGTATTCATTGTAAATTAACTACATAATAAAATGTAAAGTAAAAACTTGGATAATGCTCCGTTTAGAATGTTTATTCATTTTATGCTAGCCATATAAGCTAAATGTTTTATGTTTTCATCAATGTAACAAATCGATAAGCTATATATAATTGATGAATCAAAACAACTTTCAAAAGGATGAGCAAATAAAACGACACTTGAGTGATTCACAATCTCGTGGGGAAACCGCATGTACCTAGCTGGCACAGGCCTTAACCACTCGGCCAAAGTGTCTTTTATGATGAAAGAAAAATGCATTGGCTCATTTTTATTACAAATAAAACAGATTAATTAAAACTTAACCAAACCAACCTTTTGGTTAAAAATATTGAACCAAAAAGAAGAAGAATGTTATTGCGAATCTGAGCTCCTGCGGAAAGGAATGTTCTATTAAAAACATGCAATTTGCAAGTAAGTTCAACAGTTTTGCAAACATGTTCAGTTTTTTTCGATCATATTTTTGCTGTTTTTCCAAGAATAGAATTGACAGTAATAATGATTTTGACGTATAAATCAATTCAGGAAGTACAATATTAGTATGAATAACGGTTTTCCACATTAAATGTCTCGGGTTATTTTCATTCTACGTCGGTCCCTGTAAATTTTAGGAAAACACATGTTTTTTTTCATACTTAGTGAATTTTGATAAAATATGTATGTGATTGAGTTACCAAACCTCCCTTGTAAGGGAAATGATAATTAAACTTTTATACATAAATGGAAATGGAAAGATTAGACGGTACAAGGTATAAAAAGGAAAAAAAATGATTCGTGCAATACTTGAACTAGTAAATTATGGTAGGTTTAAGTCGACTAATTACAAAACTGGTTGTGAAATGTGTCATAAATTTATTCATCTTATGTTGACTACATCATAAAATGTAAAGTAAAAACTTGGATAACACTCCATTTATTATGTTTATTCATTTTATGCTGGCCATATAAGCTAAATGTTTTTTGTTTACGTTATTGCAACAAATCGATGAACCGTATATAATTTAGAAAATTTAACTTATACACCAAAAACAACTTAACATACACCATTATTTTTCTATAAAATTCTATCACTGAATTACCCTTTTCTCATATTTGTTTTTTTTAAAACTTTTGCACATAAAAAGTCGAATTATTCTTAAAAGTATTAAAACTTGAACCAAACTATATACGTTAATGAAAATGTTAATGAACCATTTAATCATGAAATCTAAAATTTAAATTAAGAAAACATTCAGAAATAATGTCTAATTTAGAAGTGTTGATTTATTTTGTAAAATTACAGTAAATTTTTTGAAATTGACTTTATCAAAAAGTTTTCAGAAGTTACAATATTAGTAAAAGAAATAAATTTCATTTTATTGAATTTTACCCAATTTGATGTAGAATTCAAAATTTTGGTTAATTGTGTTTTAAGTTTGAAAGAGAAAAGAAAAAGAAGATGAGAACATGGACAATTTAGTAAAAGAAACGATGTATATAAAGTAATATATGGTGTACAGTAGTTTATTATAATTTCTGGTATATGTTTAGCAATTTTTGGTGTATAAATAGAAATAGCCATATAATTTGTGAATCAAAACACCCTTGTTAGAAGGAGGAGCAAATAAAACGTTACCTGAGAGATTCGAACTATCACGGGGAAACCCCATGTACTTAGCAGGCACACGCCTTAACCACTCGGCCGAAGTGTCTTTTATGCTAAAAATAAAATGCATTGAATCATAACTATTGCGAACAAAACAAATTAATTAAAACTGATCAAACTAACAAACCCTTTTTTGGTGAAAATATTGAACCGAAAGGAAGAAGAATGTAATTGCGAATTAGATCTCCTGCGAGAGGAATGTTCTATAGAAAACATGAAATTTGCAAGTATGTTCAATAGTTTTGCAAACAAGTCCAATTTTTTTCGATCATTTTTTTGATGTTTTTCCAAGAATAGATTTGACAGTAATAATGATTTCGGCATATATATCGCGGAACTACAATATTAGTATGAATAATGGTTTTCCACGTTGAATGTCACGTATTATTTTCCTTCTATGTCGGTGCTTGTAAATTTTAGGAATACACATGTTTATTTTCGTACTTAGTGAAAGAGGCTATATAGCAGTATAGGATCGTGTAGTATGGAGAATATGATGCAGAGTATATAATAGAATAGTAAGCAGTAAATCACACAGTCGATTTATACTGGTTCGGACCACTGTCCTACGTCCAGTCCCAGACTCACTTCTCGAATTTCACTAACACTAAAACCCTCGCTTAACCCAAGGAAATAGGTACACAATTAACCGAACCACTGAACAGGATTTCTTGCCTCAACCACTGAAGAGGACTTCACAATTACAAAGGTTTTGGACTTTTGAATGTGTTCCAAACAACACTGAGTAGTCACAATATAATACAACACTCCTATAGCCCTCACAAATGATATTTTAGTGGATGTGCAAAGGGTAAGATTAATATTAGATCAATTATAAAGGATGTGAATGAAAATAATCGATCTTTTAAATAGAATTTGAGAGAATGATAGTTATAAAGCAATTTTAGAGCAAAATCAATAGATTTGATCAAAGTAGTTGTTGTAAAATCAGTGGAGATGTTTGGGGCTTATATAATGATGAAGGGATGTCATTAGAATAGTCACAACCCTTCTGAAAGATCAAAAAACTGAAAAGATTTGGTGAAAAACGAAGTGTCTTTTCATAAAATATAGCCGTTATTTACATCACTTATGACAGCACTGAACAGTAGCGTTTGGCCGAAAAACGCTATCGTATGTTTATTCAAAATATAGCCGTTATACCCTTTCATAGCGTTTCGGAATATAGCCGTTATAACCTTTAATAGCGTTTCTGGACAAAATGCTACGGTTTTCTACTGCGAAAAATTCTGCAAATCAGCCTTCTATATTCATCATTTTTTGACTTTTTTTATCGTTTTTCTTGCAATAAAAAATTCCAAAAAATTATGAAAATTGCTTTATGATATATTAGATGTTATGTACAAATGTTAGGTGATTTGAAGTTAATTTGTGGGGCTTTAACAATTCTAGACTATAACGACTTTATGTACACTCAACTTATGATATGCATTGTTTTGAAGCTCTTGAGTCTGTTTCTTCTTGACTTCTTCCATCATTAGAGTCTAAATAGATTTTCAATCACCATAATAGATATTCAAATGCTTGAACACTACATAATTGATTAACATCCTTCATGCATACGCTTTTATCCTCTTTTGTACTGTGTATCTTCATGTTTAACTTATTTTCTTTAGTCTTTTTGATACTCATGTACCTGCAAGTTAGCTCAGAAGTTCTTTGATATAATTGTATAGTTGTTGCAATCAAAATCCAACAATATAGTTTCCAACATTCTCCCCCTTTTTGATGATGACAACTATACAATTTACAAATATATATTCATTCTATAAAATATCATTATTACCAAAGCTCCCTCTATCAATATATACATGAATTTCTCCCCCTTTGTCATTATCAAAAAGAATGAGGAAATAAATATTTTTTTTCCTTTTTTCATATTCCTATATATATATATATATATATATATATATATATATATATATATTGATTTTAGTGTGTGATATTTGAAGATAGATATAAAAACACAATCTAATATCACATAAAAAAAATTCTTGAATAAACATTCACCTCCATTTTGTTTGATGATAGAATCTTGCATTATCATCGTCTTGTCTTTATCTTCTCCCCCTGAACGTGTGATATATGAAAATTTATCCCTTTGAGTATGTGATTATTATATTTCCAGATTCCCTGATTTAACTTTAAGCTCAGTTTTTAAAGATATTAGAGATACTGAAATACCCTCTTTTTTTTGTTGTGGTGTACCTGCAACGAATATTATATAAATACTTTGGTACCCACTTCTTCCGTTAGGGTCCAGGGGTTAGATAGAAGGTAACCATACCGATGAGGGTTTAATGGTACCTTTTAAAATAAAATTTTTATTTTTAACTACTGAATCAAAATAATCATCTATATATTTTTCTCTGTTTTTCCAATTTACAGGAACCCAAATACTTAGATAGTTTCTAATAGTATTTCCTGTTGTACTTCTGTTATAAATGTTTCTAGTCATAGGAGCATTTGAATTTCTATAGAATTTGATCTTCGAGTTACACATGCTTTAGTACTAGTAGTTAAATTTTTGTAATACATGAAAGCATGTCTAGTACTAGTTTTATAATTAGTTTTATTATACCCAAAGCCACTTTTATCATGTAAAGGTCTAGAGCAAGATAAAATATCATTTAAATCATTTTGACCTTTATTAAATTTTGCGAACTTATTTGTACATTTTTCAAATTTGATTCCAAAGTCGCGATTGAAATTTTCAAAAGAAGTCTTGCAGTCTTTTAAACTAATTTTCTTATTTAATTCAGAATTCTCCCTTTTAAAAGTACTATTCTCATTTTTGAGACGACAAATTTGAGATCCTGAATTAACTAAAGAAGAGTGTAATTTTTCAAAATTTTCTTTCGTATCAGACGTTTCATTTTGCAAAGTATTATTATTAATCTTTAAAAACTCATATTTTTAAGATAATTCTAAATTCTTTTCAGTTAAAGCTCCATTCTCTATTTTAAGAGACGAAACTAAAGAATTAGAATTATTTAAAGAATCTTCTAATGATTTATTTCTATTTTTCAAGAGATCAATTTCCTTTAAAAGAACATTGTTTTTATCTTCTAGTTGCTCATTTTCTTTTTGAAGGAAATCTTTTTGAAAAACAAGCTCTTCTAGGGTATTTTCAAAACATTTGGCTTGTTTGACTAAAAAATTGTTTTCTTCTTTTAATTTGGAATTTTCTTGCTCACAATTTTTAGACTAGGCTAAAATAATTGCATTAAGTTTACCCAAACTTTTAAAATCTTTTAATATTTTTTCGTGGTCTAATAAAGGATCATTATATAATGAATCATCACATACCGATTGTGATCTCACTTTAGCCATTAAACATTTGCTCTCTTGCTCCGTTGCTTCTGCTTTGTTGTTCTTCCACTTTCTAATGCCTTTACTAGATTTCTTTATTGCTATTTATTCTAGGATGTTGTTACGATATCTAGAATACCAAGCTCTGATACCAATTGAAAGAGGCTATGCAGCGCTATAGGATCGTGTAGTATGGAGAATATGATGTAGAGTATATAATAGAATAGTAATCAGTAAATCACACAGTTGATTTATACTAGTTCGGACCACTGTCCTACGTCCAGTCCCAGACTCACTTCTGGAATTTCACTAACACTAAAACCCTCGCTTAACCCGGAGAAATAGGTACACAATTACCCGAACCACTGAACGACATTTCTTGCCTCAACCACTGAAGAGGACTTCACAATTACAAAGGTTTTTGACTTTTGAATGTGTTCCAGACAACACTGAGTTGTCACAATATAATACAACACTCCTATAGCCCCCACAAATGATATTTTAGTGGATGTGCAAAGGGTAGGATTAATATTAGATCAATTATAAAGGATGCGAATGAAAATAATCAATCTTTTTAATAGAATTTGAGAGAATGATAGTTATAGAGCAATTTTAGAGCAAAATCAATAGATTTGATCAAAGTAGTTGTTGTAAAATCAATGGAGATGTTTGGGGCTTATATAATGATGAAGGGATGTCAATAGAATAGTCACAACCCTTCTGAAAGATCAAAAAACTGAAAAGATTTGGTGAAAAACGAAGTGTCTTTTCATAAAATATAGCCGTTATTTACAGCACTTAAGACAACACTGAACAGTAGCGTTTGGCCCAAAAACGCTATCATATGTCTATTCAAAATATAGCCGTTATACCCTTTCATAGCGTTTCAGAATATAGCCGTTATAACCTATAATAGCGTTTCTGGACATAAGGCTACGGTTTTCTGCTGTGAAAAATTCTGTAAATCAGCCTTTTATATTCATCATTTTTTGACTTTTTTTATCGTTTTTCTTGCAATAAAAAATTCCAAAAAATTATGAAAAATGCTTTATGATATATTAGATGTTATGTATCAATGTTAGGTGATTTGAAGTTAATTTGTAGGGCTTTAACAATTCTAGACTATAATGACTTTATGTACACTCAACTTATGATATGCATTCTTACGAAGCTCTTGAGTCTGTTTCTTCTTGTCTTCTTCCATCATTAGAGTCCAAATAGATTTTCAATCAACATAATAGATATTCAAATGCTTGAACACTACATAATTGATTAGCATCCTTCATGCATACGCTTTTATCCTCTTTTGTACTGTGTATCTTCATGTTGAACTTATTTTCTTTTCTCTTTTTGATACTCATGTACCTGCAAGTTAGCTCAGAAGTTCTTTGATATAATTGTATAGTTGTTGCCATCAAAATCCAAAAATATAGTTTCCAACACTTAGTAACTTCTGATAAAATATGTATGTGATTGAGTTACCAGACCTCCTTTATAAGGGAAATCATAATTAAAATTTTATACATAAATGGATAAGGAAAGATTAGAGGGTATAAAATATATAAGGGATAAAAAATGATGTGTGCAATGCTTGAACTTGTAAATTATGAGTAAGTTTGAATGTGTCATAAATTTATTCATTGTAAAATTAACTACATCATACAATGTAAAGTAAAAACTTGGATAACGCCCCGTTTTGTAAGTTTATTCATTTTATGCTGGCCATATAAGCTAAATGTTTTTTGTTTACATCAACGCAACAAATCGATAAACTATATATAATTTATGAATCAAAACACACTTTCAAAAGGATGAGCAAATAAAACGACACTTGAGTGATTCGCAATCTCGTGGGGAAACCCCATGCACATAGCTGTCACACGCCTTAACCACTCGGCCAAAGTGTCTTTTATGATGAAAGTAAAATGCATTGGCTTATTTTTATTGCGAATAAAACAGATTAATTAAAACTTAACCAAACCAACCTTTTTGGTTAAAAATATTGAACCAAAAAGAAGAAGAATGTTATTGTGAATTTGAGCTCCCGCCGAGAGGACTGTTCTATTAAAAACATGCAATTTGCAAATAAGTTCAACATTTTTTCCAACATGTTTATTTTTTTTCGATCATCTTTTTGCTGTTTTTCCAAGAATAGAATTGACAGTAATAATGATTATGATGTATAAATCGATTCAGAAAGTACAATATTAGTATGAATAATTGTTTTCCACATTAAATGTCACATGTTATTTTCATTCTACGTCGGTGCCCGTCAATTTTAGGAAAACACATTTTTTTTTCACACTTAGTGAATTTTGATTAAATATGATTGTGATTGAGTTACCAAACGTCCCTTGTAAGGGAAATGATAATTAAACTTTTATACAAAAATGTAAATGGAAAGATTAGACGGTACAAGGCATAAAAAAGAAAAAAAATGATGCGTGCAATACTTGAACTTGTAAATTATGGTAGGTTTAAGTTGACAAATTACAAAACTTATTGCGAAATGTGTCATAAATTTATTCATCTTAAGTTAACTACATCATACAATGTAAAGTAAACACTTGGATAACACTCCATTTTGTAAGTTTATTCATTTTATGCTGGCCATATAAGCTAAATGCTTTTTGTTTACATTATTGCAACAAATTGATAAACCGTATATAATTTGGTAAATTCTACTTATACACCGAAAACAACTTAACATACACCATTATTTTTCTATATAGTTCTATCACTAATTACTCTTTTCTCATGGTTTCTTTTTAAAAAACTTTTGCATGTAAAAAGTCAAATTATTCTTAAAAGTATTAAAACTTGAAGCAGACTATATACGTTAATGAAAATGTTAATGAATTATTTAATCATGAAATATAAAATTTCAAGTAAGATAACATTCATAAATAATGTCTAATTTAGAAGGGTTGATTTATTTTGCAAAATTACAGTAATTTTGTTGAAATTGATTTTTTTCAAAAAATTTCAAAAGTCACAATATTAGTAAAAGAAATAAATTTCATCTTATTGAATTTTACTCAATTAGATGTAGAATTTACAATTTTGGGTAATTGTGTTTTTAGTTTGAAAGGGAAAGAAAAAGAAGATGAGAACATGGACAATTTAGTAAAATAAACGATGTATGTAAAGTAATATATGGTGTACAGTAGTTTATTGTAATTTCTGGTATATGTTTAGCAATTTTTGGTGTATAAATAGAAATAGCCATATAATTTGTGAATCAAAACACTTTGTCAGAAGGAGGAGCAAATAAAACGACACCTGAGAGATTCGAACTCTCGCGAGGAAACCCCACGTACTTAGCAGGCACACACCTTAACCACTCGGCCAAAGTGTCTTTTATGCTAAATATAAAATGCATTGAATCATTACTATTGCGAACAAAACAAATTAATTAAAACTCACCAAACCAACCAACCATTTTTTGGTAAAAATATTGAACCAAAAAGAAGAAGAATGTAATTGCGAATTTGAACTCCTACCGAGGGGAATGTTCTATAGAAAACATGAAATTTGCAAGTATGTTCAATAGTTTTGCAAACAAGTTCAATTTTTTTCAATCATTTTTTTGCTGTTTTTCTAAGAATAGACTTGACAATAATAATGATTTTGACATATATATCGCGGAACAACAATATTTGTATGAATAATGGTTTTCGACATTGAATGTCAAGTATTATTTTCCTTCTATGTCGGTGCTTGTAAATTTTAGGAAAACACATGTTTATTTTCGTACTTAGTAAATTCTAATAAAATATGCATGTGATTGAGTTACCAGACCTCCTTGATAAGGAAAATCATAATTAAACTTTTATACATAAATGGATAAGGAAAGATTAGAGGGTATAAGCTATATAAATAATAAAAAATAATGTGTGAAATGCTAGAACTTGTAAATTATGAGTAACTTTGAATGTATCAAAAATTTATTCATCGTAAATTAACTACATCATACAATGTAAAGTAAAAACTTGGATAACGCTCCGTTTTGTAAGTTTATTTATTTTATGCTAGCCATATAGGCTAAATGTTTTTTGTTTACATCAATGCAACAAATCGATGAATTATATATAATTTATGAACCAAAACACACTTTCAAAAGGATGAGCAAATAAAACGACACTTGAGTGATTCGCAATCTCGTGGGGAGACCCCATGTACTTAGCTGGCACATGCCTTAACCACTCGGCCAAAGTGTCTTTTATGATGAAAGTAAAATGCATTGGCTTGTTTTTATTGCGAATAAAACAGATTAATTAAAAATTAACCAAACCAACCCTTTTTTGTTAAAAATATTGAACCAAAAAGAAGAAGAATGTTATTGCGAATCTGAGCACCTGCCGAGAGGAATGTTCTATTAAAAACATGCAATTTGCAAGTAAGTTCAACATTTTTGCCGACATGTTCAATTTTTTTCGATCATCTTTTTGCTGTTTTTCCAAGAATAGAATTGACAGTAATAATGATTATGACGTATAAATCGATTCAGGAAGTACAATATTAGTATCAATAATGGTTTTCCACATTAAATGTCATGTGTTATTTTCATTCTACGTCGGTGCCCGTAAATTTTAGGAAAACACATGTTTTTTTCACACTTAGTGAATTTTGATTAAATATGTTTGTGATTGAGTTACCAAATCTCCCTTGTAAGGGAAATGATAATTAAACTTTTATACATAAATGGAAATGGAAAGAGTAGAAGGTACAAGGTATAAAAAGGAAAAAAAATGATTCGTGCAATACCTGGACTTGTAAATTATGGTAGGTTTATGTCGACTAATTACAAAACTTGCTGTGAAACGTGTCATAAATTTATTCATCTTAAGTTGACTACATCATACAATGTAAAGTACAAACTTGGACAACACTCCATTTTGTAAGTTTATTCATTTTATGCTGGCCATATAAGCTAAATGTTTTTTGTTTACATTATTGCAACAAATCGATAAACCATATATAATTTAGCAAATTTTACTTATACACCAAAAACAACTTAACATACACCATTATTTTTCTATATTAGTATGAGTAATGGTATTCCACATTGAATGTCTCATATTATTTTCCTTCTGTGCCGGTGCTTGCAAATTTTAGGAAAACACATGTTTATTTTCGTACTTAGTAAACTCTGATAAAATATGTATATGATTGAGTTACCAGACCGCCTTTATAATGGAAATCATAATTAAAATTTTATACATAAATGGATAAGGAAAGATTAGAGGGTACAAGCTATATAAAGGATAAAAAATGGTGTGTCCAATGCTTGAACTTGTAAATTATAAGTAAGTTTGAATGTGTCATAAATTTATTCATCGTAAATTAAATAGATCATAAAATTTAAAGTAAAAACTTGGATAACGCTCAGTTTTGTAAGTTTATTCATTTTATGCTGGTCATATAAGGTAAATGTTTTTTTGTTTACATCAATGCAACAAATCGATAAACTATATATAATTTATGAATCAAAACACACTTTCAAAAGGATGAGCAAATAAAACGACATCTGAGTGATTCGCAATCTCGTGGGGAAATCCCATGTACTTAGCTTGCACACGCTTTAACCACTCGGCCAAAGTGTCTTTTATGATTGAAGTAAAATGAATTGGCTCATTTTTATTACGAATAAAACAGATTAATTAAAACATAACCAAACCAACCCTTTTTTGTTAAAAATATTGAACCAAAAAGAAGAAGAATGTTATTGCAAATCTGAGCTCCTGCCGAGAGGAATGTTCTATTAAAAACATGCAATTTGCAAGTAAGTTCAATAGTTCTGCAAACATGTTAAATTTTTTTCGATCATCTTTTTGCTATTTTTCCAAGAATAGAATTGACAGTAATAATGATTTTGACGTATAAATCGATTCAGGAAGTACAATATTAGTATGAATAATGGTCTTCCGCATTAAATGTCACATGTTATTTTCATTCTACGTCGGTGCTTGTAAATTTTAGGAAAACACATGTTTATTTTCATACTTAGTAAATTTTGATAAAATATGTATGTGACTGGGTTACCAAACCTCCCCAGTAAAGGAAATGATAATTAAACTTTTATACATAAATGGAAGAGGATTTTCTTTTAAAGGGCAAACTTTGGAAATTTTTAGATGAAAAGTATGGGAAGTTTCAAAACTAGGGAGAAGGACACATTTACACTAAAGGTGGAATTCAGGGGGCCCACTAACATTTTCCCATTTACAATGTCGTTTGGCCTTCTCACTAAATTTTAAACTTTCCATACTTTTCACCTTTTTTTTGTTAAGTTTGTCCTTCTACGTATTTTCCACTAAATGGAAATGGAAAGATTAGACGGTACAAGGTATAAAAAGGAAAAAAAATGATGCGTACAATACTTGAACTTGTAAATTATGGTAGGTTTAAGTCGACTAATTACAAAACTTGCTGTGAAATGTGTCATAAATTTATTCATCTTAAGTTGACTACATCATACAATGTATAGTAAAAAACTTGGATATTACTCCATTTTGTAAGTTTATTCATTTTATGCTGGCCATATAAGCTAAACGTTTTTTGTTTACATTACGAGTGGAAATCTGTGCGATGCACGGGAGCATAGACTTTTAAGTGTTTCTGTTTGCATGCATCAATAAGCGGTGAGAATATATTGTATAGTAGCAAGATATAATGTAAGTGATACATGTATGTGTTAGGATTTATACTGTATAAACTAAAATTTGAAGCAAGAAGTAAATAATGCATCTATAGAATGTAGGAACAGGTTGCACGTAGGGTAAACAGTATAAAATTTTATGTATCTTTATTGAGTTGATGAAAATATATGTGTATTATATGATGAATTAGGCAACCATATTGTGTGATATTGTGCATTGGTTGAAGACGATGAGGGAAGAAAAAATGAGTATAGGATTATGATATGCATAAGTTAATAATGAGAAACTAAGCAGAAGGTTCTATTATGAGCATGAATTATTTAACACACATGCAAAACAAACACACATCAATGGTAAGTGACAAATTATGGTCATGGAGCTTTGTCATTGGATACTACGAAAGGGGAAGAAATGTGGTAAAAATACAACTACAATAATTGATTTTATAGAAAACGTAACGTACGTGGAAGCTTTAAATACTTGGGCAGTTAATGAGAATGGAAGCAATAAAAATTCAACTATTAAGAGTCGTAAGGGAGTAAATTACGTTGTTCATTTGGATGAGTGAATCAGCTAAAAAGAACAAATCTGGTAGTAGGAAATTATTTTGAAAAATGAAACATGCTGTGTTAATTGCCTTGTTTTCAGGCTTTAGGACATGATAATTTTCAACCATGGAAGTTATAGGTAGACATGCATATTGTTATCAAAAACATTATTCTGCTCAATTGCATGCATGCATTTAATACCAATTAAACAATACGTAAAATGCATTTAACACATGTTGCATGCGTGCATTTAATACATGCATTGTACCTAAATGACATATTATGAAAATCACTGCTCTTCCCAAGTCAACGATCAACGTATAACCTCCCAGGGTGTGATATTTAATAGTAAAAGGTAACAACTATCACTAAATAGTCATGTTTGCACAACCAAAAAAGCTTATTTTTCACAAAAGCAAATAATAATAACATCTTCAAATTTAATCATCCCAGCATCTAAACATCTGTTTGAGTACACGTAAAATTGTGTAGTTCTCGATAATCATGTTCGTACTCCAATGCGTTGAATGCAAGCAAAGCTGCAAATATTAATAAATAAAAGGTGGTTAAACATAAACATGGTGTTGTTATATAGAAGTAAATTCTAGTAATGGTGGGCATACCGAAACATTTCTTAAAAGCCATTCAAAGTTTTTCGGTTTCTTTTTGTATTCTCTTTGTGTTCTAGCACAACATTATCCAATGTCTAGAGCGTGAAGTGATTAATGTAAGTAGGATTGATGATAAAATATAAGGAGCATAGGAACATATATTGAAAGCCATACTTCACTCTCCATGGTTGATCTTTGTATTGGTCATGTGATGCGTGCAAATTTCATAGGTTATTTTAGATAAACACGTCGGCTCTTTAAAATTTGGGTTAATATTACATATTACTAATTAAAAATTAAAATATGTAAGTAAGTAGAAGGAGGATACTTACATGATTGTCAAATACAGTGACATGGACCCCATATGCATGTAGAATATCTACAATTTTAGAAACAATAACATTTCCATTCTCTAAAATGTCGCCACAAATGATAAGGTCGCCGTGCATTGTTTACAGCTGACATTTCCATCTATGCATGTAATGTGTATTCTACCTTTAAATAGAGAATAAAATAGGTAAGCGGATAGTTTGATAAAACTGAAAATTGAAGGTGATATTGAAGAAAGAACAAATCTGGTTGTATGAAATTATCCTGAAAACTGAAATGTGAGGCGTATGAAGTAGAACATATAAAAACATATCACTGGTACTCATGTTTTTAGCTAAGTGCAGATTTGAATATGTATTGTCAAATTACAGTTATCGATAGAACTGACTTAATGAATTTGCATGTCAACCATCCTCGCAATTGTAAATTTATAATTTTCCATGGTGCGTACGTGAATGATACGCAGATGTGTTGGATAACCGTACCACTATAGCAATAGGCAGTAAAAAAAAAAAAGAAGAAGTTGGTTGGCATGGTTGAAACCAATGGTAGAAATAGTGTATAATTCATGAAGAAAGTAAATGCATAAGATTGCACAGTAAAAGATACGCAGATGTGTTGGATGACCGTACCACTATAGCTATAGGCAGTAAAAAAAAAAAGTTGGTTGGCATGGTTGAAACCAATAGTAAAAATAGTGTATAATTCATGAAGAAAGTAAATGCATAAGATTGCACAGTAAAAGATCAAATAACGTAACGCAATATTCATGTAAGGTACATAAGATTGCATATTTATGTATCAAGATAAAGATGCTCAATAAAGTTTACATTATATTATAATGCCCAAGTTTATGTTATTCTCCTTGATCCTATATTTAGTTGAATTCCTGGCAACCACTTGATTCACAGCTGCTGAAAACATGTTTTCAAAATATAGAGTCAACGTTGAGGTTTTTAATTATAATGTGGGCCTAGTCTCAGTGTCGACATAGGTAAGGAAGAGCAAGAAAAAGAGATAGATAGATAAGCAATTTTAGTTGAAACAAAATGAGTCATTATGGAAGAATTTTTTTAAAGTTACATGTGATGGAATAGAAACTAAGTTAATAGCCAAACGTCATGTGTAAAAAACAAAAGCAGTGAACGAACCACATGTGACTTCGTTGCATACATGGTGAAAAAAAATAATTTGAAATTAAAGGAAACATTAACTAACATCACAAATGAGTAAAATAACATGAAAAATGAGGTTTCCCAAATTGGTTCTCGATCAATGAAATTGCGAAAGGTTCGGTGAAAGACCAAATATGCAACGGTGTAAATGTTAAAAAATTTATTCAAGATGCAGCTGTTACAATTCTCAAAGCAGTATCATACTATGGGCATAAAGTTATGGCATCACGTACAACAATGGCATCAAATTAACAACTTGCTAATTAAGGTCTTAAATGTGTTCTTTAGGTTACAAAATATATTAAAATTCCGTTTTATTTTCCATATATGATGATTAACATCCAAAAGATAAAATAATATAAGTCGAATACTATTAATGTGTTTGTTGCATGACGAAGATAATGAGTACATGTTGTATATGGATCTGAGAATGTCCATTATCAATGCACCGTAGACTAAATATAGAACATACTTAATTTGGGAATAAAAATTATTTCATGTAAGTACTGTTCCTTCGATCTTTAACATTTAAGACAATTTATGAAGTCAGCAATAAAGGTAGGATCATAATACACCAGAACAGTTGGGTTACGAACAATTTAAGTATGGACCTATATATTAGTTTTGAGTAACAGAAAAAATAATTGAAATAAAAAAGAAAGTTACTTGATATCTGTATGGCGACGAAGGTTTGCAGTCAAACCGTTACCGAGAAAGAAACCCCGGGATTAGGAACAATACTTGTATATATCAGAAGTTACAATGAAACATTCTGGCTTGAAGTTTTGTGCAATTGTTTGATTCTCAAACACTCTCAGCTGGGTAGTTGAAAGCAATATCCATCCTTTGTGAAGTTGCTAACCATATCTCTAAACCTGCAAGATTCATGATGGTATATTATATGAGACACCTCATAATATAAAAGGATAATGACATTAGTTGTTACATATTCTAAGTGCAAATAAACTTATTATCATGAAGTTAAAACAAAACCTCTTTATGTTACCAATCAGCTCTCCTATGTTTTGAGAAAAGGCTAAGCATCTGAAATGATTTCAAGTCTAAATGCAAAAATAATTGTGAGATTTTGAAGATGACACACTACTGTATAATTGAATAATAAAGAAAAACAAAATATAATGATTAGTGGGATGTTATAATTTGAAACTAAGAGTAAAACGTGCTTAAGGGTAAAATTGTGTAATGCCAGTTTGAAACAATGAGAGATGAGGAAATGAGATGGAATGAAGAAAAATAAGAACAACAATAATCAAAGATTGAATATTTTACATTAAAAAACAGAAGAACAGACTTGATATTTGTACAAAAATAAGACTGATTTATTAGTTTTCAGAAACTAAATAAACTATTTACAGAAACAAGGCTATCAACTTATTTAGTGTAAATTATTTTGGAATTTTTTTTTACTGTAATTGAGAAAAATGGTTACTTAATTATTTAAAACTAAGTATTCATTATCAAATCACTCAATTACGCACCCAAATCCAATAGTTTTAACAATTTCAGAATTAGGGGAAAATAGCAACATATTGCTCATTAAACAGTATCAATGAAATATTGACCAAATATGTCAAGATGGTCATAAAACCTATTACCATACTTAATTTGAATGCCTACCTTGCAATTAAAAATGCAACAATTTGCATGCTTTAAAATGCATTTAAGAAATCAGTATTTGGAAACAAATTAATTACAGTACATAATCAGTTCCGCAAATTATAACAATCTTGGAAAAAGAGAATGAATATAAGAATAAATTGGGAGAGCATCACACATACATAATATTTGTAGAAAAATAAGACTTGGCCCTATTAAGAATAATTCAGTCAGCCGTATGTATAACAGTTAAATAATAATCTCGTCAAACAGCTTTAATTATAAAAGGGATGATGTGTAATTTTCATAAGCACCATGAAATAAAGAATTATTAATAGCCAGCAATAATATACCTGTATATTTTGCACCATTTGTAACCATCAAATTATCATCCATAAAGTTGATTCAACTATCATCGTATATTGATCAAGTTTTCATGGAGCAAGCAAATTATGATCGTATATTGAGCAAGCAAATTACTGAACAATTCAGAAGTGGGGAAACTACCAATTGAAATTATCTCTCCGAAAAATTTCGCCTTTCAGATCAGTGAGGCAACGGCGGTGTGGAAGATCCATGAAAGAATAAATAGAACAGAAGGCGGTGGTATGGATATGAGTAGGTGGTTGGAGAAGGAAAGTTAAGTCCAGGCATCAACTTCTTCATCATCGAGTGTGCTCTTTTGTCGACTGATCCTAATTATTGTTGAGTGGAACCACTGCTTTGATGGATTACACACTAGAACACAACAGAGGGAAAAGGGGAAAAATTTGAGTTTCAGCTCAGTGTTATATAATTGAAAAATTATGATAGTAAGTGAGGGTTACAACTTTGATTTGAAGCACCGATAAACCGAGGGTAGTGAAGATGATGGAAGAAGATGAACTAATTTGTGGATTGAGGAGAAGTGAAAGGAAAAGTTAAAATATATCGTGGCCGAACAAGTTAGTACCATTGCTTAAATTAGTACGTGCAATAGATCGTGCCTTAGATCCCTGTTACTTGAATCAGTCCTTCGCTGATGACGTGTTATAATTACACCCGATTGATTTCTACTTCAACTTAAAATCTAAACTGTTCTTTTGTCTTTTGGTTTATCCTACCAAGAAAATTTATTATATAAATTGCAACAAATCGATAGACCGTATATAATTTGACAAATTCGGTTTATGCACCGGAAAAAACTTAACATACACCATTATTTTTCTATAAAATTCTATCATTAAATTACTCTTTTCTCATAATTGCTTTTTTAAAAACTTTTGTATATAAAAACTCAAAATATTCTTAAAAGTATCAAAACTTGAAGCAAACTATATACGTTAATGAAAATGTTAATGAATTATTTGATCATGAAATCTAAATTTCAATTAAGAAAATATTCAGAAATAATGTCTAATTTAGAAGTGTTGATTTATTTTGTAAAATTACATTAATTTTGTTGAAATTGATTTTTTTTTTAAAAGTTTTCAAAAGTTACAATATTAGTAAAAGAAATAAATTTCATTTTATTGAATTTTGCTCAATTTGATGAAGAATTTATAATTTTGGCTAATTCTGTTTTAAGTGTGAAAGAGGAAAGAAAAAGAAGATGAGAACATGGACGATTTTTTAAAAGAAACGACGTATGTAAAGTAATATATGATGTACGGTAGTTTATTATAATTTCTGGTATATGTTTAGAAATTTTTGGTGTATAAATAGAAATAACCATATAATTTGTGGATAAAAACACTCTTGTCAGAAGTAGGAGCAAATAAAACGACACCTGAGAGATTCGAACTCTCGCGGGGAAACTCCATGTACTTAGTAGGCAGACGCCTTAACCACTCGGAAAAAGTGTCTTTTACGCTAAAAATAAAATGCTTTGAATCCTTGTTATTGCGAACACAACAAATTAATTAAAACTCACCAAACCAACCAACCATTTTTTGGCAAAAATATTGAACCAAAAAGAAGAAGAATGTAATTGCGAATTTGAACTCCTTCCGAGAGGAATGTCGATAGAAAACATGAAATTTGCAAGTAAGTTCAATAGTTTTGCAAACAAGTCCAATTTTTTTGATCATTTTTTTGCTGTTTTTCCAAGAATGGATTTGACAGTAATAATGATTTCGACATATATATCGCGGAACTACAATATTAGTATGAATAATGGTATTCCGCATTGAATGTCACGTATTATTTTCCTTCTATGTCGGTGCTTGTAGATTTTAGGAAAACACATGTTTATTTTCGCACTTAGTGAATTCTGATAAAATATGTATGTGATTGAGTTACCAGACCTCCTTTATAAGGGAAATCATAATTAAAATTTTATACATAAATGGATAAGGAAAGATTAGAGGGTATAAGCTATATAAAGGATAAAAAATGATGTGTGCAATGCTTGAACTTGTAAATTTTGAGTAAGTTTGAATGTGTCAAAAATTTATTCATCGTAAATTAACTACATAATAAAATGTAAAGTAAAAACTTGGATAACGCTCCGTTTAGAAAGTTTATTCATTGTATGCTGGCCATATAAGCTAAATGTCTTTTGTTTACATCAATGCAACAAATCGATAAGCTATATATAATTTATGAATCAAAACACACTTTCAAAAGGATGAGCAAATAAAATGACACTTGAGTGATTCACAATCTCGTGGGGAAACCGCATGTACCTAACTGGCACATGCCTTAACCACTCGGCCAAAGTGTCTTTTATGATGAAAGTAAAATGCATTGACTCATTTTTATTGCGAATAAAACAGATTAATTAAAACTTAACCAAACCAACCTTTTGGTTAAAAATATTGAACCAAAAAGAAGAAGAATGTTATTGCGAATCTGAGCTCCTGCGGAAAGGAATGTTCTATTAAAAACATGCAATTTGCAAGTAAGTTCAACAGTTTTGCAAACATGTTCAGTTTTTTTCGATCATCTTTTTGCTGTTTTTCCAAGAATAGAATTGACAGTAATAATGATTTTGACGTATAAATCAATTCAGGAAGTACAATATTAGTATGAATAACGGTTTTCCACATTAAATGTCACGTGTTATTTTCATTCTACGTCGGTCCCTGTAAATTTTAGGAAAACACATGTTTGTTTTCATACTTAGAGAATTTTGATAAAATATATATGTGATTGTGTTACCAAACCTCACTTGTAAGGGAAATGATAATTAAACTTTTATACATAAATGGAAATGGAAAGATTAGACGGTACAAGGTATAAAAAGGAAAAAAATCATTCGTGCAATGCTTGAACTTGTAGATTATAGTAGGTTTAAGTCGACTAATTACAAAACTTGTTGTGAAATGTGTCAAAAATTTATTCATCTTAAGTTGACTACATCATACAATGTAAAGTAAAAACTTGGATTACACTCCATTTTGTAAGTTTATTCATTTTATGCTGGCCATATAAGCTAAATGTTTTTTGTTTACATTATTGCAACAAATTGATAAACCGTGTATAATTTAGCTAATTTTACTTGTACACCGAAAACAACTTAACATACACCATTATTTTTCTATAAAATTCTATCACTAAATTACCCTTTTCTCATATTTGCTTTTTTAAAAACTTTTGCACATAAAATGTCAAATTATTCTTAAAAGTATTAAAACTTGAAGCAAACTATATATGTTAATGAAAATGTTAATGAATTATTTAATCATGAAATATAAAATTTCAATTAAGAAAACATTCAGAAATATTGTCTAATTTAGAAGTGTTGATATATTTTGAAAAATTACAGTAATTTTGTTGAAATTTGATTTTTTTTCAAAAGTTACAATATTAGTGAAAGAAATAAATTTCATTTTATTGAATTTTACTCAATTTGATGTAGAATTTAAAATTTTGGGTAATTGTGTTTTAAGTTTGAAAGGGGAAAGAAAAAGAAGATGAGAACATGGAGCTTTTAGTAAAAGAAATGATGTATATAAAGTAATATATGGTGTACAGTAGTTTATTATAATTTCTGGTATATGTTTAGCAATTTTTGGTGTATAAATAGAAACAGCCATATAATTTGTGAATCAAAACACTCTTGTCAGAAGGAGGAGCAAATAAAACGACACCTGAGAGATTCGAACTCTCGCGGGGAAACCCCATGTACTTAGCAGGCACACGCCTTAACCACTCGGCCAAAGTGTCTTTTATGTTAGAAATAAAATGCATCGAATCATTACTATTGCGAACAAAACAAATTAATTAAAACTCCGCAAATCAACCAACCCTTTTTTGGTAAAAATATAGAACCAAAAAGAAGAAGAATGTAATTGCGAATTTGAACTCCTACCGAAAGGAATGTTCGATAGAAAACATGAAATTGGCAAGTATGTTCAATAGTTTTGCAAACTAGTCCAATTTTTTTCGATCATTTTTTTGCTGTTTTTCCAAGAATAGGTTTGATAGTAATAATGATTTTGACATATATATAGCGGAACTACAATATTAGTACGAATAATGGTTTTCCACATTGAATGTCGCTTATTAATTTCCTTCTATGTCGGTGCTTGTAAATTTTAGGAAAACACATGTTTATTTTCGTACTTAGTAACTTCTGATAAAATATATATGTGATTTAGTTACTAGACCTCCTTTATAAGGGAAATCATAATTAAAATTTTATACATAAATGGATAAGGAAAGATTAGAGGGTATAAGCTATATAAAGGATAAAAAATGATGTGTGCAATGCTTGAACTTGTAAATTATGAGTAAGTTTGAATGTGTCATAAATTTATTCATCGTATGTCAACTACATCGTACAATGTAAAGTAAAAACTTGGATAACGCTCTGTTTTGTAAGTTTATTCATTTTATGCTGGCCATATAAGCTAAATGTTTTTTGTTTACATCAATGCAACAAATCGATAAACTATATATAATTTATGAATCAAAATGCACTTTCAAAAGGATGAGCAAATAAAACGACACTTGAGTGATTCGCAATCTCGTGGGGAAACCCCATGTACTTAGCTGGCACACGCCTTAACCACTCGGCCAAAGTGTCTTTTATGACGAAAGTAAAATGAATTGGCTCATTTTTATTGCGAATAAAATAGATTAATTAAAACTTAACCAAACCAACCCTTTTTTGTAAAAAATATTGAACCAAAAAGAAGAAGAATGTTATTACGAATCTGAGCTCCTGCCGAGAGGAACATTCTATTAAAAACATGTAATTTGCAAGTAAGTTCAATAGTTTTGCAAACATGTTCAATTCTTTTCGATCATCTTTTTGTTGTTTTTCCAAGAATAGAATTGACAGTAATAATGATTTTGACGTATAAATCGTTTCAGGAAGTACAATATTAGTATGAACAATGATTTTACACATTAAATGTCACATGTTATTTTCATTCTATGTCGGTGCCAGTAAATTTTAGGAAAACACATGTTTGTTTTCATACTTAGTGAATTTTGATAAAATAGGTATGTAATTGAGTTACCAAACCTTCCTTATAAGGGAAATGATAATTAAACTTTTATACATAAATGGAAATGGAAAGATTAGATGGTACAAGGTATAAAAAGGAAAAAAATATGATTCGTGCAATACTTCAACTTATAAATTATGGTAGGTTTAAGTCGACTAACTACAATACTTGCTGTGAAACGTGTCATAATTTTTTTCATCTTAAGTTGAATACATCATATCATGTAAATTAAAAACTTAGATAACACTCCATTTTGTAAGTTTATTCATTTCATGCTGGCCATATAAGCTAAATGTTTTTTGTTTACATTATTGCAACAAGTCGACAAACCGTATATAATTTAGCAAATTTTACTTATACACCGAAAACAACTTAACATACACCATTATTTTTCTATAAAATTCTATCATTAAATTACCATTTTCTCATATTTGCTTTTTTAAAAACTTTTGCACATAAAAAGTCAAATTATTCTTAAAAGTATTAAAACTTGAACCAAACTACATATGTTAATGAAAATGTTAATGAATTAGTTAATCATGAAATCTAAAATTTCAATTAAGAAAACATTCAGAAATAATGTCTAATTTAGAAGTGTAGATTTATTTTGAAAAATTACTGTAATTTTGTTGAAACTGGTTTTTTATCAAAAAGTTTTCAAAAGTTACAATATTAGTAAAAGTTACAATATTTAGTAAAAGTTACAATATTTAGTAAAAAAATGATGTATATAAAGTAATATATAATGTACAGTAGTTTATTATAATTTCTGGTATATGTTTAGCAATTTTTGGTGTATAAATAGAAATAGCCGTATAATTTGTGAATCAAAACACTCTTGTCAGAAGGAGGAGCAAATAAAACGACACCTGAGAGATTCGAACTCTCGCGGGGAAACCCCATGTACTTAGCAGGCACACGCCTTAACCACTCGGCCAAAGTGTCTTTTATGCTAAAAATAAAATGCATTGAATCATTACTATTGCGAACAAAACAAATTAATTAAAACTCAGCAAACCAACCAACCCTTTTTTGGTAAAAATATTGAACCAAAAAGAAGAAGAATGTAATTGCGAATTTGAACTCATGCCGAGAGGAATGTTCTATAGAAAACATGGAATTTGCAAGTATGTTCAATAGTTTTGCAAACAAGTCCAATTTTTTTCGATAATTTTTTTGCTGTTTTTCCAAGAATAGATTTGACAGTAATAATGATTTCGACACATATATTGCGGAACTATAATATTAGTATGAATAATGGTTTTCCACATTGAATGTCGCTTATTATTTTCCTTCCATGTCAATGCTTGTAAATTTTAGGAAAACACATGTTTATTTTTGTACTTAGTAACTTCTAATAAAATATGTATGTGATTGAGTTACTAGACCTCCTTTATAAGGGAAATCATAATTAAAATTTTATACATAAATGGATAAGGAAAGATTAGAAGGTATAAGCTATATAAAGGATAAAAAATGATGTATGCAATGCTTGAACTTGTAAATTATGAGTAAGTTTGAATGTGTCAAAAATTTATTCATTGTAAATTAACTACATAATAAAATGTAAAGTAAAAACTTGGATAACGCTCTGTTTTGAAAGTTTATTCATTTTATTCTGGCCATATAAGCTAAATGTTTTTTGTTTACATCAATGCAACAAATTGATAAACTATATTTAATTTATGAATCAAAACACACTTTCAAAAGGATGAGCAAATAAAACGACACTTGAGTGAATCGCAATCTCGTGGGGAAACCCCATGTACTTAGCTGACACACTCCTTAACCACTCGGCCAAAGTGTCTTTTATGATGAAAGTAATATGCATTGGCTCATTTTTATTGCGAATAAAACAGATTAATTAAAACTTAACCAAACCAACCCTTTTTTTGTTAAAAATATTGAACCAAAAAGAAGAAGAATGTTATTGCGAATCTGAGCTCCTGCCGAAAGGAATGTTCTATTAAAAACATTCAATTTGCCAGTAAGTTCAACAGTTTTGCAAACATGTTCAATTTTTTTCGATCATCTTTTTGCTGTTTTTCCAAGAATAGAATTGACAGTAATAATGATTTTGACGTATAAATCGATTCAGGAAGTGCAATATTAGTATGAATAATGGTTTTCCACATTAAATGTCAAGTGTTATTTTCATTCTACGTCGGTGCCTGTAAATTTTAGGAAAACACATGTTTGTTTTCATACTTAGTGAATTTTGATAAAATATGTATGTAATTGAGTTACCAAACCTCCCTTATAAGGGAAATGATAATTAAACTTTTATACATAAATGGAAATGGAAAGATTAGATGGTACAAGGTATAAAAAGGAAAAAAAATGATTCGTGCAATACTTGAACTTATAAATTATGGTAGGTTTAAGTCAACTAACTACAATACTTGCTGTGAAACGTGTCATAATTTTTTTCATCTTAAGTTGACTACATCATATAATGTAAATTAAAAACTTAGATAACACTCCATTTTGTAAGTTTATTCATTTCATGTTGGCCATATAAGCTAAATGTTTTTCGTTTACATTATTGCAACAAGTCGATAAACCGTATATAATTTAGCAAATTTTACTTATACACCGAAAACAACTTAACATACACCATTATTTTTCTATAAAATTCGATCATTAAATTACCATTTTCTCATATTTTCTTTTTTAAAAACTTTTGCACATAAAAAGTCAAATTATTCTTAAAAGTATTAAAACTTGAACCAAACTACATATGTTAATGAAAATGTTAATGAATTATTTAATCATGAAATCTAAAATTTCAATTAAGAAAACATTCAGAAATAATGCCTAATTTAGAAGTGTTGATTTATTTTGAAAAATTACTGTAATTTTGTTGAAATTGGTTTTTTATCAAAAAGTTTTCAAAAGTTACAATATTAGTAAAAGAAATAAATTTCATTTTGTTTAATTTTACTCAATTTGATTTAGAATTTAAAATTTTGGGTAACTGTGTTTTAAGTTTGAAAGAGGAATGAAAAAGAAGATGAGAACATGGACAATTTAGTAAAAGAAATGATGTATATAAAGTAATATATGATGTACAGTAGTTTATTATAATTTCTGGTATATGGTTAGCTATTTTTGGTGTATAAATAGAAATAGCCGTATAATTTGTGAATCAAAACACTCTTGTCAGAAGGAGGAGCAAATAAAACGACACCTGAAAGATTCGAACTCTCGCGGGGAAACACCATGTTTATTTTAGGAAAACACATGTTTATTTTCGTATTTAGTAACTTCTAATAAAATATGTATGTGATTGAGTTGCCAGACGTCCTTTATAAAGGATAAAAAATGATGTGTGCAATGCTTGAACTTGTAAATTATGAGTAAGTTTGAATGTGTAAAAAATTTATTCATCTTAAATTAACTACATAATAAAATGTAAAGTAAAAACTTGGATAACGCTCCGTTTTGAAAGTTTATTCAATTTATTCTGGCCATATAAGCTAAATGTTTTTTGTTTACATCAATGCAACAAATCGATAAACTATATTTAATTTATGAATCAAAACACACTTTCAAAAGGATGAGCAAATAAAACGACACTTGAGTGAATCGCAATCTCGTGGGGAAACCCCATGTACTTAGCTGACACACTCCTTAACCACTCGGCCAAATTGTCTTTTATGATGAAAGTAAAATGCATTGGCTCATTTTTATTGAAAATAAAATAGAATAATTAAAACTTAACCAAACCAACCCTTTTTTGTTAAAAATATTGAACCAAAAAGAAGAAGAACGATATTGCGAATCTGAGCTCCTGCCGAAAGGAATGTTCTATTAAAAACATTCAATTTGCAAGTAAGTTCAATAGTTTTGCAAACATGTTCATTTTTTTTCGATCATCTTTTTGCTGTTTTTCTAAGAATAGAATTGACAGTAATAATGATTTTGACATATAAATCGATTCAGGAAGTACAATATTAGTATGAATAACGGTTTTCCACATTAAATGTCATGTGTTATTTTCATTCTACGTCAGTGCCTGTAAATTTTAGGAAAACACATGTTTTTTTCATACTTTGTGAATTTTAATAAAATATGTATGTGATTGAGTTACCAAACCTCCCTTGTAAGGGAAATGATAATTATACTTTATACATAAATGGAAATGGAAAGATTAGACGGTACAAGGTATAAAAAGGAAAAAAATGATTCGTGCAATACTTGAACTTGTAAATTATGGTAGGTTTAAGTCGACTACATACAAAACTTGCTGTGAAATGTGTCATAAATTTATTCATCTTAAGTTGACTACATCATACAATGTAAAGTAAAAACTTGGATAACACTCCATTTTGTAAGTTTATTCATATTATGCTGGCCATATAAGCTAAATGTTTTTTTTTTTTTTGCATTATTGCAACAAATCGGTAAACCGTATATAATTTACCAAATTTTAGTTATACACCGAAAACAACTTAACATACACCATTATTTTTCTATAAAATTCTATCACTATATTACCCTTTTCTCATATTTGCTTTTTTAAAAACTTTTGCATATAAAAAGTCAAACTATTCTTAAAAGTATTAAAACTTGGAGCAATCTATATATGTTAATGAAAATGTTAATGAATTATTTAATCATGAAATCTAAAATTTCAATTAAGAAAACAATCAGAAATAATGTCTAATTTAGAAGTGTTGATTTATTTTGTAAAATTACAGTAATTTTGTTGAAATTGTTTTTTTTTTAAAAAGTTTTCAAAAGTTACAATATTAGTAAAAGAAATAAATTTCATTTTATTGAATTTTACTCAATTTGATGTAGAATTTAAAATTTTGGGTAATTGTGTTTTAAGTTTGAAAGAGGAAAGAAAAAGAAAATGAGAAATGGACAATTTAGTAAAAGAAACGATGTATATAAAGTAATATATGGTGTACAGTAGTTTATTATAATTTATGGTATATGTTTAGTAATTTTTGTTGTATAAATAGAAACAACCATATAATTTGTGAATCAAAACACTTTAGTCAGAAGGAGAAGCAAATAAAACAACACCTGAGAGATTCGAACTCTCGCGGGGAAACCCCATGTACTTAGCAGGCACACGCCTTAACTACTCGGCCAAAGTGTCTTTTATGCTAAAAATAAAATGCATTGAATCATTACTATTGCGAACAAAACAAATTAATTAAAACTCAGCAAACCAACCAACCCTTTTTTGTTAAAAATATTGAACCAAAAAGAAGAAGAATTTAATTGCGAATTTGAACTCCTGCCGAGAGGAATGTTCTATAAAAAACAGGGAATTTGCAAGTATGTTCAATAGTTTTGCAAACAAGTCCAAATTTTTTTGATATTTTTTTTGCTGTTTTTCCATGAATAGATTTGACATTAATAGTGATTTCGATATATATATCGCGGAACAAGAATATTAGTATGAATAATGCTTTTCCACATTGAATGTCGCTTATTATTTTCCTTCTATGTCGGTGCTTGTAAATTTTAGGAAAACACATGTTTATTTTCGTACTTAGTAACTTCTAATAAAATATGTATGTGATTGAGTTACCAGACCTCCTTTATAAGGGAAATCATAATTAAAATTTTATACATAAATGGATAAGGAAAGATTAGAGGGTACAAGCTATATAAAGGATAAAAAATGATGTGTGCAATGCTTGAACTTGTAAATTTTGAGTAAGTTTGAATGTGTCAAAAATGTATTCATTGTAAATTAACTACATAATAAAATGTAAAGTAAAAACTTGGATAATGCTCCGTTTAGAATGTTTATTCATTTTATGCTAGCCATATAAGCTAAATGTTTTATGTTTTCATCAATGTAACAAATCGATAAGCTATATATAATTGATGAATCAAAACAACTTTCAAAAGGATGAGCAAATAAAACGACACTTGAGTGATTCACAATCTCGTGGGGAAACCGCATGTACCTAGCTGGCACAGGCCTTAACCACTCGGCCAAAGTGTCTTTTATGATGAAAGAAAAATGCATTGGCTCATTTTTATTACAAATAAAACAGATTAATTAAAACTTAACCAAACCAACCTTTTGGTTAAAAATATTGAACCAAAAAGAAGAAGAATGTTATTGCGAATCTGAGCTCCTGCGGAAAGGAATGTTCTATTAAAAACATGCAATTTGCAAGTAAGTTCAACAGTTTTGCAAACATGTTCAGTTTTTTTCGATCATATTTTTGCTGTTTTTCCAAGAATAGAATTGACAGTAATAATGATTTTGACGTATAAATCAATTCAGGAAGTACAATATTAGTATGAATAACGGTTTTCCACATTAAATGTCTCGGGTTATTTTCATTCTACGTCGGTCCCTGTAAATTTTAGGAAAACACATGTTTTTTTTCATACTTAGTGAATTTTGATAAAATATGTATGTGATTGAGTTACCAAACCTCCCTTGTAAGGGAAATGATAATTAAACTTTTATACATAAATGGAAATGGAAAGATTAGACGGTACAAGGTATAAAAAGGAAAAAAAATGATTCGTGCAATACTTGAACTAGTAAATTATGGTAGGTTTAAGTCGACTAATTACAAAACTGGTTGTGAAATGTGTCATAAATTTATTCATCTTATGTTGACTACATCATAAAATGTAAAGTAAAAACTTGGATAACACTCCATTTATTATGTTTATTCATTTTATGCTGGCCATATAAGCTAAATGTTTTTTGTTTACGTTATTGCAACAAATCGATGAACCGTATATAATTTAGAAAATTTAACTTATACACCAAAAACAACTTAACATACACCATTATTTTTCTATAAAATTCTATCACTGAATTACCCTTTTCTCATATTTGTTTTTTTTTAAAACTTTTGCACATAAAAAGTCGAATTATTCTTAAAAGTATTAAAACTTGAACCAAACTATATACGTTAATGAAAATGTTAATGAACCATTTAATCATGAAATCTAAAATTTAAATTAAGAAAACATTCAGAAATAATGTCTAATTTAGAAGTGTTGATTTATTTTGTAAAATTACAGTAAATTTTTTGAAATTGACTTTATCAAAAAGTTTTCAGAAGTTACAATATTAGTAAAAGAAATAAATTTCATTTTATTGAATTTTACCCAATTTGATGTAGAATTCAAAATTTTGGTTAATTGTGTTTTAAGTTTGAAAGAGAAAAGAAAAAGAAGATGAGAACATGGACAATTTAGTAAAAGAAACGATGTATATAAAGTAATATATGGTGTACAGTAGTTTATTATAATTTCTGGTATATGTTTAGCAATTTTTGGTGTATAAATAGAAATAGCCATATAATTTGTGAATCAAAACACCCTTGTTAGAAGGAGGAGCAAATAAAACGTTACCTGAGAGATTCGAACTATCACGGGGAAACCCCATGTACTTAGCAGGCACACGCCTTAACCACTCGGCCGAAGTGTCTTTTATGCTAAAAATAAAATGCATTGAATCATAACTATTGCGAACAAAACAAATTAATTAAAACTGATCAAACTAACAAACCCTTTTTTGGTGAAAATATTGAACCGAAAGGAAGAAGAATGTAATTGCGAATTAGATCTCCTGCGAGAGGAATGTTCTATAGAAAACATGAAATTTGCAAGTATGTTCAATAGTTTTGCAAACAAGTCCAATTTTTTTCGATCATTTTTTTGATGTTTTTCCAAGAATAGATTTGACAGTAATAATGATTTCGGCATATATATCGCGGAACTACAATATTAGTATGAATAATGGTTTTCCACGTTGAATGTCACGTATTATTTTCCTTCTATGTCGGTGCTTGTAAATTTTAGGAATACACATGTTTATTTTCGTACTTAGTGAAAGAGGCTATATAGCAGTATAGGATCGTGTAGTATGGAGAATATGATGCAGAGTATATAATAGAATAGTAAGCAGTAAATCACACAGTCGATTTATACTGGTTCGGACCACTGTCCTACGTCCAGTCCCAGACTCACTTCTCGAATTTCACTAACACTAAAACCCTCGCTTAACCCAAGGAAATAGGTACACAATTAACCGAACCACTGAACAGGATTTCTTGCCTCAACCACTGAAGAGGACTTCACAATTACAAAGGTTTTGGACTTTTGAATGTGTTCCAAACAACACTGAGTAGTCACAATATAATACAACACTCCTATAGCCCTCACAAATGATATTTTAGTGGATGTGCAAAGGGTAAGATTAATATTAGATCAATTATAAAGGATGTGAATGAAAATAATCGATCTTTTTAATAGAATTTGAGAGAATGATAGTTATAAAGCAATTTTAGAGCAAAATCAATAGATTTGATCAAAGTAGTTGTTGTAAAATCAGTGGAGATGTTTGGGGCTTATATAATGATGAAGGGATGTCATTAGAATAGTCACAACCCTTCTGAAAGATCAAAAAACTGAAAAGATTTGGTGAAAAACGAAGTGTCTTTTCATAAAATATAGCCGTTATTTACATCACTTATGACAGCACTGAACAGTAGCGTTTGGCCGAAAAACGCTATCGTATGTTTATTCAAAATATAGCCGTTATACCCTTTCATAGCGTTTCGGAATATAGCCGTTATAACCTTTAATAGCGTTTCTGGACAAAATGCTACGGTTTTCTACTGCGAAAAATTCTGCAAATCAGCCTTCTATATTCATCATTTTTTGACTTTTTTTATCGTTTTTCTTGCAATAAAAAATTCCAAAAAATTATGAAAATTGCTTTATGATATATTAGATGTTATGTACAAATGTTAGGTGATTTGAAGTTAATTTGTGGGGCTTTAACAATTCTAGACTATAACGACTTTATGTACACTCAACTTATGATATGCATTCTTTTGAAGCTCTTGAGTCTGTTTCTTCTTGACTTCTTCCATCATTAGAGTCTAAATAGATTTTCAATCACCATAATAGATATTCAAATGCTTGAACACTACATAATTGATTAACATCCTTCATGCATACGCTTTTATCCTCTTTTGTACTGTGTATCTTCATGTTTAACTTATTTTCTTTAGTCTTTTTGATACTCATGTACCTGCAAGTTAGCTCAGAAGTTCTTTGATATAATTGTATAGTTGTTGCAATCAAAATCCAACAATATAGTTTCCAACATTCTCCCCCTTTTTGATGATGACAACTATACAATTTACAAATATATATTCATTCTATAAAATATCATTATTACCAAAGCTCCCTCTATCAATATATACATGAATTTCTCCCCCTTTGTCATTATCAAAAAGAATGAGGAAATAAATATTTTTTTCCTTTTTTCATATTCCTATATATATATATATATATATATATATTGATTTTAGTGTGTGATATTTGAAGATAGATATAAAAACACAATCTAATATCACATAAAAAAAATTCTTGAATAAACATTCACCTCCATTTTGTTTGATGATAGAATCTTGCATTATCATCGTCTTGTCTTTATCTTCTCCCCCTGAACGTGTAATATATGAAAATTTCTCCCTTTGAGTATGTGATTATTATATTTCCAGATTCCCTGATTTAACTTTAAGCTCGGTTTTTAAAGATATTAGAGATACTGAAATACCCTCTTTTTTTTGTTGTGGTGTACCTGCAACAAATATTATATAAATACTTTGGTACCCACTTCTTCCGTTAGGGTCCAGGGGTTAGATAGAAGGTAACCATACCGATGAGGGTTTAATGGTACCTTTTAAAATAAAATTTTTATTTTTAACTACTGAATCAAAATAATCATCTATATATTTTTCTCTGTTTTTCCAATTTACAGGAACCCAAATACTTAGATAGTTTCTAATAGTATTTCCTGTTGTACTTCTGTTATAAATGTTTCTAGTCATAGGAGCATTTGAATTTCTATAGAATTTGATCTTCGAGTTACACGTGCTTTAGTACTAGTAGTTAAATTTTTGTAATACATGAAAGCATGTCTAGTACTAGTTCTATAATTAGTTTTATTATACCCAAAGCCACTTTTATCATGTAAAGGTCTGGAGCAAGATAAAATATCATTTAAATCATTTTGACCTTTATTAAATTTTGCGAACTTATTTGTACATTTTTCAAATTTGATTCCAAAGTCGCGATTGAAATTTTCAAAAGAAGTCTTGCAATCTTTTAAACTAATTTTCTTATTTAATTCAGAATTCTCCCTTTTAAAAGTACTATTCTCATTTTTGAGACGACAAATTTGAGATCCTGAATTAACTAAAGAAGAGTGTAATTTTTCAAAATTTTCTTTCGTATCAGACGTTTCATTTTGCAAAGTATTATTATTAATCTTTAAAAACTCATATTTTTTAGATAATTCTAAATTATTTTCAGTTAAAGCTCCATTCTCTATTTTAAGAGACGAAACTAAAGAATTAGAATTATTTAAAGAAATTTCTAATGATTTATTTCTATTTTTCAAGAGATCAATTTCCTTTAAAAGAACATTGTTTTTATCTTCTAGTTGCTCATTTTCTTTTTGAAGGAAATCTTTTTGAAAAACAAGCTCTTCTAGGGTATTTTCAAAACATTTGGCTTGTTTGACTAAAAAATTGTTTTCTTCTTTTAATTTGGAATTTTCTTGCTCACAATTTTTAGACTAGGCTAAAATAATTGCATTAAGTTTACCCAAACTTTTAAAATCTTTTAATAATTTTTCGTGGTCTAATAAAAGATCATTATATAATGAATCATCACATACCGATTGTGATCTCACTTTAGCCATTAAACATTTGCTCTCTTGCTCCGTTGCTTCTGCTTTGTTGTTCTTCCACTTTCTAATGCCTTTACTAGATTTCTTTATTGCTATTTATTCTAGGACGTTGTTACGATATCTAGAATACCAAGCTCTGATACCAATTGAAAGAGGCTATGTAGCGCTATAGGATCGTGTAGTATGGAGAATATGATGTAGAGTATATAATAGAATAGTAAGCAGTAAATCACACAGTCGATTTATACTAGTTCGGACCACTGTCCTACGTCCAGTCCCAGACTCACTTCTGGAATTTCACTAACACTAAAACCCTCGCTTAACCCGGAGAAATAGGTACACAATTACCCGAACCACTGAACGGCATTTCTTGCCTCAACCACTGAAGAGGACTTCACAATTACAAAGGTTTTTGACTTTTGAATGTGTTCCAGACAACACTGAGTAGTCACAATATAATACAACACTCCTATAGCCCCCACAAATGATATTTTAGTGGATGTGCAAAGGGTAGGATTAATATTAGATCAATTATAAAGGATGTGAATGAAAATAATCAATCTTTTTAATAGAATTTGAGAGAATGATAGTTATAGAGCAATTTTAGAGCAAAATCAATATATTTGATCAAAGTAGTTGTTGTAAAATCAATGGAGATGTTTGGGGCTTATATAATGATGAAGGGATGTCAATAGAATAGTCACAACCCTTCTGAAAGATCAAAAAACTGAAAAGATTTGGTGAAAAACGAAGTGTCTTTTCATAAAATATAGCCGTTATTTACAGCACTTAAGACAACACTGAACAGTAGCGCTTGGCCCAAAAACGCTATCATATGTCTATTCAAAATATAGCCGTTATACCCTTTCATAGCGTTTCAGAATATAGCCGTTATAACCTATAATAGCGTTTCTGGACATAATGCTACGGTTTTCTGCTGCGAAAAATTCTGTAAATCAGCCTTCTATATTCATCATTTTTTGACTTTTTTTATCGTTTTTCTTGCAATAAAAAATTCCAAAAAATTATGAAAAATGCTTTATGATATATTAGATGTTATGTATAAATGTTAGGTGATTTGAAGTTAATTTGTAGGGCTTTAACAATTCTAGACTATAATGACTTTATGTACACTCAACTTATGATATGCATTCTTATGAAGCTCTTGAGTCCGTTTCTTCTTGTCTTCTTCCATCATTAGAGTCCAAATAGATTTTCAATCAACATAATAGATATTCAAATGCTTGAACACTACATAATTGATTAGCATCCTTCATGCATACGCTTTTATCCTCTTTTGTACTGTGTATCTTCATGTTGAACTTATTTTCTTTTCTCTTTTTGATACTCATGTACCTGCAAGTTAGCTCAGAAGTTCTTTGATATAATTGTATAGTTGTTGCCATCAAAATCCAAAAATATAGTTTCCAACACTTGGTAACTTCTGATAAAATATGTATGTGATTGAGTTACCAGACCTCCTTTATAAGGGAAATCATAATTAAAATTTTATACATAAATGGATAAGGAAAGATTAGAGGGTATAAAATATATAAGGGATAAAAAATGATGTGTGCAATGCTTGAACTTGTAAATTATGAGTAAGTTTGAATGTGTCATAAATTTATTCATTGTAAAATTAACTACATCATACAATGTAAAGTAAAAACTTGGATAACGCCCCGTTTTGTAAGTTTATTCATTTTATGCTGGCCATATAAGCTAAATGTTTTTTGTTTACATCAACGCAACAAATCAATAAACTATATATAATTTATGAATCAAAACACACTTTCAAAAGGATGAGCAAATAAAACGACACTTGAGTGATTCGCAATCTCGTGGGGAAACCCCATGCACATAGCTGTCACACGCCTTAACCACCCGGCCAAAGTGTCTTTTATGATGAAAGTAAAATGCATTGGCTTATTTTTATTGCGAATAAAACAGATTAATTAAAACTTAACCAAACCAACCTTTTTGGTTAAAAATATTGAACCAAAAAGAAGAAGAATGTTATTGCGAATTTGAGTTCCTACCGAGAGGACTGTTCTATTAAAAACATGCAATTTGCTAATAAGTTCAACATTTTTTCCAACATGTTCATTTTTTTTCGATCATCTTTTTGCTGTTTTTCCAAGAATAGAATTGACAGTAATAATGATTATGATGTATAAATCGATTCAGAAAGTACAATATTAGTATGAATAATGGTTTTCCACATTAAATGTCACGTGTTATTTTCATTCTACGTCGGTGCCCGTAAATTTTAGGAAAACACATGTTTTTTTCACACTTAGTGAATTTTGATTAAATATGATTGTGATTGAGTTACCAAACGTCCCTTGTAAGGGAAATGATAATTAAACTTTTATACAAAAATGTAAATGGAAAGATTAGACGGTACAAGGCATAAAAAGGAAAAAAATGATGCGTGCAATACTTGAACTTGTAAATTATGGTAGGTTTAAGTCGACAAATTACAAAACTTATTGCGAAATGTGTCATAAATTTATTCATCTTAAGTTAACTACATCATACAATGTAAAGTAAACACTTGGATAACACTCCATTTTGTAAGTTTATTCATTTTATGCTGGCCATATAAGCTAAATGCTTTTTGTTTACATTATTGCAACAAATCGATAAACCGTATATAATTTGGTAAATTCTACTTATACACCGAAAACAACTTAACATACACCATTATTTTTCTATAAAGTTCTATCACTAATTACTCTTTTCTCATAGTTTCTTTTTAAAAAACTTTTGCATGTAAAAAGTCAAATTATTCTTAAAAGTATTAAAACTTGAAGCAGACCATATACGTTAATGAAAATGTTAATGAATTATTTAATCATGAAATATGAAATTTCAAGTAAGATAACATTCATAAATAATGTCTAATTTAGAAGGGTTGATTTATTTTGCAAAATTACAGTAATTTTGTTGAAATTGATTTTTTTCAAAAAAATTTCAAAAGTCACAGTATTAGTAAAAGAAATAAATTTCATCTTATTGAATTTTACTCAATTAGATGTAGAATTTACAATTTTGGGTAATTGTGTTTTTAGTTTGAAAGGGAAAGAAAAAGAAGATGAGAACATGGACAATTTAGTAAAAGAAACGATGTATGTAAAGTAATATATGGTGTACAGTAGTTTATTGTAATTTCTGGTATATGTTTAGCAATTTTTGGTGTATAAATAGAAATAGCCATATAATTTGTGAATCAAAACACTTTGTCAGAAGGAGGAGCAAATAAAACGACACCTGAGAGATTCGAACTCTCGCGAGGAAACCCCATGTACTTAGCAGGCACACACCTTAACCACTCGGCCAAAGTGTCTTTTATGCTAAATATAAAATGCATTGAATCATTACTATTGCGAACAAAACAAATTAATTAAAACTCACCAAACCAACCAACCATTTTTTGGTAAAAATATTGAACCAAAAAGAAGAAGAATGTAATTGCGAATTTGAACTCCTACCGAGGGGAATGTTCTATAGAAAACATGAAATTTGCAAGTATGTTCAATAGTTATGCAAACAAGTTCAATTTTTTTCAATCATTTTTTTGCTGTTTTTCTAAGAATAGACTTGACAATAATAATGATTTTGACATATATATCGCGGAACAACAATATTTGTATGAATAATGGTTTTCGACATTGAATGTCAAGTATTATTTTCCTTCTATGTCGGTGCTTGTAAATTTTAGGAAAACACATGTTTATTTTCGTACTTAGTAAATTCTAATAAAATATGCATGTGATTGAGTTACCAGACCTCCTTGATAAGGAAAATCATAATTAAACTTTTATACATAAATGGATAAGGAAAGATTAGAGGGTATAAGCTATATAAATAATAAAAAATGATGTGTGAAATGCTAGAACTTGTAAATTATGAGTAACTTTGAATGTGTCAAAAATTTATTCATCGTAAATTAACTACATCATACAATGTAAAGTAAAAACTTGGATAACGCTCCGTTTTGTAAGTTTATTTATTTTATGCTAGCCATATAGGCTAAATGTTTTTTGTTTACATCAATGCAACAAATCGATGAATTATATATAATTTATGAACCAAAACACACTTTCAAAAGGATGAGCAAATAAAACGACACTTGAGTGATTCGCAATCTCGTGGGGAGACCCCATGTACTTAGCGGGCACATGCCTTAACCACTCGACCAAAGTGTCTTTTATGATGAAAGTAAAATGCATTGGCTTGTTTTTATAGCGAATAAAACAGATTAATTAAAAATTAACCAAACCAACCCTTTTTTGTTAAAAATATTGAACCAAAAAGAAGAAGAATGTTATTGCGAATCTGAGCTCCTGCCGAGAGGAATCTTCTATTAAAAACATGCAATTTGCAAGTAAGTTCAACATTTTTGCCAACATGTTCAATTTTTTTCGATCATCTTTTTGCTGTTTTTCCAAGAATAGAATTGACAGTAATAATGATTATGTAACGACCCGGCAGTTTTCGGCCCCGAAAATCGACATAAATACCTATACTGTATCTCATGCCGACCTTCAAACACCGAGAACACCGGATTGTCAATGAAAGAAATTAGAGGGTGAGATAAGAAAGAAAGAAATATAAGAATAGAAGAAGAAGAAGAACACCACACAGAGTCTCACATCGCAGCGGAACAAAATATAATATAGAAGTAAATATTTATTGAAAGCTTTAAATAACTTACATCATCAGAGTATATCAACATCACTGGACAGTTATAATAATCTGCCCTTATACAACACAGCGGAATAATATCATACGTCTGAACTCTTCCAGCCCGTCTCTTCACAGCTTTTGAACCTGAACCTGTACACTCCGGGCTAACCCGAGCATTTACAAAACACCGGGTCAGTCTGGTGAACCAGAGTGAGATAAACTCGCACAGCATTTAGGGTAAATCATCCAATCCTGATTTTAAAGTTCGAAATCTTTTCAAAAGAAAAGGATAATTGTAAGACCGAATCCACACATAAACACGGACGGTTTTTACCTTACGATAACCCAAAACAGTTTTGAAACCAATATCTTTTCTGATATTATGATAATGTCTAAATACAAGTAAATATTAAACTAGTGGAACGCTTGCATCTCACGCTCCACATATATAGTATACAAATCAAAACCGCAGGCGCTTATTGGAGGTTGGATTCCAATTCTGACAAGGTATGGGACCACCCGCCGATCGTGTATCTCTAGAGACGAATACACTGGGTTCAACAAGAACGTCTTGCAACCCGGCCCACACATGACCGACCACTCATTTCGCTTGAGTGCATCGAATGTATATCACCGATGGTTGGGATCAGCAACCGCCACCCGAATAGGGCCAGCATCGAATAGATAAAGAAGCAATAGGAATTTCTCTAGATAGGTGATCATACATCCTAATGGGAGCGACCCACATAGCCATGCTGCCTGCCCGATTTTTGTCATCTTCCGGTTGATGAGGCTTGAGGTCAGAATTTCCTTTACAGCATCTAGCCACCATTCACTTTGAATGCCACATCGTCAGATCCGCCAGATATCACTAGTTGACGTCCACAAAAATACTCTAGTAGTTCAGAGAACCGTCGTCCTCCGTAGAACTATGGTACGTTTGAAGAAATCAACGTACGTAATTCCTTTGGAAATACTCTGTCAGACACTCGTCCATACAAGTCACCCAGGAGCAGGATGAACCGAAGGCACGCTCCTACTGCATCCCAGGAATCACCCTACAGATCAGTAGCGAGAAGTCCTTGCAACCCGTAGATTCCAATCACGACAGAATCACTGTCGAAATATCTCCAGCCGCTAAACCAGAGAAATCCAATCAGTGGTTCTTCCGCTCATGAAGATCAACGGTCTTCAATTTCTCTGTCTTCACAAATCTCCTTTCACGTATTCGCTGGTCGAAATGGTTTCCGAATATGAATTCGATCCCGGTCTTTCCGAACTAACGATCGCATAGGTAAGATTTTGATAGTCGGTGATTTAACTATCAAATAAATAAACAGTGTGCAAACAACGATATTATTTCCAGATGAAAGATCCTATCGACCAAACATCATCCAATGTTTATTTCCTTTCGGATTAAATTATTCTTGACCTAGTCATTTCCCATTTACATAAATCCTTATTTCCTACATTTAGAAAATATACTTGATTAACATTGGGACATTTTCAGAATTACTTCCTTTGCTTATTTCTAAAACATTTCTGATCTTTGTTTGGAAAACATTTCCCAACCTCTTCATCCACTTTAAAACCGATGTTTAAATAAAACATCACTTAGTCAATTCAACCCTTTTCACTTATTAGCTCAATTTACTCGATCAATCTTCAACACCGAACCTTACCCATTCCTTAGTTAAAAACGAAGCCAATCAAGTTGGGGTATAATTACCTCTCAGACCTTAACTGAACAACCTTTCCAACTTCGAAATAAACAAGGCTCATCTTCGAAATCTTTCACAACTTCCTTTCGAATAACCATACTCAATTTATCATTCTTTCGAATAAAACTGTATTCGAAAATCCCTCTCTTGCGGATGAACCATATCCAATTAACTATCTCTTCGAATAACTCATATTCGATTTAATTCACTTCTCGAATAAATTACATTCAACGACTCTACTTCGAATAAGTGATATTCGATAAACTCCTTTTAACTCTATTCACTTTATTACTACCCGATTAATTCAAACCTGATTAACCCCATTTGAACAACTCTAATTCGATTTAATTCCAATCGGTTTACTTTAATCGATTACCATAACTGGTTAACTCTAACAGCTTAACTTACTCGACTAACTCGACCTATTTAACAAGATTTTTGCCAACTCGACCTAATCAACTCAACTTTGACTAACTCGATTTAATTAACTTATCGATTTACTACTATTTGATTTAACACCATTCGCTCGACTCTAGATCACAGCGATCAAAAATGATTACGCCTGATTCACTCAAGAAACATCCGACCGCCGTAGGCTATCTGCAGCCCTGCGAATTTCGCTAGCAGTCTTACAAAATGGTACTTATCTTGAATAACTATGTTTGACTGACTCTGTCTCAAATAACTATATTTGATCAATTCAAATTTAATAACAATTATTCAATTAAATCCTAACTCGATTAACTAGATAATAAAAATCCTTATTTCTCTTTAAAACTGCCCTATTCAAAATAATACACTTGAACTTATTTTAAATTCCAAAATAAATTTCGTACGGAATGACCCACTTAATAAAAATCCATGGTTTTCTAACACGAAAGGTAATATCGAATTATTCAACCCATATTGGTTAAACTAAATCAAACGTTGAATTTTAATTCAACTATTCATCAATCAAATCAATTGCCAATCCCAACTGTTTCCTTTATCTAATGATAAAGGACGACCCTCAATCAATAATCAGATCATGCAAACAATTCACCTAATTTCAAACACGATTATTTTATAACCGTGTAAATCAAGGAAAATTTCCTTTATTTGATTTAATCGTTAAAAATAACGATTCTATAATTCACTGAATTTAAACAACCGTTTAAATTCCAAATTTCAAATCAACCAGATATAACTAGCAGACAATCATTTCTAGCAACCAAAGTACATAAAACAAAACCCAATTTATATCAAATATAAATGGAAGGAAACTGAGTGAGGTTAACTCACCTTTGATTCTTACTGTCGCCAGCTTCTTTTCTGATTTTGTTCTGCTTGTTGTCATGATCGTAACACGAGTTGTTCTGCCCATTTCTGTTCATATATGAACGAGTTATAGATTTTTAAATATTAACGCCTTTGTTAAATTAATTAAATTCTTAGTTAAAAATAAATTAATCCTAACTAATTACCTTGTTATACAGACCCTAATTAATTTCCTTAAATCCTTATTTTTCAAGTTAAATTAATTACATAATTAAAACGCCTAATTTCATAAATTAAAATGATAAACATTAATTACATTTGTAAATGACTGAATTATATTAAACAAATAATAAATTTTGTTTTAAAATTGATTAACCTAATTAGCATAACCAATTAGACCTTCAACCAAGGGTATGGAAGGGTTTAAAATTTTCCACCATTTAGATAAACTTACTTTAATTAAAATTTCTAAATTAAACAACTAAGTTAAGCCTTTATTTAGATTTAAACTAAACTAATTTAAAAAAAAATGGGCCTTACCTTCGTTCAGCCCACCACACTTTAAAACCCGCATCCACTTCCTATACCATCGAAATCCCTCCTGTAGCCTCACAAACCCTCATCCCATTTTCTAATCCTCCGCCGCCACTCCCAAAAACACAGAAACGAAAACCCTACATCACCTTGATGTTCTCGCCGCCGACACCTGCTAACACCGGACCCTACATCTCCAGTTTCACCAGTGACACCGCCATCCAGGCTTCCAAAACCGACCCCTTTTTGTCTCTGTCCAGCACTGCAGCCACCACCACGCTCAACTAATCGGAAACTGTCCTTTCCGATTTACCTAGGTCGAAGCCTTTCCCATAAAAGCTAAGTATTTTCTTTTCCTAAATCTACTTCCTGTTTATAAAATTTCTGTTTCGATTTCTTTGTTGTGGCCGTGTTTTGTTTCCGTCGTTTTTGTGTGGTGTTTACTGGCTTGATTGGTTCTGGTCTGGAACCCTAGAACAAGGCGTGTGTATTTATACTGGTGGATGATCACTGTTAACCTTGGATTGTAACATCCTAGTTATAGGTCCTAACTGTGTTTAGATCCTATGTGATTTTCGGTTCTACTATGATCTTTGTGATGGATTCTGATCCAAGATTTCATGTTCCCCCTTTAGATATAGTGCAGACTTCCTTGGATATATAAACACATGTATAAGCTGTTGATTTTCAGAGTTGATAATATATAATTGTTTCCCTTAGTTGTTCTTTGTACTGTTTTAGCTGTTACTAGTTCTTAGGGGTTTACTTTCTTGTTTCAGCTATACTATGCAGTCGAACTATTGATGATGGAACATTGCTGGTTGTGTGGTACTTTACAGAAATTGTATACACTTTATGTTGCATTTTCATGCACCATTTCTGCTCGGCCGTATACAAAACTGAGCTGTTCCTATGTAGAAGCTATGAAGCTATTTGTTTTGTCTATTCACATTTGTCTGTTCTATGTATATGTAGTCATTAAATTGTTTATTTCATTTCAGGATTTCAATTGTGATCAGTATATGTGGCAGAACAGCTTGTAGATGAGATCTTTTGAATATATATAAAACCATTAGATTTTCTGGACGAATTTGATTGATGAAATATACACACACATTAGTTTTCCATTAGCTGTTCTTTGTATTGTCCCCTTGGCCGTAGGTATGAAGATATGCATATCTTTTTTTTTTTTCTTTGTTTGTACAGATTTCTTATGTGACGTTTTCATTCCAGCTATGCTTTGTGTACTATTTTGGTTTGTTAAATCTAGTTGTGCATTTCACTGTTTCCATGTGGTGTTTCCTTCTTTCGAAATCTTCCTACTACATATATTTTATTCTAGCTATTAATAGCTGTTTTTACTTTTCTCTCTTCTCAGGTTGATTCACAGATGATGATGGGAGACTGATGACGTGAGGAGATTTTTCTTTGGATTTTCCATGTGCTATTTGAATTTGATCTGCATATATTTTTTTTCAAACTTTTATTTTATGTACTCCTTTGGATTGTTGTATAAATATTGGCCGAATGAAATATATATATTAGCTTGTCTAAATCTTTATTTTCTTCTCTGTTTCATACAGTGTTTTATTTTGTTTGATGATCTAATATGTGTATATTTCTTTTTATACCTATAGCATGTTGGTAACACTCTATTTGGCCAAATCCGAGAGATGAGCTAATTTGCAGTGTTTTGCTCAGATTGAGAACAGTTGTAGTTTAATTAAATGATCGGATTTCGATTTTTCTTTAAAGTATCAACTTGAAATATTCGCTAGTTTTTAAATGATGATGTAACCAGCATAAGATTGATTTTATCCAGTCGTCGTGTACTCGTATAATTTATGTTTTATGTTGTTGATGTCCGTGCAACAACTCCTAGTGAACTCTAGCAAACTAAGTGTCATCTATGTGGTCATGATATACCACTCAATAGTACAAAGGCAATGCGACCAGCATGATAACCATGGATATTATATATTCAAACATCGTTTATTAATACATTCGTTACTATAATTCGAATCTAAATTCGATTAAACTTCTCAAACTAGCCAATCTTCATAATATTACCAACTTAACTAAATTTTCGATTAATAGATTTATTATCCTACCATTTATATTAATTAAACATATCAAAAATTATTAATTAAAAATCATTTAAAACTCCAAATTAACCTTTCAAATAATTAAATAAATTAATTATTCTGTCACTAAAAATCCGGGTCATTACATTCCTTCCTCCTAAAAATAATTTCGTCCTCGAAATTGCTAGGGCAAGAAAATGGTTGCAAATCCCATTTTCAAAATCAAACTTGTGTTACCAATTCTTTTATAAATACAGAGCTGAATTATTCAGTTTCAACTTATATGCAGTTTCGTTTTAACCACATTATACTAAAATTCATTTTCTGGGTTTTTGGTTTATTTAATTCTTTATTAATCCATGGATGGATTTTATTCAACCAATCTGTCAAACAGTCAACAACAAATCAACAATCAGAGCATCACAACTTAATCAAATCCACTGAATCCCCATCATTAAATTCCCAAATTCAAATCAACTTTATTTAAATTTCAACGTTATTCCTTAATTTCAATATAATTATTATTTCGATTTTACTTAACTCAATTAAGTTCCAGTTCGAAATTTTAACCAAAATTGAAATCACACAACATCTCAATAATCTATAAATTATTTCTGTTTTATACAAAAATATATTTTGGGTAAAATTATTTCATTTACCCTCTTTTCAAAACAATATTGTATCGATCACCAGTTCAACGCTTTTCAACACTTGAACTGATCAAACAACACAACACAAAACATTTGTATATAAAATTTTCAAATACGCTCTCATATACACTCAAACTCAATCTGGGGTGTTACCAACCCCATCTCTATCGAGTTACGCCACAGAGCCAAGGTTATTACTAAACCAATAGCTCTGATACCACTGTAACGACCCGGCGGTTTTCGGCCCCGAAAATCGACATAAATACCTATACTGTATCTCATGCCGACCTTCAAACACCGAGAACATCGGATTGTCAATGAAAGAAATTAGAGGGTGAGATAAGAAAGAAAGAAATATAAGAATAGAAGAAGAAGAAGAACACCACACAGAGTCTCACATCGCAGCGGAACAAAATATAATATAGAAGTAAATATTTATTGAAAGCTTTAAATAACTTACATCATCAGAGTATATCAACATCACTGGACAGTTATAATAATCTGCCCTTATACAACACAGCGGAATAATATCATACGTCTGAACTCTTCCAGCCCGTCTCTTCACAGCTTTTGAACCTGAACCTGTACACTCCGGGCTAACCCGAGCATTTACAAAACACCGGGTCAGTCTGGTGAACCAGAGTGAGATAAACTCGCACAGCATTTAGGGTAAATCATCCAATCCTGATTTTAAAGTTCGAAATCTTTTCAAAAGAAAAGGATAATCGTAAAACCGAATCCACACATAAACGCGGACGGTTTTTACCTTAGGATAACCCAAAACAGTTTTGAAACCAATATCTTTTCTGATATTATGATAATGTCTAAATACAAGTAAATATTAAACTAGTGGAACGCTTGCATCTCACGCTCCACATATATAGTATACAAATCAAAACCGCAGGCGCTTATTGGAGGTTGGATTCCAATTCTGACAAGGTATGGGACCACCCGCCGATCGTGTATCTCTAGAGACGAATACACTGGGTTCAACAAGAACGTCTTGCAACCCGGCCCACACATGACCGACCACTCATTTCGCTTGAGTGTATCGAATGTATATCACCGACGGTTGGGATCAGCAACCACCACCCGAATAGGGCCAGCATCGAATAGATAAAGAAGCAATAGGAATTTCTCTAGATAGGTGATCATACATCCTAATGGGAGCGACCCACATAGCCATGCTGTCTGCCCGATTTTTGTCATCTTCCGGTTGATGAGGCTTAAGGTCAGAATTTCCTTTACAGCATCTAGCCACCATTCACTTTGAATGCCACATCGTCAGATCCGCCAGATATCACTAATTGACGTCCACAAAAATACTCTAGTAGTTCAGAGAACCGTCGTCCTCCGTAGAACCATGGTACGTTTGAAGAAATCAACGTACGTAATTCCTTTGGAAATACTCTGTCAGACACTCGTCCATACAAGTCACCCAGGAGCAGGATGAACCGAAGGCACACTCCTACTGCATCCCAGGAATCACCCTACAGATCAGTAGCGAGAAGTCCTTGCAACCCGTAGATTCCAATCACGACAGAATCACTGTCGAAATATCTCCAGCCGCTAAACCAGAGAAATCCAATCAGTGGTTCTTCCGCTCATGAAGATCAACGGTCTTCAATTTCTCTGTCTTCACAAATCTTCTTTCACGTATTCGCTGGTCGAAGTGGTTTCCGAATATGAATTCGATCCCGGTCTTTCCGAACTAACGATCGCATAGGTCAGATTTTGATAGTCGTTGATTTAACTATCAAATAAATAAACAGTGTGCAAACAACGATATTATTTCCAGATGAAAGATCCTATCGACCAAACATCATCCAATGTTTATTTCCTTTCGGATTAAATTATTCTTGACCTAGTCATTTCCCATTTACATAAATCCTTATTTCCTACATTTAGAAAATATACTTGATTAACATTGGGACATTTTCAGAATTACTTCCTTTGCTTATTTCTAAAACATTTCTGATCTTTGTTTGGAAAACATTTCCCAACCACTTCATCCACTTTAAAACCGATGTTTAAATAAAACATCACTTAGTCAATTCAACCCTTTTCACTTATTAGCTCAATTTACTCGATCAATCTTCACCACCGAACCTTACCCATTCCTTAGTTAAAAACGAAGCCAATCAAGTTGGGGTATAATTACCTCTCAGACCTTAACTGAACAACCTTTCCAACTTCGAAATAAACAAGGCTCATCTTCGAAATCTTTCACAACTTCCTTTCGAATAACCATACTCAATTTATCATTCTTTCGAATAAAACTGTATTCGAAAATCTCTCTCTTGCGGATGAACCATATCCAATTAACTATCTCTTCGAATAACTCATATTCGATTTAATTCACTTCTCGAATAAATTACCTTCAACGACTCTACTTCGAATAAGTGATATTTGATAAACTCCTTTTAACTCTATTCACTTTATTACTACCCGATTAATTCAAACCTGATTAACCCCATTTGAACAACTCTAATTCGATTTAATTCCAATCGGTTTACTTTAATCGATTAACCATAACTGGTTAACTCTAACAGCTTAACTTACTCGACTAACTCGACCTATTTAACAAGATTTTTGCCAACTCGACCTAATCAACTCAACTTTGACTAACTCGATTTAATTAACTTATCGATTTACTACTATTTGATTTAACACCATTCGCTCGACTCTAGATCACAGCGATCAAAAATGATTACGCCTGATTCACTCAAGAAACATCCGACCGCCGTAGGCTATCTGCAGCCCTGCGAATTTCGCTAGCAGTCTTACAAAATGGTACTTATCTTGAATAACTATGTTTTACTGACTCTGTCTCAAATAACTATATTTGATCAATTCAAATTTAATAACAATTATTCAATTAAATCCTAACTCGATTAACTAGATAATAAAAATCCTTATTTCTCTTTAAAACTGCCCTATTCAAAATAATACACTTGAACTTATTTTAAATTCCAAAATAAATTTCGTACGGAATGACCCACTTAATAAAAATCCATGGTTTTCTAACACGAAAGGTGATATCGAATTATTCAACCCATACTGGTTAAACTAAATCAAACGTTGAATTTTAATTCAACTATTCATCAATCAAATCAATTGCCAATCCCAACTGTTTCCTTTATCTAATGATAAAGGACGACCCTCAATCAATAATCAGATCATGCAAACAATTCACCTAATTTCAAACACGATTATTTTATAACCGTGTAAATCAAGGAAAATTTCCTTTATTTGATTTAATCGTTAAAAATAACGATTCTATAATTCACTGAATTTAAACAACCGTTTAAATTCCAAATTTCAAATCAACCAGATATAACTAGCAGACAATCATTTCTAGCAAACAAAGTACATGAAACAAAACCCAATTATATCAAATATAAATGGAAGGAAACTGAGTGAGGTTAACTCACCTTTGATTCTTACTGTCGCCAGCTTCTTTTCTGATTTTGTTCTGCTTGTTGTCATGATCGTAACACGAGTTGTTCTGCCCATTTCTGTTCATATATGAACGAGTTATAGATTTTTAAATATTAACGCCTTTGTTAAATTAATTAAATTCTTAGTTAAAAATAAATTAATCCTATCTAATTACCTTGTTATACAGACCCTAATTAATTTCCTTAAATCCTTATTTTTCAAGTTAAATTAATTACATAATTAAAACGCCTAATTTCATAAATTAAAATGATAAACATTAATTACATTTGTAAATGACTGAATTATATTAAACAAATAATAAATTTTGTTTTAAAATTGATTAACCTAATTAGCATAACCAATTAGACCTTCAACCAAGGGTATGGAAGGGTTTAAAATTTTCCACCATTTAGATAAACTTACTTTAATTAAAATTTCTAAATTAAACAACTAAGTTAAGCCTTTATTTAGATTTAAACTAAACTAATTTAAAAAAAAAATGGGCCTTACCTTCGTTCAGCCCACCACACTTTAAAACCCGCATCCACTTCCTATACCATCGAAATCCCTCCTGTAGCCTCACAAACCCTCATCCCATTTTCTAATCCTCCGCCGCCACTCCCAAAAACACAGAAACGAAAACCCTACATCACCTTGATGTTCTCGCCGCCGACACCTGCTAACAGCGGACCCTACATCTCCAGTTTCACCAGTGACACCGCCATCCAGGCTTCCAAATCCGACCCCTTTTTGTCTCCGTCCAGCACTGCAGCCACCACCACGCTCAACTAATCGGAAACCGTCCTTTCCGATTTACCTAGGTCGAAGCCTTTCCCATAAAAGCTAAGTATTTTCTTTTCCTAAATCTACTTCCTGTTTATAAAATTTCTGTTTCGATTTCTTTGTTGTGGCCGTGTTTTGTTTCCATCATTTTTGTGTGGTGTTTACTGGCTTGATTGGTTCTGGTCTGGAACCCTAGAACAAGGCGTGTGTATTTATACTGGTGGATGATCACTGTTAACCTTGGATTGTAACATCCTAGTTATAGGTCCTAACTGTGTTTAGATCCTATGTGATTTTCGGTTCTGCTATGATCTTTGTGATGGATTCTGATCCAAGATTTCCTGTTCCCCCTTTAGATATAGTGCAGACTTCCTTGGATATATAAACACATGTATAAGCTGTTGATTTTCAGAGTTGATAATATATAATTGTTTCCCTTAGTTGTTCTTTGTACTGTTTTAGCTGTTACTAGTTCTTAGGGGTTTACTTTCTTGTTTCAGCTATACTATGCATTCGAACTATTGATGATGGAACATTGCTGGTTGTGTGGTACTTTACAGAAATTGTATACCCTTTATGTTGCATTTTCATGCACCATTTCTGCTCGGCCGTATACAAAACTGAGTTGTTCCTATGTAGAAGCTATGAAGCTATTTGTTTTGTCTATTCACATTTGTCTGTTCTATGTATATGTAGTCATTAAATTGTTTATTTCATTTCAGGATTTCAATTGTGATCAGTATATGTGGCAGAACAGCTTGTAGATGAGATCTTTTAAATATATATAAAACCATTAGATTTTCTGGACGAATTTGATTGATGAAATATACACACACATTAGTTTTCCATTAGCTGTTCTTTGTATTGTCCCCTTGGCCGTAGGTATGAAGATATGCATATCTTTTTTTTTTTTCTTTGTTTGTATAGATTTCTTATGTGACTTGTTTTCATTCCAGCTATACTTTGTGTACTATTTTGGTTTGTTAAATCTAGTTGTGCATTTCACTGTTTCCATGTGGTGTTTCCTTCTTTCGAAATCTTCCTACTACATATACTTTATTCTAGCTATTAATAGATGTTTTTACTTTTCTCTCTTCTCAGGTTGATTCACTGATGATGATGGGAGACTGATGACGTGAGGAGATTTTGCTTTGGATTTTCCATGTGCTATTTGAATTTGATCTGCATATTTTTTTTTTCAAACTTTTATTTTATGTACTCCTTTGGATTGTTGTATATATATTGGCCGAATGAAATATATATATTAGCTTGTCTAAATCTTTATTTTCTTCTCTGTTTCATACAGTGTTTTATTTTGTTTGATGATCTAATATGTGTATATTTCTTTTTATACCTATAGCATGTTGGTAACACTCTATTTGGCCAAATCCGAGAGATGAGCTAATTTGCAGTGTTTTGCTCAGATTGAGAACAGTTGTAGTTTAATTAAATGATCGGATTTCGATTTTTCTTTAAAGTATCAACTTGAAATATTCGCTAGTTTTTAAATGATGATGTAACCAGCATAAGATTGATTTTATCCAGTCGTCGTGTACTCGTATAATTTATGTTTTATGTTGTTGATGTCCGTGCAACAACTCCTAGTGAACTCTAGCAAACTAAGTGTCATCTATGTGGTCATGATATAACACTCAATAGTACAAAGGCAATGCGACCAGCATGATAACCATGGATATTATATATTCAAACATCGTTTATGAATACATTCGTTACTATAATTCGAATCTAAATTCGATTAAACTTCTCAAACTAGCCAATCTTCATAATATTACCAACTTAACTAAATTTTCGATTAATAGATTTATTATCCTACCATTTATATTAATTAAACATATCAAAAATTATTAATTAAAAATCATTTAAAACTCCAAATTAACCTTTCAAATAATTAAATAAATTAATTATTCTGTCACTAAAAATCCGGGTCATTACAGATTATGACGTATAAATCGATTCAGGAAGTACAATATTAGTATCAATAATGGTTTTCCACATTAAATGTCATGTGTTATTTTCATTCTACGTCGGTGCCCGTAAATTTTAGGAAAACACATGTTTTTTTCACACTTAGTGAATTTTGATTAAATATGTTTGTGATTGAGTTACCAAACCTCCCTTGCAAGGGAAATGATAATTAAACTTTTATACATAAATGGAAATGGAAAGAGTAGACGGTACAAGGTATAAAAAGGAAAAAAAATGATTCGTGCAATACCTGAACTTGTAAATTATGGTAGGTTTATGTCGACTAATTACAAAACTTGCTGTGAAACGTGTCACAAATTTATTCATCTTAAGTTGACTACATCATATAATGTAAAGTACAAACTTGGACAACACTCCATTTTGTAAGTTTATTCATTTTATGCTGGCCATATAAGCTAAATGTTTTTTGTTTACATTATTGCAACAAATCGATAAACCATATATAATTTAGCAAATTTTACTTATACACCAAAAACAACTTAACATACACCATTATTTTTCTATATTAGTATGAGTAATGGTATTCCACATTGAATGTCTCATATTATTTTCCTTCTGTGCCGATGCTTGTAAATTTTAGGAAAACACATGTTTATTTTCGTACTTAGTAAACTCTGATAAAATATGTATGTGATTGAGTTACCAGACCGCCTTTATGATGGAAATCATAATTAAAATTTTATACATAAATGGATAAGGAAAGATTAGAAGGTACAAGCTATATAAAGGATAAAAAATGGTGTGTCCAATGCTTGAACTTGTAAATTATGAGTAAGTTTGAATGTGTCATAAATTTATTCATCGTAAATTAACTAGATCATAAAATGTAAAGTAAAAACTTGGATAACGCTCAGTTTTGTAAGTTTATTCATTTTATGCTGGTCATATAAGGTAAATGTTGTTTTGTTTACATCAATGCAACAAATCGATAAACTATATATAATTTATGAATCAAAACACACTTTCAAAAGGATGAGCAAATAAAACGACATCTGAGTGATTCGCAATCTCGTTGGGAAACCCCATGTACTTAGCTAGCACACGCTTTAACCACTCGGCTAAAGTGTCTTTTATGATTGAAGTAAAATGAATTGGCTCATTTTTATTACGAATAAAACAGATTAATTAAAACATAACCAAACCAACCCTTTTTTGTTAAAAATATTGAACCAAAAAGAAGAAGAATGTTATTGCGAATCTGAGCTCCTGCCGAGAGGAATGTTCTATTAAAAACATGCAATTTGCAAGTAAGTTCAATAGTTCTGCAAACATGTTAAATTTTTTTCGATCATCTTTTTGCTGTTTTTCCAAGAATAGAATTGACAGTAATAATGATTTTGACGTATAAATCGATTCAGGAAGTACAATATTAGTATGAATAATGGTCTTCCGCATTAAATGTCACATGTTATTTTCATTCTACGTCGGTGCTTGTAAATTTTAGGAAAACACATGTTTATTTTCATACTTAGTAAATTTTGATAAAATATGTATGTGACTGGGTTACCAAACCTCCCCAGTAAAGGAAATGATAATTAAACTTTTATACATAAATGGAGGAGGATTTTCTTTTAAATGGCAAACTTTGGAAATTTTTAGATGAAAAGTATGGGAAGTTTCAAAACTAGGGAGAAGGACACATTTACACTAAAGGTGGAATTCAGGGGGCCTACTAACATTTTCCCATTTACACTGTCGTTTGGCCTTCTCACTAAATTTTAAACTTTTCACCCATTTTTTGTTAAGTTTGTCCTTCTACGTATTTTCCACTAAATGGAAATGGAAAGATTAGACGGTACAAGGTATAAAAAGGAAAAAAAATTGATGCGTACAATACTTGAACTTGTAAATTATGGTAGGTTTAAGTCGACTAATTACAAAACTTGATGTGAAATGTGTCATAAATTTATTCATCTTAAGTTGACTACATCATACAATGTATAGTAAAAAACTTGGATATTACTCCATTTTGTAAGTTTATTCATTTTATGCTGGCCATATAAGCTAAACGTTTTTTGTTTACATTACGAGTGGAAATCTGTGCGATGCACGGGAGCATAGACTTTTAAGTGTTTCTGTTTGCATGCATCAATAAGCGGTGAGAATATATTGTATAGTAGCAAGATATAATGTAAGTGATACATGTATGTGTTAGGATTTATACTGTATAAACTAAAATTTGAAGCAAGAAGTAAATAATGCATCTATAGAATGTAGGAACAGGTTGCACGTAGGGTAAACAGTATAAAATTTTATGTATCTTTATTGAGTTGATGAAAATATATGTGTATTATATGATGAATTAGGCAACCATATTGTGTGATATTGTGCATTGGTTGAAGACGATGAGGGAAGAAAAAATGAGTATAGGATTATGATATGCATAAGTTAATAATGAGAAACTAAGCAGAAGGTTCTATTATGAGCATGAATTATTTAACACACATGCAAAACAAACACACATCAATGGTAAGTGACAAATTATGGTCATGGAGCTATGTCATTGGATACTACGAAAGGGGAAGAAATGTGGTAAAAATACAAATATAATAATTGATTTTATAGAAAACGTAACGTACGTGGAAGCTTTAAATACTTGGGCAGTTAATGAGAATGGAAGCAATAAAAATTCAACTATTAAGAGTCGTAAGGGAGTAAATTACGTTGTTCATTTGGATGAGTGAATCAGCTAAAAAGAACAAATCTGGTAGTAGGAAATTATTTTGAAAAATGAAACGTGCTGTGTTAATTGCCTTGTTTTCAGGCTTTAGGACATGATAATTTTCAACCATGGAAGTTATGGGTAGACATGCATATTGGTATCAAAAACATTATTCTGCTCAATTGCATGCAAGCATTTAATACCAATTAAACAATACGTAAACTGCATTTAACACATGTTGCATGCGTGCATTTAATACATGCATTGTACCTAAATGACATATTATGAAAATCACTGCTCTTCCCAAGTCAACGATCAACGTATAACCTCCCAGGGTATGATATTTAATAGTAAAAGGTAACAACTATCACTAAATAGTCATGTTTGCACAACCAAAAAAGCTTATTTTTCACAAAAGCAAATAATAATAACATCTTCAAATTTAATCATCCCAGCATCTAAACATCTGTTTGAGTACACGTAAAATTGTGTAGTTCTCGATAATCATGTTCGTACTCCAATGCGTTGAATGCAAGCAAAGCTGCAAATATTAATAAATAAAAGGTGGTTAAACTTAACATGGTGTTGTTATATAGAAGTAAATTCTAGTAATGGTGGGCGTACCGAAACATTTCTTAAAAGCCATTCAAAGTTTTTCGGTTTCTATTTGTATTCTCTTTGTGTTCTAGCACAACATTATCCAATGTCTAGAGCGTGAAGGGATTAATGTAAGTAGGATTGATGATAAAATATAAGGAGCATAGGAACATATATTGAAAGCCATACTTCACTCTCCATGGTTGATCTTTGTATTGGTCATGTGATGCGTGCAAATTTCATAGGTTATTTTAGATAAACACGTCGGCTCTTTAAAATTTGGGTTAATATTACATATTACTAATTAAAAATTAAAATATGTAAGTATGTAGAAGGAGGATACTTACATGATTGTCAAATACAGTGACATGGACCCCATATGCATGTAGAATATCTACAATTTTAGAAACAATAACATTTCCATTCTCTAAAATGTCGCCACAAATGATAAGGTCGCCGTGCATTGTTTACAGCTGACATTTCCATCTATGCATGTAATGTGTATTCTACCTTTAAATAGAGAATAAAATAGGTAAGCGGATAGTTTGATAAAACTGAAAATTGAAGGTGATATTGAAGAAAGAACAAATCTGGTTGTATGAAATTATCCTGAAAACTGAAATGTGAGGCGTATGAAGTAGAACATATAAAAACATATCACTGGTACTCATGTTTTTAGCTAAGTGCAGATCTGAATATGTATTGTCAAATTACAGTTATCGATAGAACTGACTTAATGAATTTGCATGTCAACCATCCTCGCAATTGTAAATTTATAATTTTCCATGGTGCGTACGTGAACGATACGCAGATGTGTTGGATAACCGTACCACTATAGCAATAGGCAGTAAAAAAAAAAAAAAGAAGAAGTTGGTTGGCATGGTTGAAACCAATGGTAGAAATAGTGTATAATTCATGAAGAAAGTAAATGCATAAGATTGCACAGTAAAAGATACGCAGATGTGTTGGATGACCGTACCACTATAGCAATAGGCAGTAAAAAAAAAAAGTTGGTTGGCATGGTTGAAACCAATAGTAAAAATAGTGTATAATTCATGAAGAAAGTAAATGCATAAGATTGCACAGTAAAAGATCAAATAACGTAACGCAATATTCATGTAAGGTACATAAGATTGCATATTTATGTATCAAGATAAAGATGCTCAATAAAGTTTACATTATATTATAATGCCTAAGTTTATGTTATTCTCCTTGATCCTATATTTAGTTGAATTCCTGGCAACCACTTGATTCACAGCTGCTGAAAACATGTTTTCAAAATATAGAGTCAACGTTGAGGTTTTTAATTATAATGTGGGCCTAGTCTCAGTGTCGACATAGGTAAGGAAGAGCAAGAAAAAGAGATAGATAGATAAGCAATTTTAGTTGAAACAAAATGAGTCATTATGGAAGAAGTTTTTTAAAGTTACATGTGATGGAGTAGAAACTAAGTTAATAGCCAAACGTCATGTGTAAAAAACAAAAGCAGTGAACGAACCACATGTGACTTCGTTGCATACATGGTGAAAAAAAAAAATTGAAATTAAAGGAAACATTAACTAACATGACAAATGAGTAAAATAACATGAAAAATGAGGTTTCCCAAATTGGTTCTCGATCAATGAAATTGCGAAAGGTTCGGTGAAAGACCAAATATGCAACGGTGTAAATGTTAAAAAAATTATTCAAGATGCAGCTGTTACAATTCTCAAAGCAGTATCATACTATGGGCATAAAGTTATGGCATCACGTACAACAATGGCATCAAATTAACAACTTGCTAATTAAGGTCTTAAATGTGTTCTTTAGGTTACAAAATATATTAAAATTCCGTTTTATTTTCCATATATGATGATTAACATCCAAAAGATAAAATAATATAAGTCGAATACTATTAATGTGTTTGTTGCATGACGAAGATAATGAGTACATGTTGTATATGGATCTGAGAATGTCCATTATCAATGCACCGTAGACTAAATATAGAACATACTTAATTTGGGAATAAAAATTATTTCATGTAAGTACTGTTCCTTCGATCTTTAACATTTAAGACAATTTATGAAGTCAGCAATAAAGGTAGGATCATAATACACCAGAACAGTTGGGTTACGAACAATTTAAGTATGGACCTATATATTAGTTTTGAGTAACAGAAAAAATAATTGAAATAAAAAAGAAAGTTACTTGATATCTGTATGGCGACGAAGGTTTGCAGTCAAACCGTTACCGAGAAAGAAACCCCGGGATTAGGAACAATACTTGTATATATCAGAAGTTTCAATGAAACATTCTGGCTTGAAGTTTTGTGCAATTGTTTGATTCTCAAACACTCTCAGCTGGGTAGTTGAAAGCAATATCCATCCTTTGTGAAGTTGCTAACCATATCTCTAAACCTGCAAGATTCATGATGGTATATTATATGAGACGCCTCATAATATAAAAGGATAATGACATTAGTTGTTACATATTCTAAGTGCAAATAAACTTATTATCATGAAGTTAAAACAAAACCTCTTTATGTTACCAATCAGCTCTCCTATGTTTTGAGAAAAGGCTAAGCATCTGAAATGATTTCAAGTCTAAATGCAAAAATAATTGTGAGATTTTGAAGATGACACACTACTGTATAATTGAATAATAAAGAAAAACAAAATATAATGATTAGTGGGATGTTATAATTTGAAACTAAGAGTAAAACGTGCTTAAGGGTAAAATTGTGTAATGCCAGTTTGAAACAATGAGAGATGAGGAAATGAGATGGAATGAAGAAAAATAAGAACAACAATAATCAAAGATTGAATATTTTACATTAAAAAACAGAAGAACAGACTTGATATTTGTACAAAAATAAGACTGATTTATTAGTTTTCAGAAACTAAATAAACTATTTACAGAAACAAGGCTATCAACTTATTTAGTGTAAATTATTTTGGAATTTTTTTTTACTGTAATTGAGAAAAATGGTTACTTAATTATTTAAAACTATGTATTCATTATCAAATCACTCAATTAAGCACCCAAATCCAATAGTTTTAACAATTTCAGAATTAGGGGAAAATAGCAACATATTGCTCATTAAACAGTATCAATGAAATATTGACCAAATATGTCAAGATGGTCATAAAAACTGTTACCATACTTAATTTGAATGCCTACCTTGCAATTAAAAATGAAACAATTTGCATGCTTTAAAATGCATTTAAGAAATCAGTATTTGGAAACAAATTAATTACAGTACATAATCAGTTCCGCAAATTATAACAATCTTGGAAAAAGCGAATGAATATAAGAATAAATTGGGAGAGCATCACACATACTTAATATTTGTAGAAAAATAAGACTTGGCCCTATTAAGAATAATTCAGTCAGCCGTATGTATAACAGTTAAATAATAATCTCGTCAAACAGCTTTAATTATAAAAGGGATGATGTGTAATTTTCATAAGCACCATGAAATAAAGAATTATTAATAGCCAGCAATAATATACCTGTATATTTTGCACCATTTGTAACCATCAAATTATCATCCATAAAGTTGATTCAACTATCATCGTATATTGATCAAGTTTTCATGGAGCAAGCAAATTATGATCGTATATTGAGCAAGCAAATTACTGAACAATTCAGAAGTGGGGAAACTACCAATTGAAATTATCTCTCCGAAAAATTTCGCCTTTCAGATCAGTGAGGCAACGGCGGTGTGGAAGATCCATGAAAGAATAAATAGAACAGAAGGCGGTGGTATGGATATGAGTAGGTGGTTGGAGAAGGAAAGTTAAGTCCAGGCATCAACTTCTTCATCATCGAGTGTGCTCTTTTGTCGACTGATCCTAATTATTGTTGAGTGGAACCACTGCTTTTGATGGATTACACACTAGAACACAACAGAGGGAAAACGGGAAAAAATTGAGTTTCAGCTCAGTGTTATATAATTGAAAAATTATGATAGTAAGTGAGGGTTACAACTTTGATTTGAAGCACCGATAAACCGAGGGTAGTGAAGATGATGGAAGAAGATGAACTAATTTGTGGATTGAGGAGAAGTGAAAGGAAAAGTTAAAATATATCGTGGCCGAACAAGTTAGTACCATTGCTTAAATTAGTACGTGCAATAGATCGTGCCTTAGATCCCTGTTACTTGAATCAGTCCTTCGCTGATGACGTGTTATAATTACACCCGATTGATTTCTACTTCAACTTAAAATCTAAACTGTTCTTTTGTCTTTTGGTTTATCCTACCAAGAAAATTTATTATATAGATTGCAACAAATCGATAGACCGTATATAATTTGACAAATTCGGTTTATGCACCGGAAAAAACTTAACATACACCATTATTTTTCTATAAAATTCTATCATTAAATTACTCTTTTCTCATAATTGCTTTTTTAAAAACTATTGTATATAAAAACTCAAAATATTCTTAAAAGTATCAAAACTTGAAGCAAACTATATACGTTAATGAAAATGTTAATGAATTATTTGATCATGAAATCTAAATTTCAATTAAGAAAATATTCAGAAATAATGTCTAATTTAGAAGTGTTGATTTATTTTGTAAAATTACATTAATTTTGTTGAAATTGATTTTTTTTTTCAAAAAGTTTTCAAAAGTTACAATATTAGTAAAAGAAATAAATTTCATTTTATTGAATTTTGCTCAATTTGATGAAGAATTTATAATTTTGGCTAATTCTGTTTTAAGTGTGAAAGAGGAAAGAAAAAGAAGATGAGAACATGGACGATTTTTTAAAAGAAACGACGTATGTAAAGTAACATATGATGTACGGTAGTTTATTATAATTTCTGGTATATGTTTAGAAATTTTTGGTGTATAAATAGAAATAACCATATAATTTGTGGATAAAAACACTCTTGTCAGAAGTAGGAGCAAATAAAACGACACCTGAGAGATTCGAACTCTCACGGGGAAACTCCATGTACTTAGTAGGCAGACGCCTTAACCACTCGGAAAAAGTGTCTTTTACGCTAAAAATAAAATGCTTTGAATCCTTGTTATTGCGAACACAACAAATTAATTAAAACTCACCAAACCAACCAACCATTTTTTGGCAAAAATATTGAACCAAAAAGAAGAAGAATGTAATTGCGAATTTGAACTCCTGCCGAGAGGAATGTCGATAGAAAACATGAAATTTGCAAGTAAGTTCAATAGTTTTGCAAACAAGTCCAATTTTTTTGATCATTTTTTTGCTGTTTTTCCAAGAATAGATTTGACAATAATAATGATTTCGACATATATATCGCGGAACTACAATATTAGTATGAATAATGGTATTCCGCATTGAATGTCACGTATTATTTTCCTTCTATGTCGGTGCTTGTAGATTTTAGGAAAACACATGTTTATTTTCGCACTTAGTAAACTCTGATAAAATATGTATGTGATTGAGTTACCAGACCTCCTTTATAAGGGAAATCATAATTAAAATTTTATACATAAATGGATAAGGAAAGATTAGAGGGTATAAGCTATATAAAGGATAAAAAATGATGTGTGCAATGCTTGAACTTGTAAATTTTGAGTAAGTTTGAATGTGTCAAAAATTTATTCATCGTAAATTAACTACATAATAAAATGTAAAGTAAAAACTTGGATAACGCTCCGTTTAGAAAGTTTATTCATTGTATGCTGGCCATATAAGCTAAATGTTTTTTGTTTACATCAATGCAACAAATCGATAAGCTATATATAATTTATGAATCAAAACACACTTTCAAAAGGATGAGCAAATAAAATGACACTTGAGTGATTCACAATCTCGTGGGGAAACCGCATGTACCTAACTGGCACATGCCTTAACCACTCGGCCAAAGTGTCTTTTATGATGAAAGTAAAATGCATTGACTCATTTTTATTGCGAATAAAACAGATTAATTAAAACTTAACCAAACCAACCTTTTGGTTAAAAATATTGAACCAAAAAGAAGAAGAATGTTATTGCGAATCTGAGCTCCTGCGGAAAGGAATGTTCTATTAAAAACATGCAATTTGCAAGTAAGTTCAACAGTTTTGCAAACATGTTCAGTTTTTTTCGATCATCTTTTTGCTGTTTTTCCAAGAATAGAATTGACAGTAATAACGATTTTGACGTATAAATCAATTCAGGAAGTACAATATTAGTATGAATAACGGTTTTCCACATTAAATGTCATGTGTTATTTTCATTCTACGTCGGTCCCTGTAAATTTTAGGAAAACACATGTTTGTTTTCATACTTAGAGAATTTTGATAAAATATGTATGTGATTGAGTTACCAAACCTCACTTGTAAGGGAAATGATAATTAAACTTTTATACATAAATGGAAATGGAAAGATTAGACGGTACAAGGTATAAAAAGGAAAAAAATGATTCGTGCAATGCTTGAACTTGTAGATTATAGTAGGTTTAAGTCGACTAATTACAAAACTTGTTGTGAAATGTGTCAAAAATTTATTCATCTTAAGTTGACTACATCATACAATGTAAAGTAAAAACTTGGATTACACTCCATTTTGTAAGTTTATTCATTTTATGCTGGCCATATAAGCTAAATGTTTTTTGTTTACATTATTGCAACAAATTGATAAACCGTGTATAATTTAGCTAATTTTACTTGTACACCGAAAACAACTTAACATACACCATTATTTTTCTATAAAATTCTATCACTAAATTACCCTTTTCTCATATTTGCTTTTTTAAAAACTTTTGCACATAAAAAGTCAAATTATTCTTAAAAGTATTAAAACTTGAAGCAAATAATATATGTTAATGAAAATGTTAATGAATTATTTAATCATGAAATATAAAATTTCAATTAAGAAAACATTCAGAAATAATGTCTAATTTAGAAGTGTTGATATATTTTGAAAAATTACAGTAATTTTGTTGAAATTTGATTTTTTTTCAAAAGTTACAATATTAGTAAAAGAAATAAATTTCATTTTATTGAATTTTACTCAATTTGATGTAGAATTTAAAATTTTGGGTAATTGTGTTTTAAGTTTGAAAGGGGAAAGAAAAAGAAGATGAGAACATGGAGCTTTTAGTAAAAGAAATGATGTATATAAAGTAATATATGGTGTAGAGTAGTTTATTATAATTTCTGGTATATGTTTAGCAATTTTTGGCGTATAAATAGAAACAGCCATATAATTTGTGAATCAAAACACTCTTGTCAGAAGGAGGAGCAAATAAAACAACACCTGAGAGATTCGAACTCTCGCGGGGAAACTCCATGTACTTAGCAGGCACACGCATTAACCACTCGGCCAAAGTGTCTTTTATGCTAGAAATAAAATGCATCGAATCATTACTATTGCGAACAAAACAAATTAATTAAAACTCAGCAAATCAACCAACCCTTTTTTGGTAAAAATATAGAACCAAAAAGAAGAAGAATGTAATTGCGAATTTGAACTCCTACCGAAAGGAATGTTCGATAGAAAACATGAAATTGGCAAGTATGTTCAATAGTTTTGCAAACTAGTCCAATTTTTTTCGATCATTTTTTTGCTGTTTTTCCAAGAATAGGTTTGATAGTAATAATGATTTTGACATATATATAGCGGAACTACAATATTAGTACGAATAATGGTTTTCCACATTGAATGTCGCTTATTAATTTCCTTCTATGTCGGTGCTTGTAAATTTTAGGAAAACACATGTTTATTTTCGTACTTAGTAACTTCTGATAAAATATATATGTGATTTAGTTACCAGACCTCCTTTATAAGGGAAATCATAATTAAAATTTTATACATAAATGGATAAGGAAAGATTAGAGGGTATAAGCTATATAAAGGATAAAAAATGATGTGTGCAATGCTTGAACTTGTAAATTATGAGTAAGTTTGAATGTGTCATAAATTTATTCATCGTATGTCAACTACATCGTACAATGTAAAGTAAAAACTTGGATAACGCTCTGTTTTGTAAGTTTTTTCATTTTATGCTGGCCATATAAGCTAAATGTTTTTTGTTTACATCAATGCAACAAATCGATAAACTATATATAATTTATGAATCAAAATGCACTTTCAAAAGGATGAGCAAATAAAACGACACTTGAGTGATTCGCAATCTCGTGGGGAAACCCCATGTACTTAGCTGGCACACGCCTTAACCACTCGGCCAAAGTGTCTTTTATGATGAAAGTAAAATGAATTGGCTCATTTTTATTACGAATAAAACAGATTAATTAAAACTTAACCAAACCAACCCTTTTTTGTAAAAAATATTGAACCAAAAAGAAGAAGAATGTTATTACGAATCTGAGCTCCTGCCGAGAGGAACATTCTATTAAAAACATGTAATTTGCAAGTAAGTTCAATAGTTTTGCAAACATGTTCAATTCTTTTCGATCATCTTTTTGTTGTTTTTCCAAGAATAGAATTGACAGTAATAATGATTTTGACGTATAAATCGTTTCAGGAAGTACAATATTAGTATGAACAATGATTTTACACATTAAATGTCACATGTTATTTTCATTCTATGTCGGTGCCAGTAAATTTTAGGAAAACACATGTTTGTTTTCATACTTAGTGAATTTTGATAAAATAGGTATGTAATTGAGTTACCAAACCTCCCTTATAAGGGAAATGATAATTAAACTTTTATACATAAATGGAAATGGAAAGATTAGATGGTACAAGGTATAAAAAGGAAAAAAATATGATTCGTGCAATACTTCAACTTATAAATTATGGTAGGTTTAAGTCGACTAACTACAATACTTGCTGTGAAACGTGTCATAATTTTTTTCATCTTAAGTTGACTACATCATATCATGTAAATTAAAAACTTAGATAACACTCCATTTTGTAAGTTTATTCATTTCATGCTGGCCATATAAGCTAAATGTTTTTTGTTTACATTATTGCAACAAGTCGACAAACCGTATATAATTTAGCAAATTTTACTTATACACCGAAAACAACTTAACATACACCATTATTTTTCTATAAAATTCTATCATTAAATTACCATTTTCTCATATTTGCTTTTTTAAAAACTTTTGCACATAAAAAGTCAAATTATTCTTAAAAGTATTAAAACTTGAACCAAACTACATATGTTAATGAAAATGTTAATGAATTAGTTAATCATGAAATCTAAAATTTTAATTAAGAAAACATTCAGAAATAATGTCTAATTTAGAAGTGTAGATTTATTTTGAAAAATTACTGTAATTTTGTTGAAACTGGTTTTTTATCAAAAAGTTTTCAAAAGTTACAATATTAGTAAAAGAAATAAATTTCATTTTATTTAATTTTACTCAATTTGATTTAGAATTTAAAATTTTGGGTAACTGTGTTTTAAGTTTGAAAGAGGAATGAAAAAGAAGATGAGAACATGGACAATTTAGTAAAAGAAATGATGTATATAAAGTAATATATAATGTACAGTAGTTTATTATAATTTCTGGTATATGTTTAGCAATTTTTGGTGTATAAATAGAAATAGCCGTATAATTTGTGAATCAAAACACTCTTGTCAGAAGGAGGAGCAAATAAAACAACACCTGAGAGATTCGAACTCTCGCGGGGAAACCCCATGTACTTAGCAGGCACACACCTTAACCACTCGGCCAAAGTGTCTTTTATGCTAAAAATAAAATGCATTGAATCATTACTGTTGCGAACAAAACAAATTAATTAAAACTCAGCAAACCAACCAACCCTTTTTTGGTAAAAATATAGAACCAAAAAGAAGAAGAATGTAATTGCGAATTTGAACTCCTACCGAAAGGAATGTTCGATAGAAAACATGAAATTGGCAAGTATGTTCAATAGTTTTGCAAACTAGTCCAATTTTTTTCGATCATTTTTTTGCTGTTTTTCCAAGAATAGGTTTGATAGTAATAATGATTTTGACATATATATAGCGGAACTACAATATTAGTACGAATAATGGTTTTCCACATTGAATGTCGCTTATTAATTTCCTTCTATGTCGGTGCTTGTAAATTTTAGGAAAACACATGTTTATTTTCGTACTTAGTAACTTCTGATAAAATATATATGTGATTTAGTTACCAGACCACCTTTATAAGGGAAATCTTAATTAAAATTTTATACATAAATGGATAAGGAAAGATTAGAGGGTATAAGCTATATAAAGGATAAAAAATGATGTGTGCAATGCTTGAACTTGTAAATTATGAGTAAGTTTGAATGTGTCATAAATTTATTCATCGTATGTCAACTACATCGTACAATGTAAAGTAAAAACTTGGATAACGCTCTGTTTTGTAAGTTTATTCATTTTATGCTGGCCATATAAGCTAAATGTTTTTTGTTTACATCAATGCAACAAATCGATAAACTATATATAATTTATGAATCAAAATGCACTTTCAAAAGGATGAGCAAATAAAACGACACTTGAGTGATTCACAATCTTGTGGGGAAACCCCATGTACTTAGCTGGCACACGCCTTAACCACTCGGCCAAAGTGTCTTTTATGATGAAAGTAAAATGAATTGGCTCATTTTTATTGCGAATAAAACAGATTAATTAAAACTTAACCAAACCAACCCTTTTTTGTAAAAAATATTGAACCAAAAAGAAGAAGAATGTTATTACGAATCTGAGCTCCTGCCGAGAGGAACATTCTATTAAAAACATGTAATTTGCAAGTAAGTTCAATAGTTTTGCAAACATGTTCAATTCTTTTCGATCATCTTTTTGTTGTTTTTCCAAGAATAGAATTGACAGTAATAATGATTTTGACGTATAAATCGTTTCAGGAAGTACAATATTAGTATGAACAATGATTTTACACATTAAATGTCACATGTTATTTTCATTCTATGTCGGTGCCAGTAAATTTTAGGAAAACACATGTTTGTTTTCATACTTAGTGAATTTTGATAAAATAGGTATGTAATTGAGTTACCAAACCTCCCTTATAAGGGAAATGATAATTAAACTTTTATACATAAATGGAAATGGAAAGATTAGATGGTACAAGGTATAAAAAGGAAAAAAATATGATTCGTGCAATACTTCAACTTATAAATTATGGTAGGTTTAAGTCGACTAACTACAATACTTGCTGTGAAACGTGTCATAATTTTTTTCATCTTAAGTTGACTACATCATATCATGTAAATTAAAAACTTAGATAACACTCCATTTTGTAAGTTTATTCATTTCATGCTGGCCATATAAGCTAAATGTTTTTTGTTTACATTATTGCAACAAGTCGACAAACCGTATATAATTTAGCAAATTTTACTTATACACCGAAAACAACTTAACATACACCATTATTTTTCTATAAAATTCTATCATTAAATTACCATTTTCTCATATTTGCTTTTTTAAAAACTTTTGCACATAAAAAGTCAAATTATTCTTAAAAGTATTAAAATTTGAACCAAACTACATATGTTAATGAAAATGTTAATGAATTAGTTAATCATGAAATCTAAAATTTCAATTAAGAAAACATTCAGAAATAATGTCTAATTTAGAAGTGTAGATTTATTTTGAAAAATTACTGTAATTTTGTTGAAACTGGTTTTTTATCAAAAAGTTTTCAAAAGTTACAATATTAGTAAAAGAAATAAATTTCATTTTATTTAATTTTACTCAATTTGATTTAGAATTTAAAATTTTGGGTAACTGTGTTTTAAGTTTGAAAGAGGAATGAAAAAGAAGATGAGAACATGGACAATTTAGTAAAAGAAATGATGTATATAAAGTAATATATAATGTACAGTAGTTTATTGTAATTTCTGGTATATGTTTAGCAATTTTTGGTGTATAAATAGAAATAGCCGTATAATTTGTGAATCAAAGCACTCTTGTCAGAAGGAGGAGCAAATAAAACGACACCTGAGAGATTCGAACTCTCGCGGGGAAACCCCATGTACTTAGCAGGCACACGCCTTAACCACTCGGCCAAAGTGTCTTTTATGTTAAAAATAAAATGCATTGAATCATTACTATTGCGAACAAAACAAATTAATTAAAACTCAGCAAACCAACCAACCCTTTTTTGGTAAAAATGTTGAACCAAAAAGAAGAAGAATGTAATTGCGAATTTGAACTCATGCCGAGAGGAATGTTCTATAGAAAACATGGAATTTGCAAGTATGTTCAATAGTTTTGCAAACAAGTCCAATTTTTTTCGATAATTTTTTTGCTGTTTTTCCAAGAATAGATTTGACAGTAATAATGATTTCGACATATATATCGCGGAACTATAATATTAGTATGAATAATGGTTTTCCACATTGAATGTCGCTTATTATTTTCCTTCCATGTCAATGCTTGTAAATTTTAGGAAAACACATGTTTATTTTTGTACTTAGTAACTTCTAATAAAATATGTATGTGATTGAGTTACTAGACCTCCTTTATAAGGGAAATCATAATTAAAATTTTATACATAAATGGATAAGGAAAGATTGGAAGGTATAAGCTATATAAAGGATAAAAAATGATGTATGCAATGCTTGAACTTGTAAATTATGAGTAAGTTTGAATGTGTCAAAAATTTATTCATTGTAAATTAACTACATAATAAAATGTAAAGTAAAAACTTGGATAACGCTCTGTTTTGAAAGTTTATTCATTTTATTCAGGCCATATAAGCTAAATGTTTTTTGTTTACATCAATGCAACAAATCGATAAACTATATTTAATTTATGAATCAAAACACACTTTGAAAAGGATGAGCAAATTAAACGACACTTGAGTGAATCGCAATCTCGTGGGGAAACCCCATGTACTTAGCTGACACACTCCTTAACCACTCGGCCAAAGTGTCTTTTATGATGAAAGTAATATGCATTGGCTCATTTTTATTGCGAATAAAACAGATTAATTAAAACTTAACCAAACCAACCCTTTTTTGTTAAAAATATTGAACCAAAAAGAAGAAGAATGTTATTGCGAATCTGAGCTCCTGCCGAAAGGAATGTTCTATTAAAAACATTCAATTTGCCAGTAAGTTCAACAGTTTTGCAAACATGTTCAATTTTTTTCGATCATCTTTTTGCTGTTTTTCCAAGAATAGAATTGACAGTAATAATGATTTTGACGTATAAATCGATTCAGGAAGTGCAATATTAGTATGAATAATGGTTTTCCACATTAAATGTCAAGTGTTATTTTCATTCTACGTCGGTGCCTGTAAATTTTAGGAAAACACATGTTTGTTTTCATACTTAGTGAATTTTGATAAAATATGTATGTAATTGAGTTACCAAACCTCCCTTATAAGGGAAATGATAATTAAACTTTTATACATAAATGGAAATGGAAAGATTAGATGGTACAAGGTATAAAAAGGAAAAAAAATGATTCGTGCAATACTTGAACTTATAAATTATGGTAGGTTTAAGTCAACTAACTACAATACTTGCTGTGAAATGTGTCATAATTTTTTTCATCTTAAGTTGACTACATCATATAATGTAAATTAAAAACTTAGATAACACTCCATTTTGTAAGTTTATTCATTTCATGTTGGCCATATAAGCTAAATGTTTTTCGTTTACATTATTGCAACAAGTCGATAAACCGTATATAATTTAGCAAATTTTACTTATACACCGAAAACAACTTAACATACACCATTATTTTTCTATAAAATTCGATCATTAAATTACCATTTTCTCGTATTTGCTTTTTTAAAAACTTTTGCACATAAAAAGTCAAATTATTCTTAAAAGTATTAAAACTTGAACCAAACTACATATGTTAATGAAAATGTTAATGAATTATTTAATCATGAAATCTAAAATTTCAATTAAGAAAACATTCAGAAATAATGCCTAATTTAGAAGTGTTGATTTATTTTGAAAAATTACTGTAATTTTGTTGAAATTGGTTTTTTATCAAAAAGTTTTCAAAAGTTACAATATTAGTAAAAGAAATAAATTTCATTTTGTTTAATTTTACTCAATTTGATTTAGAATTTAAAATTTTGGGTAACTGTGTTTTAGGTTTGAAAGAGGAATGAAAAAGAAGATGAGAACATGGACAATTTAGTAAAAGAAATGATGTATATAAAGTAATATATAATGTACAGTAGTTTATTATAATTTCTGGTATATGGTTAGCAATTTTTGGTGTATAAATAGAAATAGCCGTATAATTTGTGAATCAAAACACTCTTGTCAGAAGGAGAAGCAAATAAAACGATACCTGAAAGATTCAAACTCTCGCGGGGAAACCCCATGTACTTAGCAGGCACACGCCTTAACCACTCGGCCAAAGTGTCTTTTATGCTAAAAATAAAATGCATTGAATCATTACTATTGCGAACAAAACAAATTAATTAAAACTCAGCAAACCAACCAACCCTTTTTTGGTAAAAATATTGAACCAAAAAGAAGAAGAATGTAATTGCGAATTTGAACTCATGCCGAGAGGAATGTTCTATAGAAAACATGGAATTTGCAAGTATGTTCAATAGTTTTGCAAACAAGTCCAATTTTTTTCGATAATTTTTTTGCTGTTTTTCCAAGAATAGATTTGACAGTAATAATGATTTCGACATATATATCGCGGAACTATTATATTAGTATGAATAATGGTTTTCCACATTGAATGTCGCTTATTATTTTCCTTCTATGTCGGTGCTTGTAGATTTTAGGAAAACACATGTTTATTTTCGCACTTAGTAAATTCTGATAAAATATGTATGTGATTGAGTTACCAGACCTCCTTTATAAGGGAAATCATAATTAAAATTTTATACATAAATGGATAAGGAAAGATTAGAGGGTATAAGCTATATAAAGGATAAAAAATGATGTGTGCAATGCTTGAACTTGTAAATTATGAGTAATTTTGAATGTGTCAAAAATTTATTCATCTTAAATTAACTACATAATAAAATGTAAAGTAAAAACTTGGATAACGCTCCGTTTTGAAAGTTTATTCATTTTATTCTGGCCATATAAGCAAAATGTTTTTTGTTTACATCAATGCAAAAAATCGATAAACTATATTTAATTTATGAATCAAAACACACTTTCAAAAGGATGAGCAAATAAAACGACACTTGAGTGAATCGCAATCTCGTGGGGAAACCCCATGTACTTAGCTGACACACTCCTTAACCACTCGGCCAAATTGTCTTTTATGATGAAAGTAAAATGCATTGGCTCATTTTCATTGAAAATAAAATAGAATAATTAAAACTTAACCAAACCAACCCTTTTTTGTTAAAAATACTGAACCAAAAAGAAGAAGAACGATATTGCGAATCTGAGCTCCTGCCGAAAGGAATGTTCTATTAAAAACATTCAATTTGCAAGTAAGTTCAATAGTTTTGCAAACATGTTCATTTTTTTTCGATCATCTTTTTGCTGTTTTTCTAAGAATAGAATTGACAGTAATAATGATTTTGACATATAAATCGATTCAGGAAGTACAATATTAGTATGAATAACGGTTTTCCACATTAAATGTCATGTGTTATTTTCATTCTACGTCAGTGCCTGTAAATTTTAGGAAAACACATGTTTTTTTCATACTTTGTGAATTTTAATAAAATATGTATGTGATTGAGTTATCAAACCTCCCTTGTAAGGGAAATGATAATTAAACTTTATACATAAATGGAAATGGAAAGATTAGACGGTACAAGGTATAAAAAGGAAAAAAATGATTCGTGCAATACTTGAACTTGTAAATTATGGTAGGTTTAAGTCGACTACATACAAAAATTGCTGTGAAATGTGTCATAAATTTATTCATCTTAAGTTGACTACATCATACAATGTAAAGTAAAAACTTGGATAACACTCCATTTTGTAAGTTTATTCATATTATGCTGGCCATATAAGCTAAATGTTTTTTTTTTTTTTTTTTTTTTTGCATTATTGCAACAAATCGGTAAACCGTATATAATTTACCAAATTTTAGTTATACACCGAAAACAACTTAACATACACCATTATTTTTCTATAAAATTCTATCACTATATTACCCTTTTCTCATATTTGCTTTTTTAAAAACTTTTGCATATTAAAAGTCAAACTATTCTTAAAAGTATTAAAACTTGGAGCAATCTATATATGTTAATGAAAATGTTAATGAATTATTTAATCATGAAATCTAAAATTTCAATTAAGAAAACAATCAGAAATAATGTCTAATTTAGAAGTGTTGATTTATTTTGTAAAATTACAGTAATTTTGTTGAAATTGTTTTTTTAAAAAAAGTTTTCAAAAGTTACAATATTAGTAAAAGAAATAAATTTCATTTTATTGAATTTTACTCAATTTGATGTAGAATTTAAAATTTTGGGTAATTGTGTTTTAAGTTTGAAAGAGGAAAGAAAAAGAAGATGAGAAATGGACAATTTAGTAAAAGAAACGATGTATATAAAGTAATATATGGTGTACAGTAGTTTATTATAATTTATGGTATATGTTTAGTAATTTTTGTTGTATAAATAGAAACAACCATATAATTTGTGAATCAAAACACTCTAGTCAGAAGGAGAAGCAAATAAAACAACACCTGAGAGATTCGAACTCTCGCGGGGAAACCCCATGTACTTAGCAGGCACACGCCTTAACCACTCGGCCAAAGTGTCTTTTATGCTAAAAATAAAATGCATTGAATCATTACTATTGCGAACAAAACAAATTAATTAAAACTCAGCAAACCAACCAACCCTTTTTTGGTAAAAATATTGAACCAAAAAGAAGAAGAATGTAATTGCGAATTTGAACTCCTGCCGAGAGGAATGTTCTATAAAAAACAGGGAATTTGCAAGTATGTTCAATAGTTTTGCAAACAAGTCCAAATTTTTTTGATATTTTTTTTGCTGTTTTTCCATGAATAGATTTGACAGTAATAGTGATTTCGACATATATATCGCGGAACAACAATATTAGTATGAATAATGCTTTTCCACATTGAATGTCGCTTATTATTTTCCTTCTATGTCGGTGCTTGTAAATTTTAGGAAAACACATGTTTATTTTCGTACTTAGTAACTTCTAATAAAATATGTATGAGATTGAGTTACCAGACCTCCTTTATAAGGGAAATCATAATTAAAATTTTATACATAAATGGATAAGGAAAGATTAGAGGGTACAAGCTATATAAAGGATAAAAAATGATGTGTGCAATGCTTGAACTTGTAAATTTTGAGTAAGTTTGAATGTGTCAAAAATGTATTCATTGTAAATTAACTACATAATAAAATGTAAAGTAAAAACTTGGATAATGCTCCGTTTAGAAAGTTTATTCATTTTATGCTAGCCATATAAGCTAAATGTTTTATGTTTTCATCAATGTAACAAATCGATAAGCTATATATAATTGATGAATCAAAACAACTTTCAAAAGGATGAGCAAATAAAACGACACTTGAGTGATTCACAATCTCGTGGGGAAACCGCATGTACCTAGCTGGCACAGGCCTTAACCACTCGGCCAAAGTGTCTTTTATGATGAAAGAAAAATGCATTGGCTCATTTTTATTACAAATAAAACAGATTAATTAAAACTTAACCAAACCAACCTTTTGGTTAAAAATATTGAACCAAAAAGAAGAAGAATGTTATTGCGAATCTGAGCTCCTGCGGAAAGGAATGTTCTATTAAAAACATGCAATTTGCAAGTAAGTTCAACAATTTTGCAAACATGTTCAGTTTTTTTCGATCATATTTTTGCTGTTTTTCCAAGAATAGAATTGACAGTAATAATGATTTTGACGTATAAATCAATTCAGGAAGTACAATATTAGTATGAATAACGGTTTTCCACATTAAATGTCTCGTGTTATTTTCATTCTACGTCGGTCCCTGTAATATTTAGGAAAACACATGTTTGTTTTCATACTTAGTGAATTTTGATAAAATATGTATGTGATTGAGTTACCAAACCTCCCTTGTAAGGGAAATGATAATTAAACTTTTATACATAAATGGAAATGGAAAGATTAGACGGTACAAGGTATAAAAAGGAAAAAAATGATTCGTGCAATACTTGAACTAGTAAATTATGGTAGGTTTAAGTCGACTAATTACAAAACTTGTTGTGAAATGTGTCATAAATTTATTCATCTTATGTTGACTACATCATACAATGTAAAGTAAAAACTTGGATAACACTCCATTTTGTATGTTTATTCATTTTATGTTGGCCATATAAGCTAAATGTTTTTTGTTTACATTATTGCAACAAATCGATGAACCGTATATAATTTAGAAAATTTAACTTATACACCAAAAACAACTTAACATACACCATTATTTTTCTATAAAATTCTATCACTGAATTACCCTTTTCTCATATTTGTTTTTTTTTAAACTTTTGCACATAAAAAGTCGAATTATTCTTAAAAGTATTAAAACTTGAACCAAACTATATATGTTAATGAAAATGTTAATGAATCATTTAATCATGAAATCTAAAATTTAAATTAAGAAAACATTCATAAATAATGTCTAATTTAGAAGTGTTGATTTATTTTGTAAAATTATAGTAAATTTTTTGAAATTGACTTTATCAAAAAGTTTTCAGAAGTTACAATATTAGTAAAAGAAATAAATTTCATTTTATTGAATTTTACCCAATTTGATGTAGAATTCAAAATTTTGGTTAATTGTGTTTTAAGTTTGAAAGAGAAAAGAAAAAGAAGATGAGAACATGGACAATTTAGTAAAAGAAACGATGTATATAAAGTAATATATGGTGTACAGTAGTTTATTATAATTTCTGGTATATGTTTAGCAATTTTTGGTGTATAAATAGAAATAGCCATATAATTTGTGAATCAAAACACCCTTGTTAGAAGGAGGAGCAAATAAAACGTTACCTGAGAGATTCGAACTATCACGGGGAAACCCCATGTACTTAGCAGGCACACGCCTTAACCACTCGGCCGAAGTATCTTTTATGCTAAAAATAAAATGCATTGAATCATAACTATTGCGAACAAAACAAATTAATTAAAACTGATCAAACTAACCAACCCTTTTTTGGTGAAAATATTGAACCGAAAGGAAGAAGAATGTAATTGCGAATTAGATCTCCTGCGAGAGGAATGTTCTATAGAAAACATGAAATTTGCAAGTATGTTCAATAGTTTTGCAAACAAGTCCAATTTTTTTCGATCATTTTTTTGATGTTTTTCCAAGAATAGATTTGACAGTAATAATGATTTCGGAATATATATCGCGGAACTACAATATTAGTATGAATAATGGTTTTCCACGTTGAATGTCACGTATTATTTTCCTTCTATGTCGGTGCTTGTAAATTTTAGGAATACACATGTTTATTTTCGTACTTAGTGAAAGAGGCTATATAGCAGTATAGGATCGTGTAGTATGGAGAATATGATGCAGAGTATATAATAGTATAGTAAGCAGTAAATCACACAGTCGATTTATACTGGTTCGGACCACTGTCCTACGTCCAGTCCCAGACTCACTTCTGGAATTTCACTAACACTAAAACCCTCGCTTAACCCAAGGAAATAGGTACACAATTAACCGAACCACTGAACAGGATTTCTTGCCTCAACCATTGAAGAGGACTTCACAATTACAAAGGTTTTGGACTTTTGAATGTGTTCCAAACAACACTGAGTAGTCACAATATAATACAACACTCCTATAGCCCCCACAAATGATATTTTAGTGGATGTGCAAAGGGTAGGATTAATATTAGATCAATTATAAAGGATGTGAATGAAAATAATCAATCTTTTTAATAGAATTTGAGAGAATGATAGTTATAGAGCAATTTTAGAGCAAAATCAATAGATTTGATCAAAGTAGTTGTTGTAAAATCAGTGGAGATGTTTGGGGCTTATATAATGATGAAGGGATGTCATTAGAATAGTCACAACCCTTCTGAAAGATCAAAAAACTGAAAAGATTTGGTGAAAAACGAAGTGTCTTTTCATAAAATATAGCCGTTATTTACATCACTTATGACAGCACTGAACAGTAGCGTTTGGCCGAAAAACGCTATCGTATGTTTATTCAAAATATAGCCGTTATACCCTTTCATAGCGTTTCGGAATATAGCCGTTATAACCTTTAATAGCGTTTCTGGACAAAATGCTACGGTTTTCTACTGCGAAAAATTCTGCAAATCAGCCTTTTATATTCATCATTTTTTGACTTTTTTTATCGTTTTTCTTGCAATAAAAAATTCCAAAAAATTATGAAAATTGCTTTATGATATATTAGATGTTATGTACAAATGTTAGGTGATTTGAAGTTAATTTGTGGGGCTTTAACAATTCTAGACTATAACGACTTTATGTACACTCAACTTATGATATGCATTCTTTTGAAGCTCTTGAGTCTGTTTCTTCTTGACTTCTTCCATCATTAGAGTCTAAATAGATTTTCAATCACCATAATAGATATTCAAATGCTTGAACACTACATAATTGATTAACATCCTTCATGCATACGCTTTTATCCTCTTTTGTACTGTGTATCTTCATGTTTAACTTATTTTCTTTAGTCTTTTTGATACTCATGTACCTGCAAGTTAGCTCAGAAGTTCTTTGATATAATTGTATAGTTGTTGCAATCAAAATCCAACAATATAGTTTCCAACATTCTCCCCCTTTTTGATGATAACAACTATACAATTTACAAATATATATTCATTCTATAAAATATCATTATTACCAAAGCTCCCTCTATCAATATATACATGAATTTCTCCCCCTTTGTCATTATCAAAAAGAATGAGGAAATAAATATTTTTTTCCTTTTTTCATATTCCTATATATATATATATTGATTTTAGTGTGTGATATTTGAAGATAGATATAAAAACACAATCTAATATCACATAAAAAAAATTCTTGAATAAACATTCACCTCCATTTTGTTTGATGATAGAATCTTGCATTATCATCGTCTTGTCTTTATCTTCTCCCCCTGAACGTGTAATATATGAAAATTTCTCTCTTTGAGTATGTGATTATTATATTTCCAGATTCCCTGATTTAACTTTAAGCTCGGTTTTTAAAGATATTAGAGATACTGAAATACCCTCTTTTTTTTGTTGTGGTGTACCTGCAACAAATATTATATAAATACTTTGGTACCCACTTCTTCCGTTAGGGTCCAGGGGTTAGATAGAAGGTAACCATACCGATGAGGGTTTAATGGTACCTTTTAAAATAAAATTTTTATTTTTAACTACTGAATCAAAATAATCATCTATATATTTTTTTCTCTGTTTTTCCAATTTACAGGAACCCAAATACTTAGATAGTTTCTAATAGTATTTCCTGTTGTACTTCTGTTATAAATGTTTCTAGTCATAGGAGCATTTGAATTTCTATAGAATTTGATCTTCGAGTTACACGTGCTTTAGTACTAGTAGTTAAATTTTTGTAATACATGAAAGCATGTCTAGTACTAGTTCTATAATTAGTTTTATTATACCCAAAGCCACTTTTATCATGTAAAGGTCTAGAGCAAGATAAAATATCATTTAAATCATTTTGACCTTTATTAAATTTTGCGAACTTATTTGTACATTTTTCAAATTTGATTCCAAAGTCGCGATTGAAATTTTCAAAAGAAGTCTTGCAATCTTTTAAACTAATTTTCTTATTTAATTCAGAATTCTCCCTTTTAAAAGTACTATTCTCATTTTTGAGACGACAAATTTGAGATCCTGAATTAACTAAAGAAGAGTGTAATTTTTCAAAATTTTCTTTCGTATCAGACGTTTCATTTTGCAAAGTATTATTATTAATCTTTAAAAACTCATATTTTTTAGATAATTCTAAATTCTTTTCAGTTAAAGCTCCATTCTCTATTTTAAGAGACGAAACTAAAGAATTAGAATTATTTAAAGAATCTTCTAATGATTTATTTCTATTTTTCAAGAGATCAATTTCCTTTAAAAGAACATTGTTTTTATCTTCTAGTTGCTCATTTTCTTTTTGAAGGAAATCTTTTTGAAAAACAAGCTCTTCTAGGGTATTTTCAAAACATTTGGCTTGTTTGACTAAAAAATTGTTTTCTTCTTTTAATTTGGAATTTTCTTGCTCACAATTTTTAGACTAGGCTAAAATAATTGCATTAAGTTTACCCAAACTTTTAAAATCTTTTAATAATTTTTCGTGGTCTAATAAAAGATCATTATATAATGAATCATCACATACCGATTGTGATCTCACTTTAGCCATTAAACATTTGCTCTCTTGCTCCATTGCTTCTGCTTTGTTGTTCTTCCACTTTCTAATGCCTTTACTAGATTTCTTTATTGCTATTTATTCTAGGACGTTGTTACGATATCTAGAATACCAAGCTCTGATACCAATTGAAAGAGGCTATGTAGCGCTATAGGATCGTGTAGTATGGAGAATATGATGTAGAGTATATAATAGAATAGTAAGCAGTAAATCACACAGTCGATTTATACTAGTTCGGACCACTGTCCTACGTCCAGTCCCAGACTCACTTCTGGAATTTCACTAACACTAAAACCCTCGCTTAACCCGGAGAAATAGGTACACAATTACCCGAACCACTGAACGGCATTTCTTGCCTCAACCACTGAAGAGGACTTCACAATTACAAAGGTTTTTGACTTTTGAATGTGTTCCAGACAACACTGAGTAGTCACAATATAATACAACACTCCTATAGCCCCCACAAATGATATTTTAGTGGATGTGCAAAGGGTAGGATTAATATTAGATCAATTATAAAGGATGTGAATGAAAATAATCAATCTTTTTAATAGAATTTGAGAGAATGATAGTTATAGAGCAATTTTAGAGCAAAATCAATAGATTTGATCAAAGTAGTTGTTGTAAAATCAATGGAGATGTTTGGGGCTTATATAATGATGAAGGGATGTCAATAGAATAGTCACAACCCTTCTGAAAGATCAAAAAACTGAAAAGATTTGGTGAAAAACGAAGTGTCTTTTCATAAAATATAGTCGTTATTTACAGCACTTAAGACAACACTGAACAGTAGCGCTTGGCCCAAAAACGCTATCATATGTCTATTCAAAATATAGCCGTTATACCCTTTCATAGCGTTTCAGAATATAGCCGTTATAACCTATAATAGCGTTTCTGGACATAAGGCTACGGTTTTCTGCTGCGAAAAATTCTGTAAATCAGCCTTCTATATTCATCATTTTTTGACTTTTTTTATCGTTTTTCTTGCAATAAAAAATTCCAAAAAATTATGAAAAATGCTATATGATATATTAGATGTTATGTATAAATGTTAGGTGATTTGAAGTTAATTTGTAGGGCTTTAACAATTCTAGACTATAATGACTTTATGTACACTCAACTTATGATATGCATTCTTATGAAGCTCTTGAGTCTGTTTCTTCTTGTCTTCTTCCATCATTAGAGTCCAAATAGATTTTCAATCAACATAATAGATATTCAAATGCTTGAACACTACATAATTGATTAGCATCCTTCATGCATACGCTTTTATCCTCTTTTGTACTGCGTATCTTCATGCTGAACTTATTTTCTTTTCTCTTTTTGATACTCATGTACCTGCAAGTTAGCTCAGAAGTTCTTTGATATAATTGTATAGTTGTTGCCATCAAAATCCAAAAATATAGTTTCCAACACTTAGTAACTTCTGATAAAATATGTATGTGATTGAGTTACCAGACCTCCTTTATAAGGGAAATCATAAATAAAATTTTATACATAAATGGATAAGGAAAGATTAGAGGGTATAAAATATATAAGGGATAAAAAATGATGTGTGCAATGCTTGAACTTGTAAATTATGAGTAAGTTTGAATGTGTCATAAATTTATTCATTGTAAAATTAACTACATCATACAATGTAAAGTAAAAACTTGGATAACGCCCCGTTTTGTAAGTTTATTCATTTTATGCTGGCCATATAAGCTAAATGTTTTTTGTTTACATCAATGCAACAAATCGATAAACTATATATAATTTATGAATCAAAACACACTTTCAAAAGGATGAGCAAATAAAACGACACTTGAGTGATTCACAATCTCGTGGGGAAACCCCATGCACATAGCTGTCACACGCCTTAACCACTCGGCCAAAGTTTCTTTTATGATGAAAGTAAAATGCATTGGCTTATTTTTATTGCGAATAAAACAGATTAATTAAAACTTAACCAAACCAACCTTTTTGGTTAAAAATATTGAACCAAAAAGAAGAAGAATGTTATTGCGAATTTGAGTTCCTGCCGAGAGGACTGTTCTATTAAAAACATGCAATTTGCAAATAAGTTCAACATTTTTTCCAATATGTTCATTTTTTTTCGATCATCTTTTTGCTGTTTTTCCAAGAATAGAATTGACAGTAATAATGATTATGATGTATAAATCGATTCAGAAAGTACAATATTAGTATGAATAATGGTTTTCCACATTAAATGTCACGTGTTATTTTCATTCTACGTCGGTGCCCGTAAATTTTAGGAAAACACATGTTTTTTTCACACTTAGTGAATTTTGATTAAATATGATTGTGATTGAGTTACCAAACGTCCCTTGTAAGGGAAATGATAATTAAACTTTTATACAAAAATGTAAATGGAAAGATTAGACGGTACAAGGCATAAAAAGGAAAAAAATGATGCGTGCAATACTTGAACTTGTAAATTATGGTAGGTTTAAGTCGACAAATTACAAAACTTATTGCGAAATGTGTCATAAATTTATTCATCTTAAGTTAACTACATCATACAATGTAAAGTAAACACTTGGATAACACTCCATTTTGTAAGTTTATTCATTTTATGCTGGCCATATAAGCTAAATGCTTTTTGTTTACATTATTGCAACAAATCGATAAACCGTATATAATTTGGTAAATTCTACTTATACACCGAAAACAACTTAACATACACCATCATTTTTCTATAAAGTTCTATCACTAATTACACTTTTCTCATAGTTTCTTTTTAAAAAACTTTTGCATGTAAAAAGTCAAATTATTCTTAAAAGTATTAAAACTTGAAGCAGACTATATACGTTAATGAAAATGTTAATGAATTATTTAATCATGAAATATGAAATTTCAAGTAAGATAACATTCATAAATAATGTCTAATTTAGAAGGGTTGATTTATTTTGCAAAATTACAGTAATTTTGTTGAAATTGATTTTTTTCAAAAAAATTTCAAAAGTCACAATATTAGTAAAAGAAATAAATTTCATCTTATTGAATTTTACTCAATTAGATGTAGAATTTACAATTTTGGGTAATTGTGTTTTTAGTTTGAAAGGGAAAGAAAAAGAAGATGAGAACATGGACAATTTAGTAAAAGAAACGATGTATGTAAAGTAATATATGGTGTACAGTAGTTTATTGTAATTTCTGGTATATGTTTAGCAATTATTGGTGTATAAATAGAAATAGCCATATAATTTGTGAATCAAAACACTTTGTCAGAAGGAGGAGCAAACAAAACGACACCTGAGAGATTCGAACTCTCACGAGGAAACCCCATGTACTTAGCAGGCACACACCTTAACCACTCGACCAAAGTGTCTTTTATGCTGAATATAAAATGCATTGAATCATTACAATTGCGAACAAAACAAATTAATTAAAACTCACCAAACCAACCAACCATTTTTTGGTAAAAATATTGAACCAAAAAGAAGAAGAATGTAATTGCGAATTTGAACTCCTACCGAGGGGAATGTTCTATAGAAAACATGAAATTTGCAAGTATGTTCAATAGTTTTGCAAACAAGTTCAATTTTTTTCAATCATTTTTTTGCTGTTTTTCTAAGAATAGACTTGACAATAATAATGATTTTGACATATATATCGCGGAACAACAATATTTGTATGAATAATGGTTTTCGACATTGAATGTCAAGTATTATTTTCCTTCTATGTCGGTGCTTGTAAATTTTAGGAAAACACATGTTTATTTTCGTACTTAGTAAATTCTAATAAAATATGCATGTGATTGAGTTACCAGACCTCCTTGATAAGGAAAATCATAATTAAACTTTTATACATAAATGGATAAGGAAAGATTAGAGGGTATAAGCTATATAAATAATAAAAAATGATGTGTGAAATGCTAGAACTTGTAAATTATGAGTAACTTTGAATGTGTCAAAAATTTATTCATCGTAAATTAACTACATCATACAATGTAAAGTAAAAACTTGGATAACGCTCCGTTTTGTAAGTTTATTTATTTTATGCTAGCCATATAGGCTAAATGTTTTTTGTTTACATCAATGCAACAAATCGATGAATTATATATAATTTATGAACCAAAACACACTTTCAAAAGGATGATCAAATAAAACGACACTTGAGTGATTCGCAATCTCGTGGGGAGACCCCATGTACTTAGCTGGCACATGCCTTAACCACTCGGCCAAAGTGTCTTTTATGATGAAAGTAAAATGCATTGGCTTGTTTTTATTGCGAATAAAACAGATTAATTAAAAATTAACCAAACCAACCCTTTTTTGTTAAAAATATTGAACCAAAAAGAAGAAGAATGTTATTGCGAATCTGAGCTCCTGCCGAGAGGAATGTTCTATTAAAAACATGCAATTTGCAAGTAAGTTCCACATTTTTGCCGACATGTTCAATTTTTTTCGATCATCTTTTTGCTGTTTTTCCAAGAATAGAATTGACAGTAATAATGATTATGTAACGACCCGGCAGTTTTCGGCCCCGAAAATCGACATAAATACCTATACTGTATCTCATGCCGACCTTCAAACACCGAGAACACCGGATTGTCAATGAAAGAAATTAGAGGGTGAGATAAGAAAGAAAGAAATATAAGAATAGAAGAAGAAGAAGAACACCACACAGAGTCTCACATCGCAGCGGAACAAAATATAATATAGAAGTAAATATTTATTGAAAGCTTTAAATAACTTACATAATCAGAGTATATCAACATCACTGGACAGTTATAATAATCTGCCCTTATACAACACAGCGGAATAATATCATACGTCTGAACTCTTCCAGCCCGTCTCTTCACAGCTTTTGAACCTGAACCTGTACACTCCGGGCTAACCCGAGCATTTACAAAACACCGGGTCAGTCTGGTGAACCATAGTGAGATAAACTCGCACAGCATTTAGGGTAAATCATCCAATCCTGATTTTAAAGTTCGAAATCTTTTCAAAAGAAAAGGATAATCGTATGACCGAATCCACACATAAACACGGACGGTTTTTACCTTACGATAACCCAAAACAGTTTTGAAACCAATATCTTTTCTGATATTATGATAATGTCTAAATACAAGTAAATATTAAACTAGTGGAACGCTTGCATCTCACGCTCCACATATATAGTATACAAATCAAAACCGCAGGCGCTTATTGGAGGTTGGATTCCAATTCTGACAAGGTATGGGACCACCCGCCGATCGTGTATCTCTAGAGACGAATACACTGGGTTCAACAAGAACGTCTTGCAACCCGGCCCACACATGACCGACCACTCATTTCGCTTGAGTGCATCGAATGTATATCACCGACGGTTGGGATCAGCAACCGCCACCCGAATAGGGCCAGCATCGAATAGATAAAGAAGCAATAGGAATTTCTCTAGATAGGTGATCATACATCCTAATGGGAGCGACCCACATAGCCATGCTGCCTGCCCGATTTTTGTCATCTTCCGGTTGATGAGGCTTGAGGTCAGAATTTCCTTTACAGCATCTAGCCACCATTCACTTTGAATGCCACATCGTCAGATCCGCCAGATATCACTAATTGACGTCCACAAAAATACTCTAGTAGTTCAGAGAACCGTCGTCCTCCGTACAACCATGGTACGTTTGAAGAAATCAACGTACGTAATTCCTTTGGAAATACTCTGTCAGACACTCGTCCATACAAGTCACCCAGGAGCAGGATGAACCGAAGGCACGCTCCTACTGCATCCCAGGAATCACCCTACAGATCAGTAGCGAGAAGTCCTTGCAACCCGTAGATTCCAATCACGACAGAATCACTGTCGAAATATCTCCAGCCGCTAAACCAGAGAAATCCAATCAGTGGTTCTTCCGCTCATGAAGATCAACGGTCTTCAATTTCTCTGTCTTCACAAATCTTCTTTCACGTATTCGCTGGTCGAAGTGGTTTCCGAATATGAATTCGATCCCGGTCTTTCCGAACTAACGATCGCAAAGGTCAGATTTTGATAGTCGCTGATTTAACTATCAAATAAATAAACAGTGTGCAAACAACGATATTATTTCCAGATGAAAGATCCTATCGACCAAACATCATCCAATGTTTATTTCCTTTCGGATTAAATTATTCTTGACCTAGTCATTTCCCATTTACATAAATCCTTATTTCCTACATTTAGAAAATATACTTGATTAACATTGGGACATTTTCAGAATTACTTCCTTTGCTTATTTCTAAAACATTTCTGATCTTTGTTTGGAAAACATTTCCCAACCTCTTCATCCACTTTAAAACCGATGTTTAAATAAAACATCACTTAGTCAATTCAACCCTTTTCACTTATTAGCTCAATTTACTCGATCAATCTTCACCACCGAACCTTACCCATTCCTTAGTTAAAAACGAAGCCAATCAAGTTGGGGTATAATTACCTCTCAGACCTTAACTGAACAACCTTTCCAACTTTGAAATAAACAAGGCTCATCTTCGAAATCTTTCACAACTTCCTTTCGAATAACCATACTCAATTTATCATTCTTTCGAATAAAACTGTATTCGAAAATCTCTCTCTTGCGGATGAACCATATCCAATTAACTATCTCTTCGAATAACTCATATTCGATTTAATTCACTTCTCGAATAAATTACATTCAACGACTCTACTTCGAATAAGTGATATTTGATAAACTCCTTTTAACTCTATTCACTTTATTACTACCCGATTAATTCAAACCTGATTAACCCCATTTGAACAACTCTAATTCGATTTAATTCCAATCGGTTTACTTTAATCGATTAACCATAACTGGTTAACTCTAACAGCTTAACTTACTCGACTAACTCGACCTATTTAACAAGATTTTTGCCAACTCGACCTAATCAACTCAACTTTGACTAACTCGATTTAATTAACTTATCGATTTACTACTATTTGATTTAACACCATTCGCTCGACTCTAGATCACAGCGATCAAAAATGATTACGCCTGATTCACTCAAGAAACATCCGACCGCCGTAGGCTATCTGCAGCCCTGCGAATTTCGCTAGCAGTCTTACAAAATGGTACTTATCTTGAATAACTATGTTTGACTGACTCTGTCTCAAATAACTATATTTGATCAATTCAAATTTAATAACAATTATTCAATTAAATCCTAACTCGATTAACTAGATAATAAAAATCCTTATTTCTCTTTAAAACTGCCCTATTCAAAATAATACACTTGAACTTATTTTAAATTCCAAAATAAATTTCGTACGGAATGACCCACTTAATAAAAATCCATGGTTTTCTAACACGAAAGGTGATATCGAATTATTCAACCCATACTGGTTAAACTAAATCAAACGTTGAATTTTAATTCAACTATTCATCAATCAAATCAATTGCCAATCCCAACTGTTTCCTTTATCTAATGATAAAGGACGACCCTCAATCAATAATCAGATCATGCAAACAATTCACCTAATTTCAAACACGATTATTTTATAACCGTGTAAATCAAGGAAAATTTCCTTTATTTGATTTAATCATTAAAAATAACGATTCTATAATTCACTGAATTTAAACAACCGTTTAAATTCCAAATTTCAAATCAACCAGATATAACTAGCAGACAATCATTTCTAGCAACCAAAGTACATAAAACAAAACCCAATTTATATCAAATATAAATGGAAGGAAACTGAGTGAGGTTAACTCACCTTTGATTCTTACTGTCGCCAGCTTCTTTTCTGATTTTGTTCTGCTTGTTGTCATGATCGTAACACGAGTTGTTCTGCCCATTTCTGTTCATATATGAACGAGTTATAGATTTTTAAATATTAACGCCTTTGTTAAATTAATTAAATTCTTAGTTAAAAATAAATTAATCCTAACTAATTACCTTGTTATACAGACCCTAATTAATTTCCTTAAATCCTTATTTTTCAAGTTAAATTAATTACATAATTAAAACGCCTAATTTCATAAATTAAAATGATAAACATTAATTACATTTGTAAATGACTGAATTATATTAAACAAATAATAAATTTTGTTTTAAAATTGATTAACCTAATTAGCATAACCAATTACACCTTCAACCAAGGGTACGGAAGGGTTTAAAATTTTCCACCATTTACATAAACTTACTTTAATTAAAATTTCTAAATTAAACAACTAAGTTAAGCCTTTATTTAGATTTAAACTAAACTAATTTAAAAAAAAAATGGGCCTTACCTTCGTTCAGCCCACCACACTTTAAAACCCGTTCCACTTCCTATACCATCGAAATCCCTCCTGTAGCCTCACAAACCCTCATCCCATTTTCTAATCCTCCGCCGCCACTCCCAAAAACACAGAAACGAAAACCCTACATCACCTTGATGTTCTCGCCGCCGACACCTGCTAACACCGGACCCTACATCTCCAGTTTCACCAGTGACACCGCCATCCAGGCTTCCAAATACGACCCCTTTTTGTCTCCGTCCAGCACTGCAGCCACCACCACGCTCAACTAATCGGAAACCGTCCTTTCCGATTTACCTAGGTCGAAGCCTTTCCCATAAAAGCTAAGTATTTTCTTTTCCTAAATCTACTTCCTGTTTATAAAATTTCTGTTTTGATTTCTTTGTTGTGGCCGTGTTTTGTTTCCGTCATTTTTGTGTGGTGTTTACTGGCTTGATTGGTTCTGGTCTGGAACCCTAGAACAAGGCGTGTGTATTTATACTGGTGGATGATCACTGTTAACCTTGGATTGTAACATCCTAGTTATAGGTCCTAACTGTGTTTAGATCCTATGTGATTTTCGGTTCTGCTATGATCTTTGTGATGGATTCTGATCCAAGATTTCCTGTTCCCCCTTTAGATATAGTGCAGACTTCCTTGGATATATAAACACATGTATAAGCTGTTGATTTTCAGAGTTGATAATATATAATTGTTTCCCTTAGTTGTTCTTTGTACTGTTTTAGTTGTTACTAGTTCTTAGGGGTTTACTTTCTTGTTTCAGCTATACTATGCAGTCGAACTATTGATGATGGAACATTGCTGGTTGTGTGGTACTTTACAGAAATTGTATACACTTTATGTTGCATTTTCATGCACCATTTCTGCTCGGCCGTATACAAAACTGAGCTGTTCCTATGTAGAAGCTATGAAGCTATTTGTTTTGTCTATTCACATTTGTCTGTTCTATGTATATGTAGTCATTAAATTGTTTATTTCATTTCAGGATTTCAATTGTGATCAGTATATGTGGCAGAACAGCTTGTAGATGAGATCTTTTGAATATATATAAAACCATTAGATTTTCTGGACGAATTTGATTGATGAAATATACACACACATTAGTTTTCCATTAGCTGTTCTTTGTATTGTCCCCTTGGCCGTAGGTATGAAGATATGCATATCTTTTTTTTTTTTTTTCTTTGTTTGTACAGATTTCTTATGTGACTTGTTTTCATTCCAGCTATGCTTTGTGTACTATTTTGGTTTGTTAAATCTAGTTGTGCATTTCACTGTTTCCATGTGGTGTTTCCTTCTTTCGAAATCTTCCAACTACATATACTTTATTCTAGCTATTAATAACTGTTTTTACTTTTCTCTCTTCTCAGGTTGATTCACTGATGATGATGGGAGACTGATGACGTGAGGAGATTTTGCTTTGGATTTTCCATGTGCTATTTGAATTTGATCTGCATATATTTTTTTTCAAACTTTTATTTTATGTACTCCTTTGGATTGTTGTATAAATATTGGCCGAATGAAATATATATATTAGCTTGTCTAAATCTTTATTTTCTTCTCTGTTTCATACAGTGTTTTATTTTGTTTGATGATCTAATATGTGTATATTTCTTTTTATACCTATAGCATGTTGGTAACACTCTATTTGGCCAAATCCGAGAGATGAGCTAATTTGCAGTGTTTTGCTCAGATTGAGAACAGTTGTAGTTTAATTAAATGATCGGATTTCGATTTTTCTTTAAAGTATCAACTTGAAATATTCGCTAGTTTTTAAATGATGATGTAACCAGCATAAGATTGATTTTATCCAGTCGTCGTGTACTCGTATAATTTATGTTTTATGTTGTTGATGTCCGTGCAACAACTCCTAGTGAACTCTAGCAAACTAAGTGTCATCTATGTGGTCATGATATACCACTCAATAGTACAAAGGCAAAGCGACCAGCATGATAACCATGGATATTATATATTCAAACATCGTTTATGAATACATTCGTTACTATAATTCGAATCTAAATTCGATTAAACTTCTCAAACTAGCCAATCTTCATAATATTACCAACTTAACTAAATTTCGATTAATATATTTATTATCCTACCATTTATATTAATTAAACATATCAAAAATTATTAATTAAAAATCATTTAAAACTACAAATTAACCTTTCAAATAATTAAATAAATTAATTATTCTGTCACTAAAAATCCGGGTCATTACAGATTATGACGTATAAATCGATTCAGGAAGTACAATATTAGTATCAATAATGGTTTTCCACATTAAATGTCATGTGTTATTTTCATTCTACGTCGGTGCCCGTAAATTTTAGGAAAACACATGTTTTTTTCACACTTAGTGAATTTTGATTAAATATGTTTGTGATTGAGTTACCAAACCTCCCTTGTAAGGGAAATGATAATTAAACTTTTATACATAAATGGAAATGGAAAGAGTAGACGGTACAAGGTATAAAAAGGAAAAAAAATGATTCGTGCAATACCTGAACTTGTAAATTATGGTAGGTTTATGTCGACTAATTACAAAACTTGCTGTGAAACGGGTCACAAATTTATTCATCTTAAGTTGACTACATCATACAATGTAAAGTACAAACTTGGACAACACTCCATTTTGTAAGTTTATTCATTTTATGCTGGCCATATAAGCTAAATGTTTTTTGTTTACATTATTGCAACAAAACGATAAACCATATATAATTTAGCAAATTTTACTTATACACCAAAAACAACTTAACATACACCATTATTTTTCTATATATGTATGAGTAATGGTATTCCACATTGAATGTCTCATATTATTTTCCTTCTGTGCCGGTGCTTGTAAATTTTAGGAAAACACATGTTTATTTTCGTACTTAGTAAACTCTGATAAAATATGTATGTGATTGAGTTACCAGACCGCCTTTATAATGGAAATCATAATTAAAATTTTATACATAAATGGATAAGGAAAGATTAGAGGGTACAAGCTATATAAAGGATAAAAAATGGTGTGTCCAATGCTTGAACTTGTAAATTATGAGTAAGTTTGAATGTGTCATAAATTTATTCATCGTAAATTAACTAGATCATAAAATGTAAAGTAAAAACTTGGATAACGCTCAGTTTTGTAAGTTTATTCATTTTATGCTGGTCATATAAGGTAAATGTTTTTTTGTTTACATCAATGCAACAAATCGATAAACTATATATAATTTATGAATCAAAACACACTTTCAAAAGGATGAGCAAATAAAACGACATCTGAGTGATTCGCAATCTCGTGGGGAAACCCCATGTACTTAGCTAGCACACGCTTTAACCACTCGGCCAAAGTGTCTTTTATGATTGAAGTAAAATGAATTGGCTCATTTTTATTACGAATAAAACAGATTAATTAAAACATAACCAAACCAACCCTTTTTTGTTAAAAATATTGAACCAAAAAGAAGAAGAATGTTATTGCGAATCTGAGCTCCTGCCGAGAGGAATGTTCTATTAAAAACATGCAATTTGCAAGTAAGTTCAATAGTTCTGCAAACATGTTAAATTTTTTTCGATCATCTTTTTGCTGTGTTTCCAAGAATAGAATTGACAGTAATAATGATTTTGACGTATAAATCGATTCAGGAAGTACAATATTAGTATGAATAATGGTCTTCCGCATTAAATGTCACATGTTATTTTCATTCTACGTCGGTGCTTGTAAATTTTAGGAAAACACATGTTTATTTTCATACTTAGTAAATTTTGATAAAATATGTATGTGACTGGGTTACCAAACCTCCCCAGTAAAGGAAATGATAATTAAACTTTTATACATAAATGGAGGAGGATTTTCTTTTAAATGGCAAACTTTGGAAATTTTTAGATGAAAAGTATGGGAAGTTTCAAAACTAGGGAGAAGGACACATTTACACTAAAGGTGGAATTCAGGGGGCCTACTAACATTTTCCCATTTACACTGTCGTTTGGCCTTCTCACTAAATTTTAAACTTTCCATACTTTTCACCCATTTTTTGTTAAGTTTGTCCTTCTACGTATTTTCCACTAAATGGAAATGGAAAGATTAGACGGTACAAGGTATAAAAAGGAAAAAAAAATTGATGCGTACAATACTTGAACTTGTAAATTATGGTAGGTTTAAGTCGACTAATTACAAAACTTGCTGTGAAATGTGTCATAAATTTATTCATCTTAAGTTGACTACATCATACAATGTATAGTAAAAAACTTGGATATTACTCCATTTTGTAAGTTTATTCATTTTAGGCTGGCCATATAAGCTAAACGTTTTTTGTTTACATTACTAGTGGAAATCTGTGCGATGCACGGGAGCATAGACTTTTAAGTGTTTCTGTTTGCATGCATCAATAAGCGGTGAGAATATATTGTATAGTAGCAAGATATAATGTAAGTGATACATGTATGTGTTAGGATTTATTGTGTATAAACTAAAATTTGAAGCAAGAAGTAAATAATGCATCTATAGAATGTAGGAACAGGTTGCACGTAGGGTAAACAGTATAAAATTTCATGTATCTTTATTGAGTTGATGAAAATATGTGTATTATATGATGAATTAGGCAACCATATTGTGTGATATTGTGCATTGGTTGAAGACGATGAGGGAAGAAAAAATGAGTATAGGATTATGATATGCATAAGTTAATAATGAGAAACTAAGCAGAAGGTTCTATTATGAGCATGAATTATTTAACACACATGCAAAACAAACACACATCAATGGTAAGTGACAAATTATGGTCATGGAGCTATGTCATTGGATACTACGAAAGGGGAAGAAATGTGGTAAAAATACAACTACAATAATTGATTTTATAGAAAACGTAACGTACGTGGAAGCTTTAAATACTTGGGCAGTTAATGAGAATGGAAGCAATAAAAATTCAACTATTAAGAGTCGTAAGGGAGTAAATTACGTTGTTCATTTGGATGAGTGAATCAGCTAAAAAGAACAAATCTGGTAGTAGGAAATTATTTTGAAAAATGAAACGTGCTGTGTTAATTGCCTTGTTTTCAGGCTTTAGGACATGATAATTTTCAACCATGGAAGTTATGGGTAGACATGCATATTGGTATCAAAAACATTATTCTGCTCAATTGCATGCAAGCATTTAATACCAATTAAACAATACGTAAACTGCATTTAACACATGTTGCATGCGTGCATTTAATACATGCATTGTACCTAAATGACATATTATGAAAATCACTGCTCTTCCCAAGTCAACGATCAACGTATAACCTCCCAGGGTATGATATTTAATAGTAAAAGGTAACAACTATCACTAAATAGTCATGTTTGCACAACCAAAAAAGCTTATTTTTCACAAAAGCAAATAATAATAACATCTTCAAATTTAATCATCCCAGCATCTAAACATCTGTTTGAGTACACGTAAAATTGTGTAGTTCTCGATAATCATGTTCGTACTCCAATGCGTTGAATGCAAGCAAAGCTGCAAATATTAATAAATAAAAGGTGGTTAAACTTAACATGGTGTTGTTATATAGAAGTAAATTCTAGTAATGGTGGGCGTACCGAAACATTTCTTAAAAGCCATTCAAAGTTTTTCGGTTTCTTTTTGTATTCTCTTTGTGTTCTAGCACAACATTATCCAATGTCTAGAGCGTGAAGTGATTAATGTAAGTAGGATTGATGATAAAATATAAGGAGCATAGGAACATATATTGAAAGCCATACTTCACTCTCCATGGTTGATCTTTGTATTGGTCATGTGATGCGTGCAAATTTCATAGGTTATTTTAGATAAACACGTCGGCTCTTTAAAATTTGGGTTAATATTACATATTACTAATTAAAAATTAAAATATGTAAGTATGTAGAAGGAGGATACTTACATGATTGTCAAATACAGTGACATGGACCCCATATGCATGTAGAATATCTACAATTTTAGAAACAATAACATTTCCATTCTCTAAAATGTCGCCACAAATGATAAGGTCGCCGTGCATTGTTTACAGCTGACATTTCCATCTATGCATGTAATGTGTATTCTACCTTTAAATAGAGAATAAAATAGGTAAGCGGATAGTTTGATAAAACAGAAAATTGAAGGTGATATTGAAGAAAGAACAAATCTGGTTGTATGAAATTATCCTGAAAACTGAAATGTGAGGCGTATGAAGTAGAACATATAAAAACATATCACTGGTACTCATGTTTTTAGCTAAGTGCAGATCTGAATATGTATTGTCAAATTACAGTTATCGATAGAACTGACTTAATGAATTTGCATGTCAACCATCCTCGCAATTGTAAATTTATAATTTTCCATGGTGCGTACGTGAACGATACGCAGATGTGTTGGATAACCGTACCACTATAGCAATAGGCAGTAAAAAAAAAAAAGAAGAAGTTGGTTGGCATGGTTGAAACCAATGGTAGAAATAGTGTATAATTCATGAAGAAAGTAAATGCATAAGATTGCACAGTAAAAGATACGCAGATGTGTTGGATGACCGTACCACTATAGCAATAGGCAGTAAAAAAAAAAGTTGGTTGGCATGGTTGAAACCAATAGTAAAAATAGTGTATAATTCATGAAGAAAGTAAATGCATAAGATTGCACAGTAAAAGATCAAATAACGTAACGCAATATTCGTGTAAGGTACATAAGATTGCATATTTATGTATCAAGATAAAGATGCTCAATAAAGTTTACATTATATTATAATGCCTAAGTTTATGTTATTCTCCTTGATCCTATATTTAGTTGAATTCCTGGCAACCACTTGATTCACAGCTGCTGAAAACATGTTTTCAAAATATAGAGTCAACGTTGAGGTTTTTAATTATAATGTGGGCCTAGTCTCAGTGTCGACATAGGTAAGGAAGAGCAAGAAAAAGAGATAGATAGATAAGCAATTTTAGTTGAAACAAAATGAGTCATTATGGAAGAATTTTTTTAAAGTTACATGTGATGGAGTAGAAACTAAGTTAATAGCCAAACGTCATGTGTAAAAAACAAAAGCAGTGAACGAACCACATGTGACTTCGTTGCATACATGGTGAAAAAAAAAAATTTGAAATTAAAGGAAACATTAACTAACATGACAAATGAGTAAAATAACATGAAAAATGAGGTTTCCCAAATTGGTTCTCGATCAATGAAATTGCGAAAGGTTCGGTGAAAGACCAAATATGCAACGGTGTAAATGTTAAAAAATTTATTGAAGATGCAGCTGTTACAATTCTCAAAGCAGTATCATACTATGGGCATAAAGTTATGGCATCACGTACAACAATGGCATCAAATTAACAACTTGCTAATTAAGGTCTTAAATGTGTTCTTTAGGTTACAAAATATATTAAAATTCCGTTTTATTTTCCATATATGATGATTAACATCCAAAAGATAAAATAATATAAGTCGAATACTATTAATGTGTTTGTTGCATGACGAAGATAATGAGTACATGTTGTATATGGATCTGAGAATGTCCATTATCAATGCACCGTAGACTAAATATAGAACATAATTAATTTGGGAATAAAAATTATTTCATGTAAGTACTGTTCCTTCGATCTTTAACATTTAAGACAATTTATGAAGTCAGCAATAAAGGTAGGATCATAATACACCAGAACAGTTGGGTTACGAACAATTTAAGTATGGACCTATATATTAGTTTTGAGTAACAGAAAAAATAATTGAAATAAAAAAGAAAGTTACTTGATATCTGTATGGCGACGAAGGTTTGCAGTCAAACCGTTACCGAGAAAGAAACCCCGGGATTAGGAACAATACTTGTATATATCAGAAGTTACAATGAAACATTCTGGCTTGAAGTTTTGTGCAATTGTTTGATTCTCAAACACTCTCAGCTGGGTAGTTGAAAGCAATATCCATCCTTTGTGAAGTTGCTAACCATATCTCTAAACCTGCAAGATTCATGATGGTATATTATATGAGACGCCTCATAATATAAAAGGATAATGACATTAGTTGTTACATATTCTAAGTGCAAATAAAGTTATTATCATGAAGTTAAAACAAAACCTCTTTATGTTACCAATCAGCTCTCCTATGTTTTGAGAAAAGGCTAAGCATCTGAAATGATTTCAAGTCTAAATGCAAAAATAATTGTGAGATTTTGAAGATGACACACTACTGTATAATTGAATAATAAAGAAAAACAAAATATAATGATTAGTGGGATGTTATAATTTGAAACTAAGAGTAAAACGTGCTTAAGGGTAAAATTGTGTAATGCCAGTTTGAAACAATGAGAGATGAGGAAATGAGATGGAATGAAGAAAAATAAGAACAGCAATAATCAAAGATTGAATATTTTACATTAAAAAACAGAAGAACAGACTTGATATTTGTACAAAAATAAGACTGATTTATTAGTTTTCAGAAACTAAATAAACTATTTACAGAAACAAGGCTATCAACTTATTTAGTGTAAATTATTTTGGAATTTTTTTTTACTGTAATTGAGAAAAATGGTTACTTAATTATTTAAAACTAAGTATTCATTATCAAATCACTCTATTACGCACCCAAATCCAATAGTTTTAACAATTTCAGAATTAGGGGAAAATAGCAACATATTGCTCATTAAACAGTATCAATGAAATATTGACCAAATATGTCAAGATGGTCATAAAAACTGTTACCATACTTAATTTGAATGCCTACCTTGCAATTAAAAATGAAACAATTTGCATGCTTTAAAATGCATTTAAGAAATCAGTATTTGGAAACAAATTAATTACAGTACATAATCAGTTCCGCAAATTATAACAATCTTGGAAAAAGCGAATGAATATAAGAATAAATTGGGAGAGCATCACACATACTTAATATTTGAAGAAAAATAAGACTTGGCCCTATTAAGAATAATTCAGTCAGCCGTATGTATAACAGTTAAATAATAATCTCGTCAAACAGCTTTAATTATAAAAGGGATGATGTGTAATTTTCATAAGCACCATGAAATAAAGAATTATTAATAGCCAGCAATAATATACCTGTATATTTTGCACCATTTGTAACCATCAAATTATCATCCATAAAGTTGATTCAACTATTATCGTATATTGATCAAGTTTTCATGGAGCAAGCAAATTATGATCGTATATTGAGCAAGCAAATTACTGAACAATTCAGAAGTGGGGAAACTACCAATTGAAATTATCTCTCCGAAAAATTTCGCCTTTCAGATCAGTGAGGCAGCGGCGGTGTGGAAGATCCATGAAAGAATAAATAGAACAGAAGGCGGTGGTATGGATATGAGTAGGTGATTGGAGAAGGAAAGTTAAGTCCAGGCATCAACTTCTTCATCATCGAGTGTGCTCTTTTGTCGACTGATCCTAATTATTGTTGAGTGGAACCACTGCTTTGATGGATTACACACTAGAACACAACAGAGGGAAAAGGGGAAAAAATTGAGTTTCAGCTCAGTGTTATATAATTGAAAAATTATGATAGTAAGTGAGGGTTACAACTTTGATTTGAAGCACCGATAAACCGAGGGTAGTGAAGATGATGGAAGAAGATGAACTAATTTGTGAATTGAGGAGAAGTGAAAGGAAAAGTTAAAATATATCGTAGCCGAACAGGTTAGTACCGTTGCTTAAATTAGTACGTGCAATAGATCGAGCCTTAGATCCCTGTTACTTGAATCAGTCCTTCGCTGATGACGTGTTATAATTACACCCGATTGATTTCTAATTCAACTTAAAATCTAAACTGTTTTTTTGTCTTTTGGTTTGTCCTACCAAGAAAATTTATTATATAGATTGCAACAAATCGATAGGCCGTATATAATTTGACAAATTCGGTTTATGCACCGGAAAAAACTTAACATACACCATTATTTTTCTATAAAATTCTATCATTAAATTACACTTTTCTCATAATTGCTTTTTTAAAAACTTTTGTATATAAAAACTCAAAATATTCTTAAAAGTATTAAAACTTGAAGCAAACTATATACGTTAATGAAAATGTTAATGAATTATTTGATCATTAAATCTAAAATTTCAATTAAGAAAATATTCAGAAATAATGTCTAATTTAGAAGTGTTGATTTATTTTGTAAAATTACATTAATTTTGTTGAAATTGATTTTTTTTTTCAAAAAGTTTTCAAAAGTTACAATATTAGTAAAAGAAATAAATTTCATTTTATTGAATTTTACTCAATTTGATGAAGAATTTATAATTTTGGCTAATTTTGTTTTAAGTGTGAAAGAGGAAAGAAAAAGAAGATGAGAACATGGACGATTTATTAAAAGAAACGATGTATGTAAAGTAATATATGATGTACGGTAGTTTATTATAATTTCTGGTATGTGTTTAGAAATTTTTGGTGTATAAATAGAAATAACCATATAATTTCTGGATAAAAATACTCTTGTCAGAAGTAGGAGCAAATAAAACGACACCTGAGAGATTCGAAATCTCGGGGGAAACCCCATGTACTTAGTAGGCACACGCCTTAACCACTCGGAAAAAGTGTCTTTTACGCTAAAAATAAAATGCTTTGAATCCTTGTTATTGCGAACAAAACAAATTAATTAAAACTCACCAAACCAACCAACCATTTTTTGGCAAAAATATTGAACCAAAAAGAAGAAGAATGTAATTGCGAATTTGAACTCCTGCCGAGAGGAATGTCGATAGAAAACATGAAATTTGCAAGTAAGTTCAATAGTTTTGCAAACAAGTCCAATTTTTTTGATCATTTTTTTGCTGTTTTTCCAAGAATAGATTTGACAGTAATAATGATTTCGACATATATATCGCGGAACTACAATATTAGTATGAATAATGGTATTCCGCATTGAATGTCACGTATTATTTTCCTTCTATGTCGGTGCTTGTAGATTTTAGGAAAACACATGTTTATTTTCGCACTTAGTAAATTCTGATAAAATATGTATGTGATTGAGTTATCAGACCTCCCTTATTAGGGAAATCATAATTAAACTTTTATACATAAATGGATAAGGAAAGATTAGAGGGTATAAGCTATAAAAAGGATAAAAAATGATGTGTGCAATGCTTGAACTTGTAAATTATGAGTAAGTTTGAATGTGTCATAAATTTATTCATCGTAAATCAACTACATCATACAATGTAAAGTAAAAACTTGGATAACGCTCCGTTTTGTAAGTTTATTCATTTTATGCTGGCCATATAAGCTAAATGTTTTTTGTTTACATCAATGCAACAAATTGATAAACTATATATAATTTATGAATCAAAACACACTTTCAAAAGGATGAGCAAATAAAACGACAGTTGAGTGATTCGCAATCTCGTGGGCAAACCCCATGTACTTAGCTCGCACACGCCTTAACCACTCGACCAAAGTGTCTTTTATGATGAAAGTAAAATGCATTGGCTCATTTTTATTGCGAATAAAACAGATTAATTAAAACTTAACCAAACCAACCCTTTTTTGTTAAAAATATTGAACCAAAAAGAAGAAGAATGTTATTACGAATCTGAGCTCCTGCCGAGAGGAATGTTCTATTAAAAACATGCAATTTGCAAGTAAGTTCAACAGTTTTGCAAACATGTTCAATTTTTTTTCGATCATCTTTTTGCTGTTTTTCCAGGAATAGAATTGACAGTAATAATGATTTTGACGTATAAATCGATTCAGGAAGTACAATATTAGTATGAATAATGGTTTTCCACATTAAATGTCATGTGTTATTTTCATTCTACGCAGTGCCTTTAAATTTTAAGAAAACACATGTTTGTTTTCGTACTTAGTGAATTTTGATATAATATGTATGTGATTGAGTTGCCAATCCTCCCTTGTAAGGGAAATGATAATTAAACATTTATACATAAATGGAAATGGAAAGATTGGACGGTACAAGGGATAAAAAGGAAAAAATGATGCGTGCAATACTTGAACTTGTAAATTATGGTAGGTTTAAGTCGACTAATTACAAAACTTGCTGTGAAACGTGTCATAAATTTATTCATCTTAAGTTGACTACATCATACAATGTAAAGTAAAAAACTTGGATAACACTCCATTTTGTAAGTTTATTCATTTTATGTTGGCCATATAAGCTAAATGTTTTTTTTACATTATTGCAACAGATCGATAAACCGTATATAATTTAGCAAATTTTACTTATACACCGAAAACAACTTAATATACACCATTATTTTTCTATAAAATTCTATCACTAAATTACCCTTTTATCATATTTGCCTTTTTAAAAACTTTTGCATATAAAAAGTCAAATTATTCTTAAAAGTATTAAAACTTGAAGCAAACTATATATGTTAATGAAAATGTTAATGAATTATTTAATCATGAAATCTAAAATTTCAATTAAGAAAACATTCAGAAATAATGTCTAATTTAGAAGTGTTGATTTATTTTGTAAAATTACAGTAATTTTGTTGAAATTGATTTTTTTTCAAAAAGTTTTCAAAAGATACAATATTAGTAAAAGAAATAAATTTCATTTTATTGAATTTTACTCAATTTTATGTAGAATTTAAAATTTTGGGTAATTGTGTTTAAAGTTTGAAAGAGAAAAGAAAAAGAAGATGAGAACATGGACAATTTAGTAAAAAAACGATGTATGTAAAGTAATATATGGTGTAGAGTAGTTTATTATAATTTCTGGTATATGTTTAGCAATTTTTGTTATATAAATAGAAATAGCCATATAATTTGTGAATCAAGACACTCTTATCAGAAGGAGGAGCAAACAAAACAACACCTGAGAGCTTCGAACTCTCGCGGGGAAACCCCATGTACTTAGCAGGCACACGCCTTAACCACTCGACCAAAGTGTCTTTTATGCTAAAAATAAAATGCAATGAATCATTACTATTGCGAACAAAACAAATTAATTAAAACTTACCAAACTAACCAACCCTTTTTTGGTAAAAATATTGAACCAAAAAGAAGAAGAATGTAATTGCGAATTTGAACTCCTGCCGAGAGGAATGTTCTATTAAAAACATGCAATTTGCAAGTATGTTCAATAGTTTTGCAAACAAGTCCAATTTTTTTCGATTATTTTTTTGTTGTTTTTCCTAGTATAGATTTGACGGTAATAATGATTTCGACATATATGTCGCGGAACTACTATATTAGCATGAATAATGGTTTTCCATATTGAATGTCGCTAATTATTTTCCTTCCATGTCGGTGCTTGTAAATTTTAGGAAAACACATGTTTACTTTTGTTCTTAGTAACTTCTGATAAAATATGTATGTGATTGAGTTACCAGACCACCTTTATAAGGGAAATCATAATTAAAATTTTATACATAAATGGATAAGGAAAGATTAGAGGTATAAGCTATATAAAGGATAAAAAATGATGTGTGCAATACTTGAACTTGTAAATTATGAGTAAGTTTGAATGTATCATAAATTTATTCATTGTAAATCAGCTACATCATACAATGTAAAGTAAAAACTTGGATAACGCTCCATTTTGTATGTTTATTCATTTTATGCTGGCCATGTAAGCTAAATGTTTTTTGTTTACATCAATGCAACAAATCGATAAACTATATGTAATTTATGAATCAAAACACACTTTCAAAAGGATGAGCAAATAAAAGGACACTTTAGTGATTCGCAATCTCGTGGGGAAACCCCATGTACTTAGCTGGCACACGCCTTAACCACTCGGCCAAAGTGTCTTTTATGATGAAAGTAAAATGAATTGGCTCATTTTTATTGCAAATAAAACAGTTAATTAAAACTTAACCAAACCAACCCTTTTTTGTTAAAAATGTAGAACCAAAAAGAAGAAGAATGTTATTGCGAATATGAGCTCCTACCGAGAGGAATGTTCTATTAAAAACATGCAATTTGCAAGTACGTTCAATAGTTTTGCAAAGATATTCAATTTTTTTCGATCATCTTTTTGCTGTTTTTCCAAGAATAGAATTGACAGTAATAATGATTTTGACGTATAAATCGATTCAGGAAGTACAATATCAGTATGAATAATGGTTTTCCACATTAAATGTCACGTGTTATTTTCATTTTACGTCAGTGCCTGTAAATTTTAGGAAAACACATGTTTGTTTTCATACTTAGTGAATTTTGATAAAATATGTATGTGATTGAGTTACCAATCCTCCCTTGTAAGGGAAATGATAATTAAACTTTTATACATAAATGGAAATGGAAAGATTACAAGGTGTAAAAAGGAAATAAATGATGCATGCAATACTTGAACTTGTAAATTATGGTAGGTTTAAGTCGACTAATTACAAAACTTGCTGTGAAATGTGTCATAAATTTATTCATATTAAGTTGACTACATCATACAATGTAAAGTAAAAACTTGGATAACACTCCATTTTGTAAGTTTATTCATTTTATGATGGCTATATAAGATAAATGTTTTTTGTTTACATTATTGCAACAAATCGATAAACCGTATATAATTTGGCAAATTTTACTTATACACCGAAAACAACTTAATATACACCATTATTTTGCTATAAAATTCTATCACTAAATTACCATTTTCTCATATTTGCTTTTTTAAAAACTTTTGCACATAAAAAGTCAAATTATTCTAAAAAGTGTTAAAACTTGAACCAAACTATATATGTTAATGAAAATGTTAATTAATTATTTAATCATGAAATCTAAAATTTCTATTAAGAAAACATTTAGAAATAATGTCTAATTTAGAAGTGTTGATTTATTTTGTAAAATTACAGAAATTTTGTTGAAATTGACTTTTTTCAAAAGGTTTCCAAAAGTTACAATATTAGTAAAAGAAATAAATTTCATTTTATTGAATTTTACTCAATTTGAAGTAGAATTTAAAATTTTGGGGAATTGTGTTTTAAGTTTGAAAGAGGAAAGAAAAAGAAGATGAGAACATGGACAATTTAGTAAAAAAAACGATGTATATAAAGTAATATATGGTGTACAGTAGTTTATTATAACTTCTGGTATATGTTTAGCAATTTTTGGTGTATAAATAGAAATAGCCATATAATTTGTGAATCGGAACACTCTTGTCATGAGGAGGAGCAAATAAAACGACACCTGAGAGATTCGAACTCTCGCGGGGAAACCCCATGTACTTAGCAGGCACACGCCTTAACCACTCGGCCAAAGTGTCTTTTATGCTAAAAATAAAATGCATTGAATCTTTACTATTGCGAACAAAACAAATTAATTAAAACTCAGCAAACCAACCAACCCTTTTTTGGTAAAAATATTGAACCAAAAAGAAGAAGAATGTAACTGCGAATTTGAACTCCTGCCGAGTGGAATGTTCTATAGAAAACATGGAATTTGCAAGTTTTTTCAATAATTTTGCAAACAAGTCCAATTTTTTTCGATAATTTTTTTGCTGTTTTTCCAAGAATAGATTTGACAGTAATAATGATTTCGACATATATATCGCGGAACTACAATATTAGTATGAATAATGGTTTTCCACATTGAATGTCGCTTATTATTTTCCTTCTATTTCGGTGCTTGTAAATTTTAGGAAAACACATGTTTATTTTCGTACTTAGTAACTTCTAATAAAATATGTATGTGATTGAGTTACCAGACCTCCTTTATAAGGGAAATCATAATTAAAATTTTATACATAAATGGATAAGGAAAGATTAGAGGGTATAAGCTATATAAAGGATAAAAAATGATGTGTGCAATGCTTGAACTTGTAAATTTTGAGTAAGTTTGAATGTGTCAAAAATTTATTCATCGTAAATTAACTACATAATAAAATGTAAAGTAAAAACTTGGATAACGCTCCGTTTAGAAAGTTTATTCATTGTATGCTGGCCATATAAGCTAAATGTTTTTTGTTTACATCAATGCAACAAATCGATAAGCTATATATAATTTATGAATCAAAACACACTTTCAAAAGGATGAGCAAATAAAACGACACTTGAGTGATTCACAATCTCGTGGGGAAACCGCATGTACCTAACAGGCACATGCCTTAACCACTCGGCCAAAGTGTCTTTTATGATGAAAGTAAAATGCATTGACTCATTTCTATTGCGAATAAAACAGATTAATTAAAACTTAACCAAACCAACCTTTTGGTTAAAAATATTGAACCAAAAAGAAGAAGAATGTTATTGCGAATCTGAGCTCCTGCGGAAAGGAATGTTCTATTAAAAACATGCAATTTGCAAGTAAGTTCAACAGTTTTGCAAACATGTTCAGTTTTTTTCGATCATCTTTTTGTTGTTTTTCCAAGAATAGAATTGACAGTAATAATGATTTTGACGTATAAATCAATTCAGGAAGTACAATATTTGTATGAATAACGGTTTTCCACATTAAATGTCACGTGTTATTTTCATTCTACATCGGTCCCTGTAAATTTTAGGAAAACACATGTTTGTTTTCATACTTAGATAATTTTCATAAAATATGTATGTGATTGAGTTACCAAACCTCCCTTGTAAGGGAAATGATAATTAAACTTTTATACATAAATGGAAATGGAAAGATTAGACGGTACAAGGTATAAAAAGGAAAAAAAAAAAAACGATTCGTGCAATGCTTGAACTTGTAGATTATAGTAGGTTTAAGTCGACTAATTACAAAACTAGTTGTGAAATGTGTCAAAAATTTATTCATCTTAAGTTGACTACATCATACAATGTAAAGTAAAAACTTGGATTACACTCCATTTTGTAAGTTTATTCATTTTATGCTGGCCATATAAGCTAAATGTTTTTTGTTTACATTATTGCAACAAATTGATAAACTGTGTATAATTTAGCTAATTTTACTTGTACACCGAAAACAACTTAACATACACCATTATTTTTCTATAAAATTCTATCACTAAATTACCCTTTTCTCATATTTGCTTTTTTAAAAACTTTTGCACATAAAAAGTCAAATTATTCTTAAAAGTATTAAAACTTGAAGCAAACTATATATGTTAATGAATTATTTAATCATGAAATATAAAATTTCAATTAAGAAAACATTCGGAAATAATGTCTAATTTCGAAGTGTTGATTTATTTTGAAAAATTACAGTAATTTTGTTGAAATTTGATTTTTTTTCAAAAGTTACAATATTAGTAAAAGAAATAAATTTCATTTTATTGAATTTTACTCAATTTGATGTAGAATTTAAAATTTTGGGTAATTGTGTTTTAAGTTTGAAAGGGGAAAGAAAAAGAAGATGAGAACATGGACAATTTAGTAAAAGAAATGATGTATATAAAGTAATATATGGTGTACAGTAGTTTATTATAATTTCTGGTATATGTTTAGCAATTTTTGGCGTATAAATAGAAACAGCCATATAATTTGTGAATCAAAACACTCTTGTCAGAAGGAGGAGCAAATAAAACGACACCTGAGAGATTCGAACTCTCGCGGGGAAACCCCATGTACTTAGCAGGCACACGCCTTAACCACTCAGCCAAAGTGTCTTTTATGCTAGAAATAAAATGCATCGAATCATTACTATTGCGAACAAAACAAATTAATTAAAACTCAGCAAATCAACCAACCCTTTTTTGGTAAAAATATAGAACCAAAAAGAAGAAGAATGTAATTGCGAATTTGAACTCCTACCGAAAGGAATGTTCGATAGAAAACATGAAATTGGCAAGTATGTTCAATAGTTTTGCATACTAGTCCAATTTTTTTCGATCATTTTTTTGCTGTTTTTCGAAGAATAGATTTGATAGTAATAATGATTTTGACATATATATAGCGGAACTACAATATTAGTACGAATAATAGTTTTCCACATTGAATGTCGCTTATTATTTTCCTTCTATGTCGGTGCTTGTAAATTTTAGGAAAACACATGTTTATTTTCGTACTTAGTAACTTCTGATAAAATATGTATGTGATTTAGTTACCAGACCTCCTTTATAAGGGAAATCATAATTAAAATTTTATACATAAATGGATAAGGAAAGATTAGAGGGTATAAGCTATATAAAGGATAAAAAATGATGTGTGCAATGCTTGAACTTGTAAATTTTGAGTAAGTTTGAATGTGTCATAAATTTATTCATCGTATGTCAACTACATCGTACAATGTAAAGTAAAAACTTGGATAACGCTCTGTTTTGTAAGTTTATTCATTTTATGCTGGCCATATAAGCTAAATGTTTTTTTTTACATCAATGCAACAAATCGATAAACTATATATAATTTATGAATCAAAACGCACTTTCAAAAGGATGAGCAAATAAAACGACACTTGAGTGATTCGCAATCTCGTGGGGAAACCCCATGTACTTAGCTGGCACACGCCTTAACCACTCGGCCAAAGTGTCTTTTATGATGAAAGTAAAATGAATTGGCTCATTTTTATTGCGAATAAAACAGATTAATTAAAACTTAACCAAACCAACCCTTTTTCGTAAAAAATATTGAACCAAAAAGAAGAAGAATGTTATTACGAATCTGAGCTCCTGCCGAGAGGAACGTTCGATTAAAAACATGCAATTTGCAAGTAAGTTCAATAGTTTTGCTAACATGTTCAATTCTTTTCGATCATCTTTTTTTTATTTTTCCAAGAATAGAATTGACAGTAATATTGATTTTGATGTATAAATCGTTTCAGGAAGTACAATATTAGTATGAACAATGATTTTACAAATTAAATGTCACGTGTTATTTTCATTCTATGTCGACGCCAGTAAATTTTAGGAAAACACATGTTTGTTTTCATACTTAGTGAATTTTGATAAAATAGGTATGTAATTGAGTTACCAAACCTCCCTTATAAGGGAAATGATAATTAAACTTTTATACATAAATGGAAATGGAAAGATTAGATGGTACAAGGTATAAAAAGGAAAAATATATGATTCGTGCAATACTTGAACTTATAAATTATGGTAGGTTTAAGTCACCTAACTACAATACTTGCTGTGAAACGTGTCATAATTTTTTTAATCTTAAGTTGACTACATCATATAATGTAAATTAAAAACTTAGATAACATTCCATTTTGTAAGTTTATTCATTTCATGCTGGCCATATAAGCTAAATGTTTTTTGTTTATATTATTGCAACAAGTCGATAAACCGTATATAATTTAGCAAATTTTACTTAAACACCGAAAACAACTTAACATACACCATTATTTTTCTATAAAATTCTATCATTAAATTACCATTTTCTCATATTTGCTTTTTTAAAAACTTTTGCACATAAAAAGTCAAATTATTCTTAAAAGTATTAAAACTTGAACCAAACTACATATGTTAATGAAAATGTTAATGAATTAGTTAATCATGAAATCTAAAATTTCAATTAAGAAAACATTCAGAAATAACGTCTAATTTAGAAGTGTAGATTTATTTTGAAAAATTACTGTAATTTTGTTGAAATTGGTTTTTTATCAAAAAGTTTTCAAAAGTTACAATATTAGTAAAAGAAATAAATTTCATTTTATTTAATTTTACTCAATTTGATTTAGAATTTAAAATTTTGGGTAACTATGTTTTAGGTTTGAAAGAGGAATGAAAAAGAAGATGAGAACATTGACAATTTAGTAAAAGAAATGATGTATATAAAGTAATATATAATGTACAGTAGTTTATTACAATTTCTGGTATATGTTTAGCAATTTTTGGTGTATAAAGAAATAGCCGTATAATTTGTGAATCAAAACACTCTTGTCAGAAGGAGGAGCAAATAAAACGACACCTGAGAGATTCGAACTCTCGCGGGGAAACCCCATGTACTTAGCAGGCACACGCCTTAACCACTCGGCCAAAGTGTCTTTTATGCTAAAAATAAAATGCATTGAATCATTACTATTGCGAACAAAACAAATTAATTAAAACTCAGCAAACCAACCCACCCTTTTTTGGTAAAAATATTGAACCAAAAAGAAGAAGAATGTAATTGCGAATTTGAACTCATGCCGAGAGGAATGTTCTATAGAAAACATGGAATTTGCAAGTATGTTCATCAGTTTTGCAAACAAGTCCAATTTTTTTCGATAATTTTTTTGCTGTTTTTCCAAGAATAGATTTGACACTAATAATGATTTCGACATATATATCGCGGAACTATAATATTAGTATGAATAATGGTTTTCCACATTGAATGTCGCTTATTATTTTCCTTCCATGTCAGTGCTTGTAAATTTTCGGAAAACACATGTTTATTTTTGTACTTAGTAACTTCTAATAAAATATGTATGTGATTGAGTTACCAGACCTCCTTTATAAGGGAAATCATAATTAAAATTTTATACATAAATGGATAAGGAAAGATTAGAGGGTATAAGCTATATAAAGGATAAAAAATGATGTATGCAATGCTTGAACTTGTAAATTATGAGTAAGTTTGAATGTGTCAAAAATTTATTCATTGTAAATTAACTACATAATAAAATGTAAAGTAAAAACTTGGATAACGCTCTGTTTTGAAAGTTTATTCATTTTATTCTGGCCATATAAGCTAAATGTTTTTTGTTTACATCAATGCAACAAATCGATAAACTATATTTAATTTATGAATCAAAACACACTTTCAAAAGGATGAGCAAATAAAACGACACTTGAGTGATTCGCAATCTCGTGGGGAAACCCCATGTACTTAGCTGACACACTCCTTAACCACTCGGCCAAAGTTTCTTTTATGATGAAAGTAAAATGCATTGGCTCATTTTTATTGCGAATAAAACAGATTAATTAAAACTTAACCAAACCAACCCTTTTTTGTTAAAAATATTGAACCAAAAAGAAGAAGAATGTTATTGTGAATCTGAGCTCCTGCCGAAAGGAATGTTCTATTAAAAACATTCAATTTGCAAGTAAGTTCAACAGTTTTGCAAACATGTTCAATTTTTTTCGATCATCTTTTTGCTGTTTTTCCAAGAATAGAATTGACAGTAATAATTATTTTGACGTATAAATCGATTTAGGAAGTGCAATATTAGTATGAATAATGGTTTTCCACCTTAAATGTCAAGTGTTCTTTTCATTCTACGTCGGTGCCTATAAATTTTAGGAAAACACATTTTTGTTTTCATACTTAGTGAATTTTGATAAAATATGTATGTAATTGAGTTACCAAACCTCCCTTATAAGGGAAATGATAATTAAACTTTTATACATAAATGGAAATGGAAAGATTAGATGGTACAAGGTATAAAAAGGAAAAAAAATGATTCGTGCAATACTTGAACTTATAAATTATGGTAGGTTTAAGTCAACTAACTACAATACTTGCTGTGAAACGTGTCATAATTTTTTTCATCTTAAGTTGACTACATCATATAATGTAAATTAAAAACTTAGATAACACTCCATTTTGTAAGTTTATTCATTTCATGTTGGCCATATAAGCTAAATGTTTTTTGTTTACATTATTGCAACAAGTCGATAAACCGTATATAATTTAGCAAATTTTACTTATACACCGAAAACAACTTAACATACACCATTATTTTTCTATAAAATTCGATCATTAAATTACCATTTTCTCATATTAGCTTTTTTAAAAACTTTTGCACATAAAAAGTCAAATTATTATTAAAAGTATTAAAACTTGAACCAAACTACATATGTTAATGAAAATGTTAATGAATTATTTAATCATGAAATCTAAAATTTCAATTAAGAAAACATTCAGAAATAATGTCTAATTTAGAAGTGTTGATTTATTTTGAAAAATTACTGTAATTTTGTTGAAATTGGTTTTTTATCAAAAAGTTTTCAAAAGTTACAATATTAGTAAAAGAAATAAATTTCATTTTATTTAATTTTACTCAATTTGATTTAGAATTTAGAATTTTGGGTAACTGTGTTTTAAGTTTGAAAGAGGAATGAGAAAGAAGATGAGAACATGGACAATTTAGTAAAAGAAATGGTGTATATAAAGTAATATATAATGTACAGTAGTTTATTATAATTTCTAGTACATGGTTATAAATTTTTGGTGTATAAATAGAAATAGCCGTATAATTTGTGAATCAAAACACTCTTGTCAGAAGGAGGAGCAAATAAAACGACACCTGAGAGATTCGAACTCTTGCGGGGAAACCCCATGTACTTAGCAGGCACACGCCTTTACCACTCGGCCAAAGTGTCTTTTATGCTAAAAATAAAATGCATTGAATCATTACTATTGCGAACAAAACAAATTAATTAAAACTCAGCAAACCAACCAACCCTTTTTTGGTAAAAATATTGAACCAAAAAGAAGAAGAATGTAATTGCGAATTTGAACTCATGCCGAGAGGAATGTTCTATAGAAAACATGGAATTTGCAAGTATGTTCAATAGTTTTGCAAACAAGTCCAATTTTTTTCGATAACTTTTTTGCTGTTTTCCCAAGAATAGATTTGACAGTAATAATGATTTCGACATATATATCGCGGAACTACAATATTAGTATGAATAATGGTTTTCCACATTGAATGTCGCTTATTATTTGCCTTCTATGTCGGTGCTTGTAAATTTTAGGTAAACACATGTTTATTTTCGTACTTAGTAACTTCTTATAAAATATGTATGTGATTGAGTTGCCAGACCTCCTTTATAAGGGAAATCATAATTAAAATTTTATACATAAATGGATAAGGAAAGATTAGAGGGTATAAGCTATATAAAGGATAAAAAATGATGTGTGCAATGCTTGAACTTGTAAATTATGAGTAAGTTTGAATGTGTCAAAAATTTATTCATCTTAATTTAACTACATAATAAAATGTAAAGTAAAAACTTGGATAACGCTCCGTTTTGAAAGTTTATTCATTTTATTCTGGCCATATAAGCTAAATGTTTTTTGTTTACATCAATGCAACAAATCGATAAACTATATTTAATTTATGAATCAAAACACACTTTCAAAAGGATGAGCAAATAAAACGACACTTGAGTGATTCGAAATCTCGTGGGGAAACCCCATGCACTTAGCTGACACACTCCTTAACCACTCGGCCAAATTGTCTTTTATGATGAAAGTAAAATGCATTGGCTCATTTTTATTGCGAATAAAATAGATTAATTAAAACTTAACCAAACCAACCCTTTTTTGTTAAAAATATTGAACCAAAAAGAAGAAGAACGATATTGCGAATCTGAGCTCCTGCCGAAAGGAATGTTCTATTAAAACATTCAATTTGCAAGTAAGTTCAATAGTTTTGCAAACATGTTCATTTTTTTTCGATCATCTTTTTGCTGTTTTTCCAAGAATAGAATTGATAGTAATAATGATTTTGACATATAAATCGATTCAGGAAGTACAATATTAGTATGAATAACGGTTTTCCACATTAAATGTCATGTGCTACTTTCATTCTACGTCGGTACCTGTAAATTTTAGGAAAACACATGTTTTTTTCATACTTTGTGAATTTTGATAAAATATGTATGTGATTGAGTTACCAAACCTCCCTTGTAAGGGAAATGATAATTAAACTTTATACATAAATGGAAATGGAAAGATTAGACGGTACAAGGTATAAAAAGGAAAAAAATGATTCGTGCAATACTTGAACTTGTAAATTATGGTAGGTTTAAGTCTACTACATACAAAACTTGCTGTGAAATGTGTCATAAATTTATTCATCTTAAGTTGACTACATCATACAATGTAAAGTAAAAACTTGGATAACACTCCATTTTGTAAGTTTATTCATTTTATGCTGGCAATATAAGCTAAATGTTTTTTTTTGCATTATTGCAACAAATCGATAAACCGTATATAATTTACCAAATTTTAGTTATACACCGAAAACAACTTAACATACACCATTATTTTTCTATAAAATTCTATCACATGTAACGACCAAGAAAATCTGAACCAATTTAAAATTTTCAAATTGGCTAAAATAATGGATTTTCAATATTTAAAATAAATATTTTAGATAATGGCGATGAAAACTGAGTTTGAATTGACAATTGAAAATGAATATAATTAATTATAATTATAAATAAGGCCTGAAAGGGCGCTGTAGTTTCGAAAATTGAATTCAAACTTTGTCGGACTATACCGGGTGCAAAACAATCCGGATTTTAGTGAAACCAAAAATAATGGAATCTAATTGATAATATCTTTCCAACGAATCTGAAGAATCGAAATTTGATAACGGGAATCAAAAGATATGTCCGGTTGAAAATTCTGAATAGTCGCTATGGAATTCAGGCCCTTAAAAATGGACAATTTGCAAACGACCTCGGATTTCGACGAAACCACTTTTGTTGGGTCCGGGATGTGAAGTTATTGCTAGGTTTCAAATTTCATAATTTTTCGAATCAATATGTGTGCGTGGCAAAGGGAAACGCGTTTGACCGGTTTTAGTTGATTTTAATCGACTGGAAATTGGCCATTTTCAAACGGTCTCAGCATTCGACGAAACTAGTTTTGTTAGGACCGTATCGTCAATACGAGGCTAAAAAATATTTTTCTGGAATTTTTCGAGTTCGTATGTGGCCCCACTAAATTGAAATGTGCGTTTAAATTGAATATATAAAGAATTACACTTTAAATTCAACGGAAACTGATTCAAACGATCGAATCAGCTTACGATACATATCCCATTGTGTTCGGGATGGGGGTAAAACGCTATGGACGACAGGCGGTTGGCCTCGTTTAGAGGTCGTATGTGAAAGTCAACTTTTTGAAAAATTTAAATAATTAAATATATATATTTTATATAAACCCCCCCCTAATTCCCTCTTCTCTCTCTTCACTTTGAACAGAAAAAAAAACCCTTAATCTAAATCGCGTCGCTCAGCCTAGGAGACGCCGCCGCCGCCAGAAGACCACCGCGCCCCACCTCCGATGCTCCCCGACGTCCTCGCTCCCTCCTCCTCCTTCAATCCGACCCCCCCCCCCCTGAAGCATCGCGACGCCACCACCGAAGACCGCCGTGCCCCTCCGCTTCGCCTGCTCCGCCTCCTGCCGCCGACGTCTTCTTTCTCCCCCTTCTTCGCAGGTTAAAGTAAGTATTTTATTTTATTTTTATTTTTATTTTAATTAGGTTTAAAAACTGATTATTTTAAAAAAGGTTATAAAACTGATTTTTTGTAAAAGGAAAATTCTGATTTTTGGAAATCAGAATACTGATTTTTAAAAGCATTTAAAACTGATTTTTAAAAGCGTTTAAATTCTGATTTTTAGAAAAGTTTAAAACTGATTTTGAAATGATTTAATTTTGAAAAGGAAAAAGATTTGAACTATAAATAGAAAAAGATTTGAACTTTAAATAGAAAAAAGGTTTAATCTTTAAATAGAAAAAGATTTGAACTTTAATTAAAATTAAAAAAAAGATTTGAACTTGGACAGAAAAGATCATATTTTTAAAATAGAAAAGACGGAATTTTTATTAAGTAGAAGAAGTAAGATATGATTTTTATATTTTTAAAGCAATAAAAATATAATCTTTACATCATAGGAATATTAAAAATATAATCTTTATTTTTGAAAAAGCGGAATCTATATTTTTGAAATGCAATTTTTATATATTGAATAACGAAGTAAAAATTTGATTTTTACATATGTAGAGAATACGGGCAACGAAAGCGACAAAAGGCGAGATTGGCGAAGATTTCTAAAGGAAGAGTCGTAGTATTGGATAGCTATTGGTGATAATTTCTCACTCTTCAATTTCTTTTTCTATATATATATGTTTTGAAATAAAAGTGAATTGCTATATATAAAATATATATATATATATATATATATATATATATATACGCCCCTCGTCCACAAACCATGGACGATATTTATTGGTTGAAATTGCTATGAAAATTGATTGAGAGCGAATGATTGTTTGGGATTGTTTGTGGTTGATATTGATTTGATTGTGGTTGAAATATACCCGTTTGTGATTGGAAAATATTTGGTTGAAACCACTTAGGATTAGTTTGTGGAAATGAAATAAATATATACATGCCGCCTGCGTGCAAACTAGATGCATGATCCCCATTGTCAAAAACCGCGAGGTTTTAAGGCAGAGCGAGGAGCCGTACTAGGGACGGTCCCGGTTTTAACTACCCTGCCGTTATGCTGCCGAAATTTTGAATAATATTTGTGTGTTTGAATTATTTTCATATGCTTAAACTATATTTATTCATTGAATAGAAAACATTCATGTGTTGAATTGATATTCATTCGTTGATTAGAAATTCATGTGTTGAATGGTATTCATATTTTGAAATAAATTGTTTGATAATAAAAATCACATTTTTATCTATATATAAAAACTATAGAAAACATTCATGTGTTGAATTGATATTCATTCGTTGATTAGAAATTCATGTGTTGAATGGTATTCATATTTTGAAATAAATTGTTTGATAATAAAAATCACATTTTTATCTATATATAAAAACTATAGAAAACATTCATGTGTTGAATTGATATTCATTCATTGATTAGAAATTCTTGTGTTGAATGGTAATCATATTTTGAAATAAATTGTTTGATAATAAAAATCACCTTTTATCGACTATATGAACTGTTTAAAATAATCTCGTTTTAAAAGAAATTGTTTTATGATAAAAATCCCATTTTTATCACCGACTTGAAGTATATAGAAAAATAGTGTTTTGAAATGAATTGTTTTACAATAAAAATCACATTTTTATTGTATGCATGAATCGTTGAAATGTGAAGTGTTAAAAATAGCCACTTGTTCAAAATAAACATATATGAGTTGAAATATTCATTAATTAGCTAATGAAATGATTTGCACCTATTTATGTAACATTAGAATGAATGGTGTTTTTAAACCAAATAGAAATCAAATATGAAGTTGAATAGAAAATGATAAATGATAAGAACTGTATATATATGTACATGCATATTCATTGAACAGGTTATAGCAAAGGGGCTAGAGAAGAGGAATAAAATTTTGTGCCCGACAAATAGGTACACATTTACTGCTTTGTTTGGGTGATGATTTTATGAGCCTGTTGGCTAGCCGCTTGGCTTTTTCTTTTTCTTTTTGAGATTAGAAGGACCGGGAAAGCTATTTGCGATTTCCCGATGCTCCCGGTGCAGGGGAGGTTATGGCGAAATTTTCCAAAATTTTAAGGCGTTAGTGAAAAATTTGAAGTGAAAACGATATTGAAATCATTGAATGAACTATATTTATATAAATATATAAATATAAATAAAATTAAAACGAAACGTAGTCGTGCAGTTCGTGTTTTGAAACCGTGTTTTCAAACAACTAGTACGGGAAATCCGACCATTGGATTTTCCCGAAATCTCAACCGTCGGGTTCGCCTTTGAAATATCTTCCCAACGGCACCAACCTTGTAAAAATCTAACGTTTGGATTGTCTGGAATGTTTAATTCAAATCTGAAGAAAACCAGCGCCAGAAGCGATTATATTTATATATATATAAATATAATTATATATTTAATCGAATAACGACGCTGCAGTTCGTATTTTGAAATCGAAACTTCAAACGATTGTACCGGGAGATCCGACCGTCGGATTTTCCCGAAACTGGAACCGTTGGATTCGTTGTGAAAAGACCTTTCTAATGATGTAAATTTTGCGAAGATCCAACGGTTAGATTTTCAGATATGTGTAAATCAAATCTGAAGAAAAACAGCGCCACGGCCGCTTTATGGCCCGAAGCGTCGTTTTGAATAAATTGGCTATTTTAAAACAAATAAAAATAGCGATAAATAGTTATAAAATACCATAAACAATATGGAGTGGAAATAAACTGAATTTGCTTGATTTATGTGATATTTGATGGTTGAATGTGTTTGGTGTGAAAATTACATTAAAGAACAAAATTGGTGTTGTCGAATAATTTAACCATTGAAATAAATCGAATTGAAATTCTAAATATACGTGAATTATTTGAGAAGTCCGAGTTAATTCTCATTTCAAATAATTGACCGACGATTGAATGTCGAAGATAAAGACGGTGGTCGAAGACCGGAGATCTTCACCTCGTTTGGATGGTAACCGAGGTCCTGATTGGGAGGCATCCCGAAATATGGATAATGAGTGGTGATCGTCCAGACGTACGTGGTGATCGATGGGTTTGCGAGGTATTTAGTGCCTCCGGTTTCGTTCAGACCTAGAACGGACTTGTAAATGGACTGTGTGTCTGATATAGGATTTATTCTGTGTGGCATGCTAAGATGCAGTGATCAGGGCTTCTGTTGAAAAGCAAAGTCTTGTGGTGATGATCAAAGCACCGCCTGTGTGGCGTAGTTTTGTGTATAACGTAAATTCGCGAGCCTCACACCCCGGTATGAACCTAAAACGGTGTTGGATCTAGATTAACCCTAGAGGGGGGGGGGTGAATAGGGTTTATCACAGTTTTTAACTGAATTAAAATTCTAACGAGATATTAAAATAATAAATAGATCACAGATTATAGCAGAAACAGAAATGCAGAAAATAAATCACACACAGATATACCCAGCTTCGGCATAACCCTGCCTACTGCTGCATTTCTAAGGTTTCTACTAGGTGATAGAACAGATCCCGCATACAAGACCATGTACACTTGCAAACCCTGCTCCTATTCTAACCCTACGCTCAAATCCCTAGATTGATCGATATCCCCTCGATTAGATTTCCCGTAATACAAACCAGTAACACGTAACCTAGATTTACAGACTCTAGTGGACTGCCAATCAACACCCTGACTGGAACCCTAGAAATTTTGCAGACTTCTAGAAACTGTTCGATGGTTTTTACAAAGCAAAATAGAAAGTACAAGACCAAAAAAAAAGAAAACCCTAGGAAATTAAGAAAAGAGGGTCATCCCCTTTAATTAGACAATTCAAAAACCCTTTCAACTTGACCGGCCCATTCACAAATTGGTTGCCCATTTATTTTGACCCGATCACTTTGTCTCTGAGAATTAAAAATGGCGGCTGCAATTTCTAGGGTTTCACTAAATCTTCCCCAAATCGATTTCAACTTCGATGGCTTTCTGGAATTGATGGAATAGCTTCTCTGATGCTTGATTCTTTGTGGCTTTGCTCGTCTGATTTGGGATTGCTTTCTGGTTCGATCGAAATTGTGAGTTTTCTGAAATTTCTTGCTTTGAAAATGCTTGAATTGAGTTTTGTGTGTTTTCGATCTATTCGCCAGTGATGAAATGGTGACGTTAAATAGCGATATAATCGAACCCTAATAACTCTGATTTCAAAAAAAAAACGGCTTCCTCTGATTTTTCCCGATTTGTTGAATTTCCCTTTTTGGTTCCTTGTTTTTAAAATCCTTGCGTGTAATATAGGGTAAAATAAAAATACCCTAGTTGCTCTGATTTCAGAAAGTGATTCGATCTGATTGCTTGCTTTCCTATTTTGGGTGTTGGTTTCAATTGATTTGTGTTTGTGAAAATTTTGTGTCACCTTGAAAAATTCCCCTTGATGAATTGATTACTTGCTCGATATAAATCTCCTTGAAATCTGATTAAAACATTTCTGGAAATGAATTGGTCCATGTGAGATTTCGGCCATGTCATGAATAATTTATCTGATCCCAAATATGATTTCTGGAATGCCTTAAAATAAACTTGCCAAAGATGAATACTCGAAATTTGGAAATAATTTTCTTGCACTTAAACAGTTACCAGATTTGTTGTGATGATTTTGAATTGCTGCTTTGATTGAATTTGGCCGAGGATACAGGAAATAAATTCTTTGTCCCTTTTAAAATTTTTCTTTTTTCAAAAATAATTATTGAAAGAAAAACTGGAAACAATTTTCCATCTGAAAACTGATTTCTGGCCAAAACAAATCATTGCTTATGCTCATTAAAACAGTGATGACAGGATAAAAAAAATGGTTTAAAATCTTGCCAAAAATAATGTTGCAATATCTGGAATCTGTTTAAAAACTTGCCAAAACAGATTTTCTGATTTCTGCAAACTTGTTGCCTTGTATAAATTCAATCGGCCTTGAAAGAAAACGACCTTGAATTGATTTTGAAATGTTGCAGTGATCCCCCAAAATATTTGTTTACATTTGTTCTGTGAGATGCTGCAAAATCTTGCCACATTTGTATGAACCATTTCTTGGAAAGCTTTAAAACCGTGAATCCTGGCTTATTTATTTCAGAGATGAAATATGCTGGTTCATGAAATTTTCTGAACCATGCCTTTATATATACTTGAGCAATACATCTGCTTTGTCTCCTCGACCATGTGACTTCACCATGCTTGTCACCATTCATGTATATGTGTCCCTGAATTTGTGCATGAATATTTACCTCGCATGAATGCTTGTCACTTGAGTTTTTCTGACATGCACACAGTTTCACCTAACCATGCACATGAATGATCACACTTGAAACATATGCATTGCTGATTTGAGCTGATGCATGCACTTGAGCATTAAACTGTGTATACACACCCTATGTATATGCTATTCCCACTTTAAATCTGCCTGGACCATTTTGAGCTGTATTTGTAGAACTGATATGAGCTCCTCTGCTTGTTATCCATTTCACCATGCTTCATTTATATATGCCATTGTACACCTTGTAGCTGCACCAGTATATTTTGTAAAGCTTGTGCCTTCTTGTTTGGGTTTGCTGAAAGTACTGAAATGATGCTTTGACCTTTTGCTCTAACTTTTGTTGTACTGTTATTTGTGTGACTTCTCTGCTTTGACTCACACTTGATCATACTGTGTATGCTTCTTTTTTTCAACCTTTGTTTGGCCATATTGAAATGGCTCGACCACTTTGTTTTCACACTTGAAACCTGAATTTTGCAAACTGCTGCCATGTTCTCTACACTCATTTGTGCCATCTGTGTTGACTTGTTTATTGTACCATTGATCAAACTGCTTTGCTTTATGTTTGTGCATGGCTCGACATTTGGACTGTTTGCTGGTTTGACTTTGCTTTTTGTTGAAACTGTTTTTGTGCACTTTGACTTTATTTTCATGTGCACTGAGTCGAGAAGGTCCACGTGGCTACTCCTTAGTTGCATGCTGATTGGCGAGGCAGTGCACGCGTGTATATTTATACACGTGTGTATATGCAGCCATCAGAAGAGATTTCCTGTCCCTGCATTGATATGTATATGTTGTCTGCCTTGTGGTATTTACAGTGTATCACTGTGAATATCACAAGTTGTCTAGACACAGTATTGATGGTTTTTATAAATCAGATCAAGTCATGAAAAATGATGAGAAACACACCAGAAATCTGAGGCAAATAAAATTTTAAAATTAAAATTTATATTTGCATATATTCAGTATTATTTCTATTGCAGTATACTGTGTGTTTCTGTTTCATGTGTGACAGGTAAGAAGATGAGACTGGACTGAAAGCTGTGAAGACAAAAGACAAGAAGACAGAAGGCAGAAAACAAGAACAGTGTGTGTGTAACAGTGAAATGTGTCAAAGTGTATGTATGTAAATATGAGTGTTGAGACTGAATGTATGTACAAAATGAGTGTTGAGTTATTCTGTAATGAGGAGCTGATATGTATATGAAATTGAAATGTGTTCAAATAGTGGAGTTTTAAATAGTTGTACTGTTTGAATTTCTGTACAGTCGTATTTTATTTAAATATAAATATTATATTCCAGTCTATGATTTACAATAATAGTACAATATCAAACACATTAAAATAATATTTATTTGGTTGTTATCATCAAACAAAAATCATATAATTGTGTATACAACACCGTTATATATAACAATCTCCCCCTTTTGATGATGACAAACAAATAAAAGATTTTGTATACAATAGATGTATTTGACAGTGAATATTGAACTCCCCCTATTTATTAGCTCCCCCTACAACAGACAGCTCCCCCTATAACTGTGCATGTGTAACGACCCGTATTCTATACATCATAGGATTGTAGAATATTTATTTCTTTCCCATGTGAAGTCGTATGGTCATGTAACTTTGGGAAACATCTATTAGAGTCATTTCTCATGCTTATGATTTTTGTCGATTTTTAAATGACCATTTTGCCCCTAGCCAGTACTGTTTTGGCCATAACTTTTGATAGGAAAGGAATTTTGACCTGAAACCACTTCCATTAGATTCGTTTGATGGTTTCTCTTTCCGTAGAGTGGTCATAATAGCCAAACGGACTTATCGTTTGGGAGATATGGCTGAAACAAGGTTTGGAGGGTGAAAAACTGCTTAACCGGGCTAAATCGGGTGATTAGTGAGTAGGCCCATAACCCATTTCGGGATTAGGGTTATGGGAGGGCTGAAATGAGATGGAGAATCATTCCATTTAAGTTTTCTAGCCTCCACTTATCACCAAGGATCCCTAATAATGGCCTCCACTCTCTAAAGTCTCCAAATCACCTCCAAACCACTCCAACTTGAAGAAAAAGAGATTAGCAAGATCAAATCAAAGAAGATCTTCACCTAATCAACCTTGGAGCTGCTGTTAGCATTGGGATTCGCATCAAATCAGAGAATTATTTCAGATTTTAGTTTGTTTTGTGGCTAAGGTGAGTGATTAGCTTGCTTTTTGCACTAATTATGGCTAAATTTGGGTGATTAGTGCTAATCAGCGTTTTTAAACGAAAATAAATTCTGGAAAAAATGTTTATAAATTCATAGATCATGTTTTAGACCTCTGATATGAGTTTGGGTTAATTTAGATAAGTTTTGCTAATCCTATGCTTAAACATGATTAAGAGGGATTAAGGGAAAACATGGGGTTTTGGCTATGTTTGATCCGTTTTATCATATCATATGGTTGTTTTGGTGTTTGAGGTCACTTGTATGTGTTGTTATGACGCTTTGACATGCTTTATGATTGATTGCAATAGTTAGAATGGTCGAAAACGTCGTCGAGAGGCGTAAACAGTCGCTGGAAAAGTCAGTGCAGGAAATCGGATCGGATCGCCCCTACCCGACCCGAGGTGCAACTCGCGAACCGAACCGATCGTGATACCCGATCCGAATCGCTAGTCAATGGTGGCCATGAACTGATCTTCTCGTGCCTACGATCCACCCACCTCCTTCGACCCGAACCGCTCGCCTGAAGGACCCCACGAACCGACCCGAGGTGATGATACCGATCCCAACAAGAAGGAGTAGGACGACCCGAACCACCATGAGTCAGAGCACCGAACCGATCCGCCACCTGAGGAGTTCCACGAACCGAACCGGCGAACATCACGAGCTGACCAAGGGCGAGGACCATGAAGACATGGTGGCACGATCCGACCCGAACTGAAGTGGGGGACCCGATCCAGATAGGGGAGCACGATCCGAACCGAGCAAGGGTGATGACCACGAACTGAAGCAAAGTGAAGAAGGCCGATCCGATGGAGATCCATAACCCGAAATGCAAAGGTAGTTCAAGTGGAAGTTCGAGCTCAGGATCCAGACGGGAACCAATGAGTTCACTTCGTGATTGGGCTTTGCTGCGGGACGTGTGCTAAGGAGTTGTCGATGTCTATGACTTTGGATCACTAGGTGTTGGAGGTAGAGAGACAAACTCGGGCTTTGGATATGGTGCGACTAGGGAGCTACCTACCAATGGAGTGGGGTCATGGAAACGTTGGGCGTGATCCCATAGGTATGGCGTTGGTGGTAGTAGGAATGTGCATAGTCGTACAGAGTCGAGTTCTGTCGTTTGAGTAAATTGCTCTAGTGATCGAAGAAGTGGATGTCGTATGCTTTACGCACAGAGTGAGAGATGCGAGGATGGTTGCTGTGCTTGATTGTTTGACACACACATCCCCACCCCCGTATACTTATATTATGTGTTTGTGACATCATAGAGGGTTGTACCGTGTAGTACTAACTCTTTGGTTGCAGGTCCAGGTTCAGGTATGACTTAGTATACCTGTTATTATTCTGTTCATGCTTGCTACCACTCATACCAGACTGATGTCTGACCCAGAGTTTTATGTTTCTTCTTATTACTCTGGGTGCTCACACGAGCAGACTAGAGACAGGAATAGCTGGTAGTGCGCTTGGTAGATAGACTGAAGACGAGCAGGAGGCTCCACGTATGATATATAGTTATTCTCCCTGTGTCGTGATCGGTATCTACTTTGGGCATTAGTAGCATACCTATTTTGCTTATCTTAGAGACAGTATTTTGAAGTTGTAATAAGCTGTATTTGATATTTCCGCTACTCTGATGATGTTAGTTCAAGTTTCCAGCTTATACACTGTCTCATCTGTTTTATGTCAAGTATATGTTGGCTATTATATTTTATTCCATGCGCTGTGAGACATATTACAGGTTCTTTATTTGGTTCCTCTTCTTTCTTTCTCTTCTTTGACGACCGTCCCATGCCAATTGGACATGTGTACAGCGCACAATTGGAGAAAACGTCGGTTGGTGCGGGGCGGGCCGTCACATTTGGTATCAGAGCTCTAGGTTGCGTAATTCACCTAGGGAAAGACACTAGGGAGAGATAGTACGTATATGAGAGCGCGTATTTGTGATTATTTTGGTTTTTTTTTAAAAGCTATGTCTATATATAGTATTAGTGTGTTTAAGAGTGAAGTCGCATTGCACTGCACTGGCACCACTATGGAGATGGTTAATCGTTTTCTCTTTAACAGATTTGACGATGAGCCGAGGAAGAGGTGCTGGCAGAGGGGCCAATAATGGGAATCCCCCTGACATGAGGGCTATGTTTACCAACCTCATGAGAGAGATGCTCGTGGATATTCAGAGGGAGGCTCCTAATGTTGCCAATGCTGGAGGTGCAGCGGTGCAAGCGCCTAGGGTCGATTTCGCCAAGCTGAGTAAGGATTACACTAATCTTGGTGGAAAGCCGTTTCACGGAACAGAGTCGGCCACGGATGTTCAGGATTGGTTGGATAGCTGTGATCGGATCTTCGATGACTTGGGTATCGAGGATGCGATGAAGAGAAGGCTAGCGTCTCGTCAGCTGCAAGGACGAGCGATGAATTGGTGGAATGCTATTAGGGCAGCCACACCAGAAGATCAAGTTACTTGGGATCAGTTTAAAGCTCGCTTTAGCGACAAGTATATCCCAGCTGCCCAGAAGTCGGAATTGTTTAGGAAGTTCTTGGAGCTTAAGCAGAATGGGAGGGCAGTATCGGATTATGTTGCTGAGTTCGACACTTTGTCGAAGTATGGGTTATCTCTAATTGATACTCCCGAAAAGAAAAATGAGAGGTTCATCACTGGTTTGGATGAATACTTAGGGGAGAGGCTGATTAATCACATCGATGAGACGTTTGAGTCGGTGGTGGGAAAAGCTTTGAGGTCAGAAAGTCTTTACCCTAAGCCAAAGACTGGGGTTGTTGCTGCATCTGCTGAAGAGCCAAAGCCGCAAGCAAGCGGTGGAGGCAAGAATAACTCTCAGAATAAGAGGAAGCAGAACCAAGCTAAGGATGGCCAAAAGAAAAGCAGGAAAGAAGTCGAGTGCTTCAAATGTGGAAAGAAGGGCCATTATGCAAGGGAATGTAGGGCCAAGATAGTGGGAAAGAAGTGCTTTAACTGTGGCCAAGAGGGACATTTTAAGGATAAGTGCCCGCAACCTCTGAAGGAGAATCAGATTGTGAAAGCATATGCCATCAATGCTGTTCCTTCTTCGTCGAATGCCCCAACTGCGACGGAGAAAGGAAAGGGAGTCGTCATTCAAGGTATGCTTTCCATTTATGATCTTCCTGTTAGAGTTTTGTTCGATACCGGGGCTTCCCATTCCTTCATATCTAGTGACCTGGTAGATAGGTTGGGATTGGAACCCGAGTTAGTCGATAGACCATTAGCTGTGACGAACCCGATTGGTGGTTCAACAAACCTCAGTATGATCTGTCGTAATGTGGTCTTATCGAGTCATGGATGTATGTTTGTTTGTGATTGCTTTGTTTTGGGCTTTACTGGGTATGGCATTATTTTGGGAGTCGATTGGCTCCAAAGATACGGGGTGGTGGTAGACTGTGAGGGCTTTTTGGTGACAGTTAGGGCGGATGATGGGCGGAGGGTAGTGTTTGGTAATCTACCCTGTGATGGGGTAATGGCTAGTTTTGTAAATTCCCTCGACATCCCGCATGATGAGTTATCAGGTTTGCCCGTGGTTGGCCAGTACCCGGACATCTTCGAGGAAGTGACCGGACTTCCACCACACCGAGAGATTGAGTTTCGTATTGATTTAGTGAAAGATGCCAGACCTATAGTGATGCCACTTCGTCGTATGGCACCACGAGAATAGCGAGAGCTCGAGGTGCAAGTTAGCGATCTTATGAAGAAGGGATTTATTAGAAGAAGTGTTTCCGAGTGGGGAGCACCGGTTGTGTTTGCTACTAAGGCAGATGGTTCCCTTCGATTGTGTGTGGACTATCGCGAGTTAAATAAGGTGACGAGGAAGAATAAGTATCCTCTACCACGGATAGATGATTTGTTTGATCAACTGGAAGGAGCGAGAGTGTTCTCCCAGTTGGACCTCGCGACAGGATTTCATCAGCTCCGTGTAGCAGCTGATAGTATAGCTAAAACGGCATTTAGGACGCCGTCTGGGTTTTATGAGTGGTTGGTTATGCCATTCGGGTTGACCAATGCCCCAGCATACTTCGTGGATCTTATGAATAGAGTATTCAGAGACCAATTGAATAAGTTTGTTCTTGTGTTCGTAGACGATATCCTTGTTTACTCGAGGACAGAAGAGGAACACAAGGAACATTTGAGAATTGTGTTGGAAGTGTTGAGAAGACACCAATTGAAAGCGAAGTTTTCCAAGTGCCACTTCTGGAGGAGAGAAGTGAGGTTCTTGGGCCATGTTGTTTCAGAGAATGGTATTTCCGTGGATCCTGCAAAGGTGGCTACGGTACAAGATTGGTCTACGCCCAAGAATGCAACAGACGTAAGAAGTTTCTTGGGGTTAGCTGGATATTATCGTAAGTTTATCAAAGACTTCTCCAAGACAGCGGCACCGTTGACTCAGTTGACTAAGAAGAATCGAGCCTTCGTTTGGGACGGAGGGTGTGAAAAAGCATTCAAGAGTCTAAAGGAAAAGTTGACGCGTGCGCCAGTGTTGGTCATTCCTAAGGGAAATGAAGAGATGACGGTATATACGGATGCTTGTGGTACCGGACTGGGTGCGGTATTGATGCAAGGAGGTAGGGTTGTAGCTTATGCTAGTCGACAGCTAAAGCCACATGAAAAGAAGTATCCTACCCATGATTTGGAATTGGCAGCAATCGTATTTGCGCTGAAGATGTGGAGACATTACCTCTTGGGAGAAAGATTTGAGTTGTTTACCGATCATAAATCGTTAAAGTATCTCTTCTCTCAGAAAGATCTGAATCTCCGTCAGCAGAGATGGTTAGAGTTCTTGGCTTCGTATGATTTTGATATCGCGTATACACCTGGGAAGGGTAATGCGGTAGCCGATGCCTTGAGTAGGAGACATGCCAGCTTAGGGGCAATGTTTCTTGAATGGAAGCAGCTGGAGTACATCGTGGGGTTTGATTTCAGACCAAGATGCGGATTGGATCCAGTTATGCTAGCTAGCTTGACGATCAGACCCACTTTGATAGAGCGGATTGGTTCTAGCCAAAGGAACGACCCTAATTTATTGGAAGTCATCTCCAAGTTGGAAATGAATATCGATAGGGAGATGGACAAGTATGGGCTTGATCGAGATGGATGGCTTCGGAAGAATGGAAGACTAGTTGTACCCAATGTCGATGGATTGAGGGATGAAGTGCTTAGAGAATGTCATCACTCAAAACTGACAATACATCCCGGTGGTAATAAGATGTATCGAGACATGAGACAGACTTACTACTGGGAGGGGATGAAAAGAGACGTTGGGAAGTTTATATCCAAATGCATAAATTGCCAGCTAGTTAAAGCCGAGCAAAAGAAGCCTAGTGGGTTGTTGCAACCATTAGAAATTCCCGAATGGAAATGGGAACAAGTTTCGATGGATTTCATCGATGGTTTACCAAGGACCAGATCGGGATATGATAGCATTTGGGTAATTGTGGATCGACTGACCAAGAGTGCAAGATTTATACCAGTTAAGTCGAACAGAACTGCAGCTAAGTTAGCAGAACTATATATGAAATGGGTAGTGAGATTTCATGGAGTACCCAAAAGCATTGTGAGTGACCGAGACCCGTTGTTCACCAGTGGGTTTTGGAAGAGCTTACAAGAGGCTCTAGGGTCAGGATTATATCTCAGTACCGCATATCATCCTCAGACTGACGGTCAGACAGAGAGGGTGAATCGTATATTGGAAGATCTCTTGAGAGCTTGTATATTGGATTTTGGTGGATCATGGGATGACCATTTGCATCTAGTGGAGTTTGCATATAATAATAGCTACCAATCCAGTATCGGTATGGCTCCATATGAAGCTTTGTACGGAAGACCGTGCAACTCACCATCATGTTGGATAGAGACTGGCGAGAAGTTTGTGCTTGGACCAGATGTGGTGAGAGAAACTTCCGATAAGATCAAGATCATTCGGCAACGAATGAAAGCTGCTCAGGATAGGCAGAAAAGCTATGCTGATAAGAGGAGAAGAGACTTGAAATTCTCCGTTGGTGACTTGGTGTTTGTCAAGATCTCTCCGTTGAAAAGCGTGATACGATTTGGCAGGAGAGGCAAGTTGGCACCAAGATTTGTGGGTCCTTTCCAAGTTCTCGAGGAAGTTGGGAATTTGGCGTATAGAGTTGGCTTACCAGAGAAAATGGCAGGAGTTCACAATGTGTTTCATGTTTCCCAACTAAGGAAGTTCGTTCACGACTCAAATGTGACTATTTCACTTGATCAGTTAGAGGACTTCGAAGTAGAACCTGAGGCGGTTGAGAACCGCAAGCCGATTCGTATTGTGGGGCATGATACGAAGCAACTTCGAAGAAAGTCGGTGAAGCTAGTCAAAGTTCAGTGGGGCGAGGACGAAAATGATTGTGCTTGGGAGACAGAGGAGAGCATCAGAAAGGCTTATCCAGAACTCTTTGCCTGGTAAGATTTACTTTGCGATTTAGTTATTCCGCATGCTAGGATAGACTTGATTTGCTTGTTTTGCATGTTTGATGGTTGTTTTATGATTGATAGGCATGCGGGACCCTTGTGTGTGTTTTGATTAGGGAATTTCGGGGGCGAAATTTCTTAAGGGGGGGAGAGTGTAACGACCCGTATTCTATACATCATAGGATTGTAGAATATTTATTTGTTTCCCATGTGAAGTCGTATGGTCATGTAACTTTGGGAAACATCTATTAGAGTCATTTCTCATGCTTATGATTTTTGTCGATTTTTAAATGACCATTTTGCCCCTAGCCAGTACTGTTTTGGCCATAACTTTTGATAGGAAAGGAATTTTGACCTGAAACCTCTTCCATTAGATTCGTTTGATGGTTTCTCTTTCCGTAGAGTGGTCATAATAGCCAAACGGACTTATCGTTTGGGAGATATGGCTGAAACAAGGTTTGGAGGGTGAAAATTTGCTTAACCGGGCTAAATCGGGTGATTAGTGAGTAGGCCCATAACCCATTTCGGGATTAGGGTTATGGGAGGGCTGAAATGAGATGGAGAATCATTCCATTTCAGTTTTCTAGCCTCCACTTATCACCAAGGATCCCTAATAATGGCCTCCACTCTCTAAAGTCTCCAAATCACCTCCAAACCACTCCAACTTGAAGAAAAAGAGATTAGCAAGATCAAATCAAAGAAGATCTTCACCTAATCAACCTTGGAGCTGCTGTTAGCATTGGGATTCGCATCAAATCAGAGAATTATTTCAGATTTTAGTTTGTTTTGTGGCTAAGGTGAGTGATTAGCTTGCTTTTTGCACTAATTATGGCTAAATTGGGGTGATTAGTGCTAATCAGCGTTTTTAAAAGAAAATAAATTCTGGAAAAATGTTTATAAATTCATAGATCATGTTTTAGACCTCTGATATGAGTTTGGGTTAATTTAGATAAGTTTTGCTAATCCTATGCTTAAACATGATTAAGAGGGATTAAGGGAAAACATGGGGTTTTGGCTATGTTTGATCCGTTTTATCATATCATATGGTTGTTTTGGTGTTTGAGGTCACTTGTATGTGTTGTTATGACACTTTGACATGCTTTATGATTGATTGCAATAGTTAGAATGGTCGAAAACGTCGTCGAGAGGCGTAAACAGTCGCTGGAAAAGTCAGTGCAGGAAATCGGATCGGATCGCCCCTACCCGACCCGAGGTGCAACTCGCGAACCGAACCGATCGTGATACCCGATCCGAATCGCTAGTCAATGGTGGCCATGAACTGATCTTCTCGTGCCTACGATCCACCCACCTCCTTCGACCCGAACCGCTCGCCTGAAGGACCCCACGAACCGACCCGAGGTGATGATACCGATCCGAACAAGAAGGAGTAGGACGACCCGAACCACCATGAGTCAGAGCACCGAACCGATCCGCCACCTGAGGAGTTCCACGAACCGAACCGGCGAATATCATGAGCTGACTAAGGGCGAGGACCATGAAGACATGGTGGCATGATCCGACCCGAACTGAAGTGGGGGACCCGATCCAGATAGGGGAGCACGATCCGAACCGAGCAAGGGTGATGACCACGAACTGAAGCAAAGTGAAGAAGGCCGATCCGATGGAGATCCATAACCCGAAATGCAAAGGTAGTTCAAGTGGAAGTTCGAGCTCAGGATCCAGACGGGAACCAATGAGTTCACTTCGTGATTGGGCTTTGCTGCGGGACGTGTGCTAAGGAGTTGTCGATGTCTATGACTTTGGATCACTAGGTGTTGGAGGTAGAGAGACAAACTCGGGCTTTGGATATGGTGCGACTAGGGAGCTACCTACCAATGGAGTGGGGTCATGGAAACGTTGGGCGTGATCCCATAGGTATGGCGTTGGTGGTAGTAGGAATGTGCATAGTCGTACAGAGTCGAGTTCTGTCGTTTGAGTAAATTGCTCTAGTGATCGAAGAAGTGGATGTCGTATGCTTTACGCACAGAGTGAGAGATGCGAGGATGGTTGCTGTGCTTGATTGTTTGACACACACATCCCCACCCCCGTATACTTATATTATGTGTTTGTGACATCATAGAGGGTTGTACCGTGTAGTACTAACTCTTTGGTTGCAGGTCCAGGTTCAGGTATGACTTAGTATACCTGTTATTATTCTGTTCATGCTTGCTACCACTCATACCAGACTGATGTCTGACCCAGAGTTTTATGTTTCTTCTTATTACTCTGGGTGCTCACACGAGCAGACTAGAGACAGGAATAGCTGGTAGTGCGCTTGGTAGATAGACTGAAGACGAGCAGGAGGCTCCATGTATGATATATAGTTATTCTCCCTGTGTCGTGATCGGTATCTACTTTGGGCATTAGTAGCATACCTATTTTGCTTATCTTAGAGACAGTATTTTGAAGTTGTAATAAGCTGTATTTGATATTTCCGCTACTCTGATGATGTTAGTTCAAGTTTCCAGCTTATACACTGTCTCATCTGTTTTATGTCAAGTATATGTTGGCTATTATATTTTATTCCATGCGCTGTGAGACATATTACAGGTTCTTTATTTGGTTCCTCTTCTTTCTTTCTCTTCTTTGACGACCGTCCCATGCCAATTGGACATGTGTACAGCGCACAATTGGAGAAAACGTCGGTTGGTGCGGGGCGGGCCGTCACAGCATGAGTGAAATGTATGAATAATAATAAATTTTCAAAATTGAAAATATTTATAAAATATCCACTCATAAATCAAATTCTCTATCCATTCTCCCCCTTTTGTTATCATCAAAAGGATACAGAGTTTAAAATACAAAAAAAAATGACTAGAGATATAATTTCAGGTTAAGAGGAAGAACGATCATCATAAATCTCAATCAATCAAAAAAAATCATAATATTCTGAGAACAGGTGGCATATTTCACATAGTAGAAAATGATGGATTTACCAATGAAAATGGGGAGAGTAAAAAAATGTATTCCAATTATTTTCCAAAAAAAATGAGGTTCAAAAACAGAGATTGAATTTGGACTATAATTAATAATTCAATTTAAATGACAAAATCGAATAATCTCAAATTCCAATACCTATCAATCAATAAATCATAATATGTCATAAAATTTCAACACATTTCACAGATTAGAAAGTGGATTGATAGGCTGGTTATTATACACCAAGGAGAATTTCACATAAAAATTTATTTATTGCAAATTATTTTCTTTTCTTTTTCTTTTGATTTAAGAGCACCCTGACCACGCATAACCAGAGCTTGGATTTTTAAATGAGGTCAGTCGCAGCTTAAATTATAAGTTGTCTCATAACCATGCATGACCAGAGCTTGGATTTTTAATTGAGGTTAGAGACACACTTATGAATTAATTAAATGTTTATCGTTTTCAGCTTTAAATAGGAAAACTCCTCGGTATATACAACCAATATGAATGATAGAAATGTGGTAGGTACAGAAATGGACTGTGAAATAAATTTCTAAATTAATAATATTATGAAATATGACCAACTGTACCGGGATTATTGAAAATTTTCAAATATCACTAATTCTGAATAAATAATATAGTCCCATTTCTATCACAAATTCCCACTGTTTATTAAAAATATTTTTTTTTAATATTAACTCTCCACATTAATATAAAATCATGATGGATGGCAGAATGATGATAGATAAAGAAAATGATCCTGAAATAATTGCCAGTTCAAAGATATTATAATAAATATTCAACAACCATGAAAATCCAAATAAAATCTCCTCTTATTATGAAATATATTACAGTCATAATTCATCACAATTTCAAAATCTGATAATAATTTTGATGAATTATAAATACAGTTCAATTGGATATTGATTTCAATTTCTAAATGAATAATCAACAAATAATTTTAAAGTTGAAAATTAATTACAAGAGGAAATGTGAAAAGCTATACAGGACAAGAGAAAAAAAATCAGCACTTCTGATACCAATTGTTCTCTCTTCTCGAGGATTTAAAATTGACACTTGAGACGAACAAGGATATCAAAGAGTTTCAAACACAGAGCCCACGCAGACAAGATTTACAAATTTGGCAAGCAACAGACAAATCAAAACAGGCAGTTATTTGAAAACAGTATCAGAGCAGCACAAAAATAGTTTCAGAAACAAACTTGTCAGAGTGATGGTCACATAAGATGGTCCATGATCCAAGATTAAAAATACCATTTATTTTAAATCATTTGATGAATATGAAATACTCTAGATTCAATGAATCGATTACACCAAATTATTAATGTCAGATTCAAGATATGTGTGTGATTCAATAAATCAATAATTTCAAATGATTTTAAACAAATAAATATTTAAAACAATTAATCGTGAAATATCAATGATTTTCAAAGACCATTTTCAAAAAGAACTTTTCAAGAATTTCTCAAAAACTATTTCTTACAAGCCCAATAAAAATATCAGATCATTTACATCAAATCTGAGAGGTATTCATGATTAAAAAAATAATTTATTTGAAATCACTTGAATCAATGTTAAGTTTGAGATATAATGAATCAGTCACACAAGGTTGATCATTTCAAATTTAGGAGGTGTGTGATTATTCAGAATATCAATAGTTTCAGATGATTTCAAACAAACAAATTTTAACTATAATGATCATGACTAACTATGATTTTCAAGATGTATCACTGGTTCAAGTCAATCCAAAAAAAATACTGGAATTGTCACAACTGATAAATAACAAAGTGCTGTAATGAGTATAATATTTTGAGCTTTTCTAAAATGAATTAGAATAAACTCAGAATAGCAAACGTGTGTGAAATTCCATCAATTTTCAGATCTTCAAAAATTTAGAATTCAAATTAATTAACAGTGTTCAAGATATGACATGAATACAACAACACCGTTATGAATTCAGAATTAGGAAAATAAACTTCAAAACAATTGCAGATATTTACACAAATAAATTCAAGATCTGGAAATGATTACAAACACGAGAGTTTTCTACAAATAAAATGAATTTCCAGACAAATATGAGTTTTGCAATTGGACGTTAATGGAGCACAGAATAAACAAAGATATGGCAGTGACAAATCAAATAAAGACAAATAGAAGAAAATAAAATAGAAAGGGGTAGAAGAAGCAGGAATAAACAATAAAAAATATTTACAAGGTTGAGATCAGAAATCATACCTGATTCACAGAAAACGTTGTGGATCTCTAACTCGTCAGACTTTGCTAAGGAACAGTAGATGATTCAATGATGTGAAGTAGTTTGAATCAGTTTCTCTTTTCAGCACAGTTGTTCCTCAGCCTCCTTTGGTAGCTAACTGTTTAGAGGATTGAGTGGTCTAACAAAGGCAGTAAAACCACTCACAGTTGTATTTGTTCGTTTTGGTACCCAAACCTGTTTATATAACAAACCATCAGAATAAACCTTTGTACCCTTAGGAACCCAAATCTGTTTGAATTTCACGAAGTTTGGTTTATTTCCTTTTGGGATCCAGGATTGTTTAGAAGGATTATTATAAAACAATTTCTCATTTTGATTTTGACTCAAAAAACCTTTGAAATTATAAGAGTTCAAATTTTCAAATTGATTCTTTTCAAGGTTGTTTGAAGAATTTTTCAAATCATTTGTAATTCGTCTTTCAAAAACATTATTTTTCTCAAACCCAAGTCCATGTTTATTTTGAACAGAAAATTGGTTTTTCAACAACATATTCAAAGATTTTTCACCGTTTGAAAAATTAGACAAGATTGTTTCAAGTTGTTGAATTTCAGTTTTAAGATCACCATTTTCTTTCAATAAATCTGAACAACGATTTTTAGTGATCTCACATCTTTTAAAATAAGATTTCAAAACCAAATTTTCATCTTTGAGTAACTTTATTTTGGTTTGGGACTCAGCAATCTCAGCCTCAAAATGTTTTCGACTTTCAGACTCAAATTTCTTGAAATTTTCAATCTCGTTTTCAAGTTCTTTCAAAATCGAATTCGATTTCAACAGATTTTCCTTTTCTGCAATTTCAAGTTTGGAATGAATATTAGTTTTAAAAATTTCAAATTCCTTTTGCAGATGATTGTTCAAATTTTATAACTCAATCTTGTTTGCTTTTAAGACCAAAATTTCATCTTTAAACTTTTGAATATTTTTATTGAGATGAACAAGATTGGTTTTCGATTTCAAACAATTTTTACAATCTGAATCTGAAAGGTTTTTAAAATATTCAAGCCGTGATTCCAAATCATCAATTTTGCTGTTCAACTCAGAATTCCTAGATTTTAGAGTTTTGTTTTTAGATTTGAGTTTATCAACAGATTTAGTTAAATCAACACACATATAAACCAAATCTTCGTATGAGAAATTTTCAATTTCAGCAACCGTTGATTCTCCATCATCTGATCCTTCTGAATTCTCATTTGTAAATCCTGTTAAACAGAATTCTGAATGTGAATTGACAATCTGGGGTTTTGAGCTGGAGTTGTCAATTTGACCATACTTCGTATTGAGAGCTGTCCAAATTTCCTGCGCAGTTAAACAATGGGAAATCAGACTGTATTGATTATCATCAAGATGAGAATAAAGAATATGTGTAGCACGAGAATTAAAAACATTATCTACCATATCGTACCCATTGATAACAACATCCCAACATTTAATATTAACATATTTTAAATAAAATTCCATTTTGGATTTCCAGTTTAAAAAATCTGTTCCAGTGAAAATAGTTGGAGATGAACTGGACTGACTTTCGCTAGACAGACAACTAGGGTTACTCATGACTCTAGAGTTAAAAAAAAATACCTGCTCTGATACCACTTGTTGGATCTAGATTAACCCTAGAGGGGGGGTGAATAGGGTTTATCACAGTTTTTAACTGAATTAAAATTCTAACGAGATATTAAAATAATAAATAGATCACAGATTATAGCAGAAACAGAAATGCAGAAAATAAATCACACACAGATATACCCAGCTTCGGCATAACCCTGCCTACTGCTGCATTTCTAAGGTTTCTACTAGGTGATAGAACAGATCTGGCATACAAGACCATGTACACTTGCAAACCCTGCTCCTATTCTAACCCTACGCTCAAATCCCTAGATTGATCGATATCCCCTCGATCAGATTTCCCGTATTACAAACCAGTAACACGTAACCTAGATTTACAGACTCTAGTGGACTGCCAATCAACACCCTGACTGGAACCCTAGAAATTTTGCAGACTTCTACAAACTGTTCGATGGTTTTTACAAAGCAAAATAGAAAGTACAAGACCAAAAAAAAAGAAAACCCTAGGAAATTAAGAAAAAAGGGTCATCTCCTTTAATTAGACAATTCAAAAACCCTTTCAACTTGACCGGCCCATTCACAAATTGGTTGCCCACTTATTTTGACCCGATCACTTTGTCTTTGAGAATTAAAAATGGCGGCTGCGATTTCTAGGGTTTCACTAAATCTTCCCCAAATCGATTTCAACTTCGATGGCTTTCTGGAATTGATGGAATAGCTTCTCTGATGCTTGATTCTTTGTGGCTTTGCTCGTCTGATTTGGGATTGCTTTCTGGTTCGATCGAAATTGTGAGTTTTCTGAAATTTCTTGCTTTGAAAATGCTTGAATTGAGTTTTGTGTGTTTTCGATCTATTCGCCAGTGATGAAATGGTGACGTTAAATAGGGATATAATCGAACCCTAATAACTCTGATTTAAAAAAAAAACGGCTTGCTCTGGTTTTTCCCGATTTGTTGAATTCCCATTTTGGTTCCTTGTTTTTAAAATCCTTGCGTGTAATATAGGGTAAAATAAAAATACCCTAATTGCTCTGATTTCAGAAAGTGATTCGATCTGATTGCTTGCTTTCCTATTTTGGGTGTCGGTTTCAATTGATTTGTGTTTGTGAAAATTTTGTGTCACCCTTGAAAAATTCCCCTTGATGAATTGATTACTTGCTCGATATAAATCTCCTTGAAATCTGATTAAAACATTTCTGGAAATGAATTGGTCCTTGTGAGATTTCGGCCATGTCATGAATAATTTATCTGATCCCAAATATGATTTCTGGAATGCCTTAAAATAAACTTGCCAAAGATGAATACTCGAAATCTGGAAATAATTTTCTTGCACTTAAACAGTTACCAGATTTGTTGTGATGATTTTGAATTGCTGCTTTGATTGAATTTGGCCGAGGATACAGGAAATAAATTCTTTGTCCCTTTTAAAATTTTTCTTTTTTCAAAAATAATTATTGAAAAAAAAAACTGGAAACAATTTTCCATCTGAAAACTGATTTCTGGCCAAAACAAATCATTGCTTATGCTCATTAAAATAGTGATGACAGGATAAAAAAAATGGTTTAAAATCTTGCCAAAAATAATGTTGCAATATCTGGAATCTGTTTAAAAACTTGCCAAAACAGATTTTTCTGATTTCTGGAAACTTGTTGCCTTGTATAAATTCAATCGGCCTTGAAAGAAAACGACCTTGAATTGATTTTGAAATGTTGCAGTGATCCCCCAAAATATTTGTTTACATTTGTTCTGTGAGATGCTGCAAAATCTTGCCACATTTGTATGAACCATTTCTTGGAAAGCTTTAAAACCGTGAATCCTGGCTTATTTATTTCAGAGATGAAATATGCTGGTTCATGAAATTTTCTGAACCATGCCTTTATATATACTTGAGCAATACATTTGCTTTGTCTCCTCGACCATGTGACTTCACCATGCTTGTCACCATTCATGTATATGTGTCCCTGAATTTGTGCATGAATATTTACCTCGCATGAATGCTTGTCACTTGAGTTTTTCTGACATGCACACAGTTTCACCTAACCATGCACATGAATGATCACACTTGAAACATATGCATTGCTGATTTGAGCTGATGCATGCACCTGAGCATTAAACTGTGTATACACACCCTATGTATATGCTATTCCCACTTTAAATCTGCCTGGACCATTTTGAGCTGTATTTGTAGAACTGATATGAGCTCCTCTGCTTGTTATCCATTTCACCATGCTTCATTTATATATGCCATTGTACACCTTGTAGCTGCACCAGTATATTTTGTAAAGCTTGTGCCTTCTTGTTTGGGTTTGCTGAAAGTATTGAAATGATGCTTTGACCTTTTGCTCTAACTTTTGTTGTACTGTTATTTGTGTGACTTCTCTGCTTTGACTCACACTTGTTCATACTGTGTATGCTTCTTTTTTTCAAACTTTGTTTGGCCATATTGAAATGGCTCGACCACTTTGTTTTCACACTTGAAACCTGAATTTTGCAAACTGCTGCCATGTTCTCTACACTCATTTGTGCCATCTGTGTTGACTTGTTTATTGAACCATTGATCAAACTGCTTTGCTTTATGTTTGTGCATGGCTCGACATTTGGACTGTTTGCTGGTTTGACTTTGATTTTTGTTGAAACTGTTTTTGTGCACTTTGACTTTATTTTCATGTGCACTGAGTCGAGAAGGTCCACGTGGCTACTCCTCAGTTGCATGCTGATTGGCGAGGCAGTGCACGCGTGTATATTTATACACGTGTGTATATGCAGCCATCAGAAGAGATTTCCTGTCCCTGCATTGATATGTATATGTTGTCTGCCTTGTGGTATTTACAGTGTATCACTGTGAATATCACAAGTTGTCTAGACACAGTATTGATGGTTTTTATAAATCAGATCAAGTCATGAAAAATGATGAGAAACACACCAGAAATCTGAGGCAAATAAAATTTTAAAATTAAAATTTATATTTGCATATATTCAGTATTATTTCTATTGCAGTATACTGTGTGTTTCTGTTTCATGTGTGACAGGTAAGAAGATGAGATTGGACTGAAAGCTGTGAAGACAAAAGACAAGAAGACAGAAGGCAGAAAACAAGAACAGTGTGTGTGTAACAGTGAAATGTGTCAAAGTGTATGTATGTAAATATGAGTGTTGAGACTGAATGTATGTACAAAATGGGTGTTGAGTTATTCTGTAATGAGGAGCTGATATGTATATGAAATTGAAATGTGTTCAAATAGTGGAGTTTTAAATAGTTGTACTATTTGAATTTCTGTACAGTCGTATTTTATTTAAATATAAATATTATATTCCAGTCTGTGATTTACAATAACAGTACAATATCAAACACATTAAAATAATATTTATTTGGTTGTTATCATCAAACAAAAATCATATAATTGTGTATACAACACCGTTATATACAACAAACGGGAGGAAGGACCTCAGGGAGGACATGCGTTTCTTTCTAGCTAGGGTGGTGCCAGTGACCTACCAGCCCTGACATTTATATACTTTTCACCTATGTGGTTGTTGCTGTTGCGAGGCGCCTCGGTTTGATCGGACGATCCGGGTCCGATGGAGTCATTCGTTGGCTCGTTTATGCCCCAAAGGGCGGGGAAACGTAGTGTTCAGGCATTTTAATCCACATCGGTGGACCGGCCCTGTCGCTCCGAAGGCTTGACTGAGTACTTGCCTATGGCTCGGGCTAGAGAGTCACGAATTCGGTATGGACTATCTTTTGCCTTGGTTCATGACGGAAATCCAATTTCCAAATACGACATCGTGCGGTTTTGATTGTATATATATATGGCGACATGATATATGGTACCCATGCCGTCTATGATTGATAGTTATGATTTGAAATAGTTTTCAGAACATATTAACACTAGCAATAATATCAAATGCCTTTGTTTTATTCGTATCAATCATATTTTGGCCATTATAAGGTAAAACTCTATCCTCCGGTTTGCGTTGCATTGTGTGATGGGAACTGAGTCTTATAATGGTTTCATTTTTATAAAAAGCATAGCGATGTTTAAAAGAAAGATTTGTTTTAAAGCACTGGCAATCCAATGGAGTAAACCCGTTCCACGAAAGTGGCGTGGTCCTGTGATTAGCCAAATTATATATATGTGTTGAGTGGATTTCTCATACCAGTCCCATGACTGACTCGTAGTTTGTTTCACTCTCAAACTCGGGTGCCCCTTTTTCTACACGGGCAGCCTTGTATTCAGGTTTAGCTGGTTCTTTCTGGATAGCTAGAGCTGAAGATGGATTCTATCATTTATTTCTTTTTTAATGCTGTTCAGCTCCTATTGTACATATTTTGTTTATTTCCGCTGTAGACATTTATGTATAGCTGAACTGTATTTGTACTAAGTAAGATCCTGTATACTGTGTAACTCTGATGATTACTTTTATCCAGTATATTCTATTGTTCATTACCTGGTGTATTTATTTAATTATGTTCTGCTATTATCTGTTTCTGTGTTATATTCCAAAGATAACCCTGGTCTCCGTCTGAACGGGATTTTGGGTCGTCACAACGTGGTATCAGAGCTTTGGTTAAGCTTAGTTCTGGAATATAACATTTGAACGAACTCTTCAGAAATAGAACCAGTAGTGTTCTAGGACGGGTAACTCTATACAGATAGGATCAGTAATATCCTGGTATGAGTAAAGCAGAATGAAATTACACCTCAATAGACCCATTTACAATTGAAGTATATGTTTCTATGTTTGAAAATATCTTTTCTGTGACCTGACACTTTGTCTGCTAATTGCAGACGTACTAGAAAATGAGTGACAGGAACAGAAGAAATAATCGTATGGCTCGACCAGCTAATGAGCCAGTTGTGCTCCCACAGCCAGAATCCGATATAGAAGTTCTATTCAAGAGATTTCGGAATCTTGGTGGATCGCCATTCTTAGGCAAGGAGTCCATTATGGAAACACAAGCTTGGATTCGTTCTGCAGAAAAGATCTTTGAGGGTTTAAAGCTGAGAGACGATCAGAAAAGATTACTGGCGTCCTGGGCACTCAAAGAAGAAGCTTTGTTTTGGTGGGATTCAGTTATTAAAGATAATCCAGAAGGTGATATCACCTGGGACAGATTCAAAGTAATTTTCTTGGAAAGATTTACTCCTCCCGAAGCGACCGAGAGATTATGTGATGAATTTTCTTATTTGATACAAGGTGATATGACCATCCCAGAATATCATAAGAAATTCAACGAACTTTCTCACTTTACTCCCCATCTAATTCAGAATACGAGGAGAAAGAATTTGAGATTTATTTACGGGCTTCAAAGGAAATATCAGAATAAAGTATTGGGACATGTGAAGCTCCCGTTTTCTGAAATGATATACATGGCTTATCAGTATGAAGATCTCCATAAGAAAGGAATGTTGCGCGACGAAGAAGAAGTTTGTTGTAGTGACAAAGAAGAGTCGGAAACTGATATTGCTGGAGCCAGTACGAGGTCAGAGGTCAAGGAGAAGCCTAGTGCTAAGAGAAAAAGGGCTAAGTCTGGGAAAGAACCAGTGACAACTACTATTTGCTCTAACTGCAATAAGCAAGGACATTTCTCGATAAGTTGCAGATCTCTAAAGAAGCAGATCGAGAGTGGGTATAAACGCGCTATGAAACAAAAGAACCCGCATGGGGAAAGGAGATGCCATAAGTGTCGTCAAGCAGGTCATATTGCACGGGAGTGTCAACTCTCAAAGAAATCCAAGGCAGTACATATAAACGAAATAGCAGAAACTTCTGAGCCCTCAGATAAGCAAGGGAGGTCTGATGTTTTAGAAGACACGCTCAATGTTAAAAACATTCCAGTTAAAGTACTGTTTGACACAGGTGCATCACGGAGCTTTATTGCAAAGAGTGCAGTCAAGAAGTTGGATTTGAAATTGAAGAAGCTCAAAGAGCCAATGACTGTCCAGAATCCAGTTGGAGGTTCCATCAATCTCAGTTGGATTTGTGCAGTACCCGTCTCTTTTTCTTGCTATAAATTCCCCATTGTCTCTATCGTCATGAATTTTAATGAATTCGATCTTATTTTGGGATTGGATTGGCTAACCAAATACGAGGCGGAGGTTAGATGTGCCGAGAGGGTTGTTAAGACAAAGGCACAATTGGGAAATTATATAACCATACCATGTGAAGGCCCGACTTCTAATAGAAAAGACTTCTGGGCTGCTTTGAATGTTTCTCCAGCCCAAATTGAAAATGTTCCTGAAGTCACAGAGAATATTCCTGACCTCATCAAAGACATTCTCGTCGTCAAGAATTATGCGGATGTGTTTGAGGAAGTCGTTCGCTTACCTCCGCAGAGAGAAATAGATTTCAAGATTGCTTTGATTCCGAATGCAAGGCCGGTAGTTCACGCTATTTGAAGAATGTCCTTGAAAGAGAAGGAGGAATTGGACAATCAAACACGACAGCTAGTATGGAAAGGTCTGATCAGGCCTAGTTTCTCTGATTGGGGTGCAGCAGTGGTGTTTGTCCCAAAATCTGACGGTACTCTACGTCTATGTGTGGATTATCGTGATTTAAACAAGCAAACCGTAAAGAACAAATATCCATTGCCGCGAATAGATGATTTGTTAGATCGATTAAATGGCGCACAAGTATTTTCACGAATGGACCTAGCTACAGTCTTCCATCAACTTCGTATTGCCGAAGAGTGTGTTCCAATGACAGCATTCAGAGGCCCCGACTTATTCTACGAGTGGTTAGTAATGCCGTTCGGCTTATGTAACGCTCCAGCTTATTTCGTCGATCTGACGAACAGAGTATTCAGAGGAGTATTGAATAAATTTTTTCTGGTTTTCATTGACGATATTCTAATCTTCTCTAAATCGAAGGCCGAACATGAAAAGCATCTGGAACAAGTGTTAGAAATTCTCAGACGGAATGTATTAAAAGCCAAGTTTTCCAAATGTATATTCTGGCAAGATGAAGTGAAATTTCTGGGCCATGTTGTATCGAAAGAAGGAATCGCTGTTGATCCAAGTAAAATCACGGCTATTCAAAACTGGAAACAGCCCAGCACCCCCACTGAAGTCCGTAGTTTTCTCGGATTGGCTAGCTATTACCGGAAGTTCGTTAAAGACTTTTCGAAGATACCTGGTCACTTAATGAAGCTTACAAAGAAGCACTCTAAATTTAAATGGACTCCAGAAAGTGAGGAGGCTTTCGAAGAGCTAAAGTTGAGATTAACAACAGCTCCAGTGTTAACCATCATCGATGGCAACCAGGATTTAAAAGTCTGGACTGATGCTTCTAGAGAAGGCCTTGGCGCAGTGTTAATGCAAAGAGGCCAAGTGATTGCTTATGCTAGCCGTCAACTGAAGCCGCACGAGAAAAACTATGTAACTCATGACCTTGAGTTATTGGCTATAGTATTCGCCTTGAAAATCTGGAGACACTATCTTCTGGGTGAGAGGTTTGAACTGTTTACAGATCACCAGTCGTTAAAGTATCTGTTCACTCAGAAGGACTTAAATTTGAGGCAGCAGCGTTGGCTGGAGTTTCTTGCAGCATATGACTTTGAAATTATATATACTCCAGGGAAAGCCAATGTCGTGGCCGATGCGTTAAGCAGAAAGAATGAAATGATCGCCAGTTTTATTATCACGACTTCATTGCTAGATAAGATATCTGCTCTTCAGGAGGATGATCACTTCATTCAGAAGATCAGAGGGATAATTCAACAAGGCGAACCCTCAAGTTTTCAAGTTGATAATGAGGGGATTCTAAGGCTCAAAGGTCGAATCTGTGTCCTTAACATTCCTGAACTTCGAAAGGAAGTACTGGACGAATGCCACAAGTCAAAACTCAGTATCCATCCAGGAGTAAGCAAAATGTATAATGACATCAAACACACTTTCTGGTGGAAGTCGATGAAAAGGGACATTTCCTTATATGTTAGCCGATGCCCTACATGCCAGCTAGTCAAGAGTGACCAGCAGAAATTGGCTGGATTATTACAACCGCTAGAAGTTCCTGGTTGGAAGTGGGAACATATTTCTATGGATTTCATTGATGGTCTGCCCAGAACCAGAAAAGGAAATGACAGTATTTGGGTGATCGTAGATCGTTTCACGAAGACCTCCCATTTCATACCTGTCAGATCAAACAGAACCGCTCAGAGCCTGGCGCAGATATACTTCACGGAAATAGTTAGACCACATGGAGTGCCGCTCAGTATAGTAAGTGATAGAGATACAATATTCACTAGCAAATTCTGGGAGGCATTTCAAGTCGAGCTGGGAACGAAGTTGAACTTAAGCACCGCTTATCATCCTCAGACAGACGGTCAGACTGAGAGGGTGAATCGCATTTTTGAAGATCTATTGCGGGCTTGTGTTCTAGATTTCGGTGGATCATGGGAAGACCATCTGCATTTGGCTGAATTCTCTTATAACAACAGCTACCAGGCGAGTCTGACAATGTCGCCATTCGAAGCATTGTATGGTAGACCGTGCCGATCTCCTGCTTGTTGGGTCGAGTCAGGAAATAGACTTGTGTTGGGTCCCGATATGATTCGAGAAGCTGCCGACAAAGTCGATTTTATTAAGAAGCGATTACTCGCCGCTCAAAGCCGACAAAAGAGCTATGCCGATAGAAGAAGAAGAAGAGATATATCCTTTGAAGTTGGCGACTATGTATATTTGAAAGTATCGCCGATGAGAGGAGTTATCCGGTTCGGTAAAACTGGAAAGTTGGCGCCCAAATTCATTGGTCCGTTTCCTATTCTGGAACGGATTGGAACTCTCGCTTATAAGGTCAAACTGCCTAACCGGTTGCCTGGAGTGCATGATGTATTTCATATATCTCAACTTCGAAAGCACGTTCATGATCCAGACTTGATCGTGGAAGAAGCAGCTCAACAGGACATTGAAATTACTCCAGAATTAGCCGTGAGACGTGAGCCGCTAAAGATTATCGACAAAGAAACCAAAGAGCCGAGGAACAAGAAGGTTCACTTAGTCAAAGTGCAATGGAGTGGAGATCCGCGAGATTGTACATGGGAAACTGAGGAGAGCATTCAGAAAGCTTATCCCAGATGCCGAGTAGATATCTTTGATTGACTCCGGTGCCAGGTACATTTACCCTACTTTGCACTACCATTCAATTCTCTACTCTATTGATATTTTCTCTTCATAGATGTGCACTTTTAATTATATAGTCTGAATGATTTAACATACACCATTATTTTTCTATAAAATTCTATCACTATATTACCCTTTTCTCATATTTGCTTTTTTAAAAACTTTTGCATATAAAAAGTCAAACTATTCTTAAAAGTATTAAAACTTGGAGCAATCTATATATGTTAATGAAAATGTTAATGAATTATTTAATCATGAAATCTAAAATTTCAATTAAGAAAACATTTAGAAATAATGTCTAATTTAGAAGGGTTGATTTATTTTGTAAAATTACAGTAATTTTGTTGAAATTGTTTTTTTAAAAAAGTTTTCAAAAGTTACAATGTTAGTAAAAGAAATAAATTTCATTTTATTGAATTTTACTCAATTTGATGTAGAATTTAAAATTTTGGGTAATTGTGTTTTAAGTTTGAAAGAGGAAAGAAAAAGAAGATGAGAACATGGACAATTTAGTAAAAGAAACGATGTATATAAAGTAATATATGGTGTACAGTAGTTTATTATAATTTATTGTATATGTTTAGTAATTATTGTTGTATAAATAGAAACAACCATATAATTTATGAATCAAAACACTCTAGTCAGAAGGAGAAGCAAATAAAACGACACCTGAGAGATTCGAACTCTCGCGGGGAAACCCCATGTACTTAGCAGGCACACGCCTTAACCACTCGGCCAAAGTGTCTTTTATGCTAAAAATAAAATGCATTGAATCATTACTATTTCGAACAAAACAAATTAATTAAAACTCAGCAAACCAACCAACCCTTTTTTGGTAAAAACATTGAACCAAAAAGAAGAAGAATGTAATTGCGAATTTGAACTCCTGCCGAGAGGAATGTTCTATAGAAAACATGGAATTTGCAAGTATGTTCAATAGTTTTGCAAACAAGTCCAATTTTTTTTGATAATTTTTTTGCTGTTTTTCCAAGAATAGATTTGACAGTAATAATGATTTCGACATATATATCGCGGAACTACAATATTAGTATGAATAATGGTTTTCCACATTGAATGTCGCTTATTATTTTCCTTCTATGTCGGTGCTTGTAAATTTTAGGAAAACACATGTTTATTTTCGTACTTAGTAACTTCTAATAAAATATGTATGTGATTGAGTTACAAGACCTCCTTTATAAGGGAAATCATAATTAAAATTTTATACATAAATGGATAAGGAAAGATTAGAGGGTACAAGCTATATAAAGGATAAAAAATGATGTGTGCAATGCTTGAACTTGTAAATTTTGAGTAAGTTTGAATGTGTCAAAAATGTATTCATCGTAAATTAACTACATAATAAAATGTAAAGTAAAAACTTGGATAATGCTCCGTTTAGAAAGTTTATTCATTTTATGCTAGCCATATAAGCTAAATGTTTTTTGTTTACATCAATGCAACAAATCGATAAGCTATATATAATTGATGAATCAAAACAACTTTCAAAAGGATGAGCAAATAAAACGACACTTGAGTGATTCACAATCTCGTGGGGAAACCGCATGTACCTAGCTGGCACAGGCCTTAACCACTCGGCCAAAGTGTCTTTTATGATGAAAGAAAAATGCATTGGCTCATTTTTATTACGAATAAAACAGATTAATTAAAACTTAACCAAACCAACCTTTTGGTTAAAAATATTGAACCAAAAAGAAGAAGAATGTTATTGCGAATCTGAGCTCCTGCGGAAAGGAATGTTCTATTAAAAACATGCAATTTGCAAGTAAGTTCAACAGTTTTGCAAACATGTTCAGTTTTTTTCGATCATCTTTTTGCTGTTTTTCCAAGAATAGAAGTGACAGTAATAATGATTTTGACGTATAAATCAATTCAGGAAGTACAATATTAGTATGAATAACGGTTTTCCACATTAAATGTCACGTGTTATTTTCATTCTATGTCGGTCCCTGTAAATTTTAGGAAAACACATGTTTGTTTTCATACTTAGTGAATTTTGATAAAATATGTATGTGATTGAGTTACCAAACCTCCCTTGTAAGGGAAATGATAATTAAACTTTTAAACATAAATGGAAATGGAAAGATTAGACGGTACAAGGTATAAAAATGAAAAAAAAGATTCGTGCAATACTTGAACTAGTAAATTATGGTAGGTTTAAGTCGACTAATTACAAAACTTGTTGTGAAATGTGTCATAAATTTATTCATCTTAGGTTGACTACATCATACAATGTAAAGTACAAACTTGGAAAACACTCCATTTTGTATGTTTATTCATTTTATGCTGGCCATATGAGCTAAATGTTTTTTGTTTACGTTATTGCAACAAATCGATGAACCGTATATAATTTAGAAAATTTAACTTATACACCAAAAACAACTTAACATACACCATTATTTTTCTATAAAATTCTATCAATAAATTACCCTTTTCTCATATTTGTTTTTTTTAAAAACTATTGCGCATAAAAAGTCAAATTATTCTTAAAAGTATTAAAACTTGAACCAAACTATATATGTTAATGAAAATGTTAATGAATCATTTAATCATGAAATCTAAAATTTAAATTAAGAAAACATTCAGAAATAATGTCTAATTTAGAAGTGTTGATTTATTTTGTAAAATTACAGTAAATTTTTTGAAATTGACTTTTTATCAAAAAGTTTTCAAAAGTTACAATATTAGTAAAAGAAATAAATTTCATTTTATTGAATTTTACCCAATTTGATGTAGAATTCAAAATTTTGGGTAATTGTGTTTTAAGTTTGAAAGAGAAAAGAAAAAGAAGATGGGAACATGGACAATTTAGTAAAAGAAACGATGTATATAAAGTAATATATGGTGTACAGTAGTTTATTATAATTTCTGGTATATGTTTAGCAATTTTTGGTGTATAAATAGAAATAGCCATATAATTTGTGAATCAAAACACCCTTGTCAGAAGGAGGAGCAAATAAAACGTTACTTGAGAGATTCGAACTCTCACGGGGAAACCCCATGTACTTAGCAGGCACACGCCTTAACCACTCGGCCGAAGTGTCTTTTATGCTAAAAATAAAATGCATTGAATCATAACTATTGCGAACAAAACAAATTAATTAAAACTGATCAAACTAACCAACCCTTTTTTGGTGAAAATATTGAACCGAAAGGAAGAAGAATGTAATTGCGAATTTGAACTCCTGCGAGAGGAATGTTCTATAGAAAACATGAAATTTGCAAGTATGTTCAATAGTTTTGCAAACAAGTCCAATTTTTTTCGATTATTTTTTTGATGTTTTTCCAAGAATAGATTTGACAGTAATAATGATTTCGGCATATATATCGCGGAACTACAATATTAGTATGAATAATGGTTTTCCACGTTGAATGTCACGTATTATTTTCCTTCTATGTCGGTGCTTGTAAATTTTAGGAATACACATGTTTATTTTCGTACTTAGTGAAAGAGGCTATATAGCGGTATAGGATCGTGTAGTATGGAGAATATGATGCAGAGTATATAATAGAGTAGTAAGCAGTAAATCACATAGTCGATTTATACTGGTTCGGACCATTATCCTACGTCCAGTCCCAGACTCACTTCTGGAATTTCACTAACACTAAAACCCTCGCTTAACCCGGAGAAATAGGTACACAATTACCCGAACCACTGAACATGATTTCTTGCCTCAACCACTGAAGAGGACTTCACAATTACAAAGGTTTTGGACTTTTGAATGTGTTCCAAACAACACTGAGTAGTCACAATATAATACAACACTCCTATAGCCCTCACAAATGATATTTTAGTGGATGTGCAAAGGGTAGGATTAATATTAGATCAATTATAAAGGATGTGAATGAAAATAATCGATCTTTTTAATAGAATTTGAGAGAATGATAGTTATAGAGCAATTTTAGAGCAAAATCAATAGATTTGATCAAAGTAGTTGTTGTAAAATCAATGGAGATGTTTGGGGCTTATATAATGATGAAGGGATGTCATTAGAATAGTCACAACCCTTCTGAAAGATCAAAAAACTGAAAAGATTTGGTGAAAAACGAAGTGTCTTTTCATAAAATATAGACGTTATTTACAGCACTTATGACAGCACTGAACAGTAGCGTTTGGCAGAAAAACGCTATCGTATGTTTTTCAAAATATAGCCGTTATACCCTTTCATAGCGTTTCGGAATATAGCCGTTATAACCTTTAATAGCGTTTCTGGACAAAATGCTACGGTTTTCTACTGCGAAAAATTCTGCAAATCAGCCTTCTATATTCATCATTTTTTGACTTTTTTATCGTTTTTCTTGCAGTAAAAAATTCCAAAAAATTATGAAAATTGCTTCATGATATATTAGATGTTATGTACAAATGTTAGGTGATTTGAAGTTAATTTGTGGGGCTTTAACAATTCTAGACTATAACGACTTTATGTACACTCAACTTATGATATGCATTCTTTTGAAGCTCTTGAGTCTGTTTCTTCTTGACTTCTTCCATCATTAGAGTCTAAATAGATTTTCAATCACCATAATAGATATTCAAATGCTTGAACACTACATAATTGATTAACATCCTTCATGCATATGCTTTTATCCTCTTTTGTACTGTGTATCTTCATGTTTAACTTATTTTCTTTAGTCTTTTTGATACTCATGTACCTGCAAGTTAGCTCAGAAGTTCTTTGATATAATTGTATAGTTGTTGCAATCAAAATCCAACAATATAGTTTCCAACATTCTCCCCCTTTTTGATGATGACAACTATACAATTTACAAATATATATTCATTCTATAAAATATCATTATTACCAAAGCTCCCTCTATCAATATATACATGAATTTCTCCCCCTTTGTCATTATCAAAAAGAATGAGGAAATAAATATATTTTTCCTTTTTTCATATTCCTATATATATATATATATTGATTTTGAGTGTGTGATATTTGAAGATATATATAAAAACACAATCTAATATCACATAAAAAAAATTCTTGAATAAATATTCACCTCCATTTTGTTTGATGATAGAATCTTGCATTATCATCGTCTTGTCTTTATCTTCTCCCCCTGAACGTGTGATATATGAAAATTTCTCCCTTTGAGTATGTGATTATTATATTTCCAGATTCCCTGATTTAACTTTAAGCTCAGTTTTTAAAGATATTAGAGATACTGAAATACCCTTTTTTTTGTTGTGGTGTACCTGCAACAAATATTATATAAATACTTTGGTACCCACTTCTTCCGTTAGGGTCCAGGGGTTAGATAGAAGGTAACCATACCGATGAGGGTTTAATGGTACCTTTTAAAATAAAAATTTTATTTTTAACTACTGAATCAAAATAATCATCTATATATTTTTCTCTGTTTTTCCAATTTACAGGAACCCAAATACTTAGATAGTTTCTAATAATATTTCCTGTTGTACTTCTGTTATAAATGTTTCTAGTCATAGGAGCATTTGAATTTCTATAGAATTTGATCTTCGAGTTACACGTGCTTTAGTACTAGCAGTTAAATTTTTGTAATACATGAAAGCATGTCTAGTACTAGTTCTATAATTAGTTTTATTATACCCTAAGCCACTTTTATCGTGTAAAGGACTAGAGCAAGATAAAATATAATTTAAATCATTTTGACCTTTATTAAATTTTGCGAACTTATTTGTACATTTTTCAAATTTGATTCCAAAGTCGCGATTGAAATTTTCAAAAGAAGTCTTGCAATCTTTTAAACTAATTTTCTTATTTAATTCAGAATTCTCCCTTTTAAAAGTACTATTCTCATTTTTGAGACGACAAATTTGAGATCCTGAATTAACTAAAGAAGAGTGTAATTTTTCAAAATTTTCTTTCGAATCAGACGTTTCATTTTGCAAAGTATTATTATTAATCTTTAAAAACTCATATTTTTTAGATAATTCTAAATTCTTTTCAGTTAAAGCTCCATTCTCTATTTTAAGAGACGAAACTAAAGAATTAGAATTATTTAAAGAATCTTCTAATGATTTATTTCTATTTTTCAAGAGATCAATTTCCTTTAAAAGAACATTGTTTTTATCTTCTAGTTGCTCATTTTCTTTTTGAAGGAAATCTTTTTGAAAAACAAGCTCTTCTAGGGTATTTTCAAAACATTTGGCTTGTTTGACTAAAAAATTGTTTTCTTCTTTTAATTTGGAATTTTCTTGCTCACAATTTTTAGACTAGGCTAAAATAATTGCATTAAGTTTAGCCAAACTTTTAAAATCTTTTAATAATTTTTCGTGGTCTAATAAAAGATCATTATATAATGAATCATCACATACCGATTGTGATCTCACTTTATCCATTAAACATTTGCTCTCTTGCTCCGTTGCTTCTGCTTTGTTGTTCTTCCACTTTCTAATACCTTTACTAGATTTCTTTATTGCTATTTATTCTAGGATGTTGTTAAGATATCTAGAATACCAAGCTCTGATACCAATTGAAAGAGGCTATGCAGCGCTATAGGATCGTGTAGTATGGAGAATATGATGTAGAGTATATAATAGAATAGTAAGCAGTAAATCACACAGTCGATTTATACTAGTTCGGACCATTGTCCTACGTCCAGTCCCAGACTCAATTCTGGAATTTCACTAACACTAAAACCCTCGCTTAACCCGGAGAAATAGGTACACAATTACCCGAACCACTGAACGACATTCCTTACCTCAACCACTGAAGAGGACTTCACAATTACAAAGGTTTTTGACTTTTGAATGTGTTCCAGACAACACTGAGTAGTCACAATATAATACAACACTCCTATAGCCCCCACAAATGATATTTTAGTGGATGTGCAAAGGGTAGGATTAATATTAGATCAATTATAAAGGATGTGAATGAAAATAATCGATCTTTTTAATAGAATTTGAGAGAATGATAGTTATAGAGCAATTTTAGAGCAAAATCAATAGATTTGATCAAAGTAGTTGTTGTAAAATCAATGGAGATGTTTGGGGCTTATATAATGATGAAGGGATGTCAATAGAATAGTCACAACCCTTCTGAAAGATCAAAAAACTGAAAAGATTTGGTGAAAAACGAAGTGTCTTTTCATAAAATATAGCCGTTATTTACAGCACTTAAGACAACACTGAACAGTAGCGTTTGGCCCAAAAACGCTATCATATGTCTATTCAAAATATAGCAGTTATACCCTTTCATAGCGTTTCGGAATATAGCCGTAATAACCTTTAGTAGCGTTTCTGGACATAATGCTACGGTTTTCTGCTGCGAAAAATTCTGTAAATCAGCCTTCTATATTCATCATTTTTTGACTTTTTTTATCGTTTTTCTTGCAATAAAAAAATCCAAAAAATTATGAAAAATGCTTTATGATATATTAGATGTTATGTATAAATGTTAGGTGATTTGAAGTAAATTTGTAGGGCTTTAACAATTCTAGACTATAATGACTTTATGTACACTCAACTTATGATATGCATTCTTATGAAGCTCTTGATTCTGTTTCTTCTTGCTTCTTCAATCATTAGAGTCCAAATAGATTTTCAATCAACATAATAGATATTCAAATGCTTGAACACTACATAATTGATTAGCATCCTTCATGCATACGCTTTTATCCTCTTTTGTACTGTGTATCTTCATGTTGAACTTATTTTCTTTTCTCTTTTTGATACTAATGTACCTGCAAGTTAGCTCAGAAGTTCTTTGATATAATTGTATAGTTGTTGCCATCAAAATCCAAAAATATAGTTTCCAACACTTAGTAACTTCTGATAAAATATGTATGTGATTGAGTTACCAGAACTCCTTTATAAGGGAAATCATAATTAAAATTTTATACATAAATGGATAAGGAAAGATTAGAGGGTATAAGCTATATAAAGGATAAAAAATGATGTGTTCAATGCTTGAACTTGTAAATTATGAGTAAGTTTGAATGTGTCATAAATTTATTCATTGTAAAATTAACTACATCATACAATGTAAAGTAAAAACATGGATAACGCCCCGTTTTGTAAGTTTATTCATTTTATGCTGGCCATATAAGCTAAATGTTTTTTGTTTACATCAATGCAACAAATCGATCAACTATATATAATTTATGAATCAAAACACACTTTCAAAAGGATGAGCAAATAAAACGACACTTGAGTGATTCGCAATCTCGTGGGGAAACCCCATGCACATAGCTGTCACACGCCTTAACCACTCGGCCAAAGTGTCTTTTATGATGAAAGTAAAATGCATTGGCTCATTTTTATTGCGAATAAAACAGATTAATTAAAACTTAACCAAACCAACCTTTTTGGTTAAAAATATTGAACCAAAAAGAAGAAGAATGTTATTGCGAATTTGAGCTCCTGCCGAGAGGACTGTTCTATTAAAAACATGCAATTTGCAAATAAGTTCAACATTTTTTCCAACATGTTCAATTTTTTTCGATCATCTTTTTGCTGTTTTTCCAAGAATAGAATTGACAGTAATAATGATTATGACGTATAAATCGATTCAAAAAGTACAATATTAGTATCAATAATGGTTTTCCACGTTAAATGTCACGTGTTATTTTCATTCTACGTCGGTGCCCGTAAATTTTAGGAAAACACATGTTTTTTTCACACTTAGTGAATTTTGATTAAATATGTTTGTGATTGAGTTACCAAACGTCCCTTGTAAGGGAAACGATAATTAAACTTTTATACAAAAATGTAAATGGAAAGATTAGACGGTACAAGGCATAAAAAGGAAAAAAAATGATGTGTGCAATACTTGAACTTGTAAATTATGGTAGGTTTAAGTCGACAAATTACAAAACTTATTGCGAAATGTGTCATAAATTTATTCATCTAAAGTTAACTACATCATACAATGTAAAGTAAACACTTGGATAACACTCCATTTTGTAAGTTTATTCATTTTATGCTGGCCATATAAGCTAAATGCTTTTTGTTTACATTATTGCAACAAATCGATAAACCGTATATAATTTGGTAAATTCTACTTATACACCGAAAACAACTTAACATACACCATTATTTTTCTATAAAGTTCTATCACTAATTACTCTTTTCTCATAGTTTCTTTTTAAAAAACTTTTGCATGTAAAAAGTCAAATTATTCTTAAAAGTATTAAAACTTGAAGCAGACTATATACGTTAATGAAAATGTTAATGAATTATTTAATCATGAAATATAAAATTTCAAGTAAGATAACATTCATAAATAATGTCTAATTTAGAAGGGTTGATTTATTTTGCAAAATTACAGTAATTTTGTTGAAATTGATTTTTTTCAAAAAAAATTCAAAAGTTACAATATTAGTAAAAGAAATAAATTTCATCTTATTGAATTTTACTCAATTAGATGTAGAATTTACAATTTTGGGTAATTGTGTTTTAAGTTTGAAAGGGGAAAGAAAAAGAAGATGAGAACATGGACAATTTAGTAAAAGAAACGATGTATGTAAAGTAATATATGGTGTACAGTAGTTTACTGTAATTTCTGGTATATGTTTAGCAATTTTTGGTGTATAAATAGAAATAGCCATATAATTTTTGAATCAAAACACTTTGTCAGAAGGAGGAGCAAATAAAACGACACCTGAGAGATTCGAACTCTCGCGAGGAAACCCCATGTACTTAGCAGGCACACTGTGACGAAAAGAAATTTCGCTCGGTCCGAACCAGTCGCTAAACTGATCCAGGCCATTCGAAACGCCCTATCGTTTGAGAACAAGACAAAACAGAACGCATACAAAAGAACATTTCATTGTATATTACAACAATGCATCAGATTACTAGAATATACAGAGTATAAATGAATAAATATTACACAGAAATATCAGAGATTCAAATTACATTTAAATACATCGCAGCGGAAAATAATACAATACACAACTAGAAGAGATATACGGATACAAAGCTTTCCGGATATCATTCCAGCTGTAAACCAGGATCCTGTGAATATAAATCTGCAAAACCAAAACTACTAGCTGCCCGTGTCGAAAATAAGGGCACCCTGAGTTTAGGTTGAAACAATAAACTCCAGGTCAGTCATGTGACTGGTGTGAGAACTAAAACAGTTAATCTTTATTTTATTTTAAAGTTAGGTAAATCAAGGGACCACGCCGTATAGCACGGAACGGGTTTCCTCCCAAGAATACCAGTGCATGAAACAAACAGCGCAATGCTAAATAAAGAAAAATGAAGCTGTTATAAGACACAGGTCCTATCACACAATGCAACGCAAGCCGGGGGATAGGGTTTTCCCTTATAACAGCCAAAGAATGATTGATACGTTTAAAACAAATCATTCGATACTATAATAAGTGCATAGTGTATAAAACAACTTCAAATCATAAGTATCAATCATAGGTGGCATGAGTACCATATATCATGTCGTCATATATATATACAATCAAACCCGCACGATGTCGTATTTGGAAATTGGGTTTCCATCTATGAACCGAGGCAAAAGATAGTCCTCAACCGATTCTAGACAATCTAGCCCATGTCTCAGGACCCAGACTCAGGTGGGCCTTGGATCGTCAGGGCCGGTCCACCGATGTGGATTATTATGCCTGAACAATACGTCCCTCCGCCCTTTGGGGCGTAAATGAGCCAATGAATGGCTCCATCGGACCCGAATCATCCGATCTAACCGAGGCGCCTCGCAACAGCAACAACCACATAAGTCAAACTCGTCAGATCGGGTAAAACCATTGACGCCACTTCTAACTAGAAAGAAACGCATGTCCTCCCTGATGTCCGTCTCCCGTTTTTGGTTCATACCGGGTGAGAAACTCGCGAAGTAAACGTTACACAAAGCTACGCCACAAAGGCTGTGCTTTGATCATCCCCACAAGACTTTGCTTTTCAACAGAAGCCTCGATCAATTGCCACTTAGGCATGCCACACAGGCAATTCACTCCATGCGTTTGATATCCATCAATATATAACCCCTGAGCTCGTACGTCTCAGAGAAGGGCGTTAAGCAAGAGAATAAATTCTCCGCCGCCAAACAGATATATATTTAATAGAGATCAATCACACGGACTAAAATCCAATGTCAGACACAAAGTCCATTTACAAGTCCGTTCTGGGTCTGAACGAAACCGGAGGCACCTGGTACCCCGCATATCCATCGATCTCCAAGTACGTCTGGACGATCACCAACTGTTTCCATCTTCTTGGGTGTACAGCCCAATCAAGATCATCGGTAATTACCCAAACGACGTGAAGACTTCCGGTCTTCGACCATCGTCTTCATCTTCGATTTATCGTCGTATCAGTTATTCAGAATGGGATAAACCCGGTCTTTCCGAATAACTCGCGTATATTTTAAATAAGTGTTACACAAACACAACATTCGCCTCATTCTAATTCATCAGTCACTAACCGTAAATTAATCAAGAGAATAATTCCCCAAATATTAACCCCGAAGGACGAAACCAACATCAGATCAATATCCAGAAAACCATTCTACTTAGCTAACCGATGGTTAGTTTCTAAATTTCACATTCATAGGGAAAGGTTCCCATTAATTTTATCCTAGATAAAATTCTTTAATTTATTCTTTAATCTACTTTTGAATATCCATTCAACTAGTCGGGATTAACGAACCTTACCGAAGTAATCATTTGTTTTAATTTCCCAATCCCAACCTATTCATCCCATGAAGTAAAACTGGTAATACTTCATATCTAACACCCCGGTGTTATCGGTAAATTCAATTACCATTTCACGTTCAAATCTAATTAAAGATTTAACTATCGCCTGGAGCAAAATTGGTGATACTCCATTTTGATTATTTCAATCTAATTAAAGATTCATTAAAACTCCACTTAGTTTTAATCTTTGACTGGGTTAAAGAATCAGTGTCATTTAAAACACGGTTCACGGTAAACCCAAAATATCATTCCCTTAATTATCGGGTTAAAGAACAAGTGTTATTTAAAAACACTGTTCACGATAAACCCAAAATGTCATTCCATTAATTATCGGGTTAAAGAACAAGTGTTATTTAAAAACACTGTTCACGATAAACCCAAAAATCAATATCAATTCAATTCCAATTAAATATTATTTAATTGGTACACTTCATTAAATCTAAATAAAAAGATTTAATCTTTTCTCAACAGGGTTCAAGAACAGTGTTAATGAAGACACCATTCACGACAAACCCAAATCACATTTGATATTCAATACAAGGCTCTGAATATAAAATATATCGGCTTATATTCAATATCAAATTCTACGATTAACAAATGTCATATTGCAAATAACGATATAAATATATATCTTTCAAATTTCCATAACAACACCTGTATAATCACGAATTCCAACATCGAAATATTCCGAAGACAATTTCGATTCAAATCCACTCCAATGCAATCATTGGAAATTCTGGTTATTTTTAAAACCCTTTATAAATTCAATTTATTTATTTAAAAATAAATAGAATTATAATTCTAGATCAACTAGTTCATTTCGATAAAAATCTATTTTTATCTTTTCAAATATGGAGTTTTTCATCCCAATTTTTCCCAAATCATTTCTTATGATTTTACATAAATTATTATTATTTTTAATAATTTTATCAAGGCCCGTACAGTCGATTTCCATCAATGGCCATCGAACTGCACTTACAGCGACCTTTTTCAAATTTGATTTGGACGTATCTCCAAATCCAACCGTTAGATTTCAAATTTCTAATATTCGTTAGAAAGCTGTTTTCGATACGAACCCAACGGTTTCGGTTTTAGGAGAATCCGACGGTCGGATCTCCCGTAATGTCCGTTTGAAATAAATGGTCGAAATTCGCGAACTGTCGCGGAGCGTCGCGTGCTATTCAGGCCATTATATTATATATATATATAATATATATAATATATATTTCGTCGATTTCTATTTAAAACGAATTATAAAAATAGTTTTAAATTCGTTTCAAAAGCAATTTCAACTTCCATTTCAATTCAAATCAAAATTGAATTCTTCTTTATAAATTCGTTTTAAAATTCATTTCTATTCAATTCAAATTTCAATTCATTTCAATTTGTTTCCTATTCAATTCGAATTCATTTTCAATTCAATTCGAATTGGTTTTATATTCAATTCAATTCAAATTCGTTATCTATTCAATTAAATTCGAATTCGTTTCGTTTGCTATTCAATTGAAATCAAATTCGTTTTCCATTCAATTCGAATTCATTATATATTTAATTCATTACGAAATCGTTTTATATTCAATTCATTTCGAAATCGTTATATATTCAATTCATTTCGAAATCGTTATATATTCAATTTATTTCGAAATCGTTATATATTCAATTCATTTCGATTTCGTTATACATTCAATTCATTTCGATTTCATTTCAAAATATGCGTTTTCGAAATCACTTTTCAATATGCATTTTAAAATGAATAAAATCGATATAAATATCGTTCACGTCAAAATGGCGTCAATCTAACCAACACGGCTTCATATATTTCTATTTTCAAATATTCTATTCAACAAATGAATATTTATTTTTTTGCCAACACACGACTAATCTCAACGAATGAGTACTGTCCACGTGTGACAATTTTTTTTTGTTAAATTATTTCGTTCAACACATGACTAATCTCAACGGATGAGTACAGTCAACACATGAACCTTTATTTTATATTGATAAAGATGCAAATTTTATTATTAAAATATTTCGTTCAACACATGACTAATCTCAACGAACGAGTACAGTCAACACATGAACTTTTATGCTATAATATTCTTTATTTTCTAAATTGGAATGAGGCCCAATCAATCACCATATAAAATTAATTATATGGATTTTCATACAACACACATATATAATAGCATTGAAAAATAATCAACCATCAACCAAAGTGCACTACACTGTATAAGCATCAAATATAGATATCTAATGCTTATAACAGCCTGTCAATCAATCGATCGACATATTTAATCAATCAGGATGAGTGAACTTCAAATTTCATCCCAACACCCGTGTGGGGTTTCAAGCAATCTAACGCATATTTTATTTGTGCAGTTAAGCGATGTGTAAAATTTATCGACCCAATCAATGTCCTTCAAATAGGTGTATATAAACAAACCGTCCGGTTTCTAAATGAATATTTATTTATTTACATTCACGTTAAAAATTATATTTTTAACGACAAAACATTTTATTTCAACATATGAATTTCTATTCAATTCATTTATTCTATAAAATGATATTGTTATTTTTCTAACTTATTTTAGAAAATTTCGGCGACATAACGGCACGATACTAGAAACGGGACAAGGCCTAGCCTTATCCCCGGTCTAGTGAAGGCCCACGCCATTCACACATCAATCAAATCAATTTCATTTCACCAACCAATTCAAATTTCAATCAAATAATCTAACCAACTACACAACCAAACAATTTAACAAACAAGCCATCCATGGTCTGTGGATGACGGGTGTCGGGTGCTGCTAAGCACCGTCTGCATCCTAGTATATATATAACTAGAAAAATTAAATTGAAAGGTGAGAAGTTCTCACCGATAGCTATCCAACTTCACGTCTCTTCTTTCAGAGAAATCTTCGTCGTTCTCGTCTCATAGTCATCTTTGTTGCCCGTAGCCACTATATATAAAAAATCACCCTTTCACTTCGTTATTCAGTATATAAAAATCGAGTTTTTACTTTGCTATTCAATATATAAAAATCGAATTTTTACTTTGCTATTCAACATATAAAAATAGAATTTTTACTTCGTTATTCAATATATAAAAATCGAATTTTTACTTTGCTATTCAATATATAAAAATCGAATTTTTACTTCGCTATTCAATATATAAAAATCGAATTTTTACTTTGCTGTTCAATATATAAAAATCGAATTTTTACTTTGCTATTCAATATATAAAAATCGAATTTTTACTTTGCTATTCAATATATAAAAATCGAATTTTTACTTTGCTATTCAATATATAAAAATCGAATTTTTACTTTGCTATTCAATATATAAAAATCGAATTTTTACTTTGCTATTCAATATATAAAAATCGAATTTTTACTTTGCTATTCAATATATAAAAATCGAATTTTTACTTTGCTATTCAATATATAAAAATCGAATTTTTACTTTGTTATTCAATATATAGATAAAAATTCTATTTTTACAACGCTACTCTCCATATAAAGAATTCGCCTTTTCAAATATAAAGATTAAATCTTTTCAAATATAAAGATCGAACCTTTTTAAATATATCATTATAAAAATCACATTTTTATTTTTTTCTTCTACACCTATAAAGATGGTATTTCTAATATGAAGTTTTCGCCTTTTCTAATATTAAAAATCCGAACTTTTAGATATTAAAAATCCGAATTTACGAAAGCAAAAATCCTATTTTTCTCTCTAAAAATATAGTCTTTCCTATTTAAGAAAAAATCATATTCCTACATCTTCTATATAGTAGAGATTATATTTTTTTAATACTTTAAAAAATATAAAGATCAGATTTTTATTACTTTAAAATATAAAAATCATATTTTCCATAACTTTGAAATCTTATTTAAAATCATAAACAAAACTGATTTATATTTCTTTTTTTTTACCTAATTACATAAAAGAAAAAGGAAAAAAAACAAAGAAGCTATAAAATAAAAGAAAATAAAAACTTACAGTGCGGGTGGTGTTAGAGGGGACAGCGGGGTTGGGTCGGGCGGAGGGGACCTCTGGCGGTCGGAGAGGGTGGTCTGGGCTGCGCCAGGCGCGGTGGGGTCCAAGGCGGCGAGCTAGGGCTTTCAGGGGGTTTTGGGTTTCGATTTGGGCTCGGGGTCTCGATCGACGAGGGGGTAGGAAAGAAGAAGGAGGCCGGAAGAGGAGGAGGGGGACTTGCCGAAGATCGGCGGCGCCTGCGTCGATGGTGCGACGATGATCGTTGGGAGGGAGGCGACGGTTTTGGGATTCAACATTTTTTTTTATTTGGAATTATAACGGGGGGGGGGCAGAGATATAAGGGAGGAAAGGTATATAGATATATATTTTTATTTATTTATTTAATTTCTCAGCGAAAAGCAACTTTTATTTTCGACCTCAAAACGAGGTCCACCGCCTGTCGTCCATAGCGTATTACCCCCATTCCGAACACAATGGGATATGTATCGCAGGCTGATTCGATCGTTACAATCAGTTTCCGTTTAATTTACATTTAAATCATTATATTGAATTTTAAACGTACATTTCAATTTACCGGGGTCACATACTAACTAGAAAAATTCCAGAAAAATATTTTCTAGCTTCCTATTGACGATACGGTCCTAACAAAACTAGTTTCGTCGAATTCTGAGACCGTTGGAAAAATGGCCATTTTTCAGTCGATTAAAATCAACTAAAACTGGTCAAACGCGTTTTCCTTTGCCACGCTCACATATTGATTCGAAAAATTATGAAATTTGAAACCTAGCAATAAATAGACATCCCGGATCCAACAAAAGTGGTTTCGTCGAAATCCGAGGCCGTTTGCAAAATGCCCATTTTTAAGGGCCTGAATTCCATAGCGACTATTCAGAATTTTCAACTAGACATATCTTTTGATTCCCGCTATGAAATTTCAATTTTTCGGATTCGTTGGAAAGATATCATCAATTAGATCCTAATGTTTTTGGTTTCACTAAAATCCGGATTGTTTTGCACCCGGTACATTCAATTGAAGTTTGAAATCGAATTATCGAACTACCGCGCCATTTTCAATTCTATTTATAATTATATATAAATATTTATATTCTAACGACAACGCGTATAATATATACGTCGAATTCTATTCAAAATAAATTTCTCGTCGATTTTATTTAAAATAATCCATTTTAAATATTCAAAAGTCGTTAAAATTGCCAAAATAAAAATTTTAAACTGGCCCAGAATTTCCGGGTTATTACACACACACCTTAACCACTCGGCCAAAGTGTCTTTTATGCTAAATATAAAATGCATTGAATCATTACTATTGCGAACAAAACAAATTAATTAAAACTCACCAAACCAACCAACCATTTTTTGGTAAAAATATTGAACCAAAAAGAAGAAGAATGTAATTGCGAATTTGAACTCCTACCGAGGGGAATGTTCTATAGAAAACATGAAATTTGCAAGTATGTTCAATAGTTTTGCAAACAAGTTCAATTTTTTTCAATCATTTTTTTGTTGTTTTTCTAAGAATAGACTTGACAATAATAATGATTTTGACATGTATATCGCGGAACAACAATATTTGTATGAATAATGGTTTTCGACATTGAATGTCAAGTATTATTTTCCTTCTATGTCGGTGCTTGTAAATTTTAGGAAAACACATGTTTATTTTCATACTTAGTAAATTCTAATAAAATATGCATGTGATTGAGTTACCAGACCTCCTTGATAAGGAAAATCATAATTAAACTTTTATACATAAATGGATAAGGAAAGATTAGAGGGTATAAGGTATATAAATAATAAAAAATGATGTGTGAAATGCTAGAACTTGTAAATTATGAGTAACTTCGAATGTGTCATAAATTTTTTCATCGTAAATTAACTACATCATACAATGTAAAGTAAAAACTTGGATAACGCTCCGTTTTGTAAGTTTATTCATTTTATGCTAGCCATATAAGCTAAATGTTTTTTGTTTACATCAATGCAACAAATCGATGAATTAAATATAATTTATGAACCAAAACACACTTTCAAAAGGATGAGCAAATAAAACGACACTTGAGTGATTCGCAATCTCGTGGGGAGACCCCATGTACTTAGCTGGCACATGCCTTAACCACTCGGCCAAAGTGTCTTTTATGATGAAAGTAAAATGCATTGGCTTATTTTTATTGCGAATAAAACAGATTAATTAAAACTTAACCAAACCAACCCTTTTTTGTTAAAAATATTGAACCAAAAAGAAGAAGAATGTTATTGCGAATCTGAGCTCCTGCCGAGAGGAATGTTCTATTAAAAACATGCAATTTGCAAGTAAGTTCAACATTTTTGCCAACATGTTCAATTTTTTTCGATCATCTTTTTGCTGTTTTTCCAAGAATAGAATTGACAATAATAATGATTGTGACGTATAAATCGATTCAGGAAGTACAATATTAGTATCAATAATGGTTTTCCACATTAAATGTCATGTGTTATTTTCATTCTACGTCGGTGCCCGTAAATTTTAGGAAAACACATGTTTTTTTCACACTTAGTGAATTTTGATTAAATATGCTTGTGATTGAGTTACCAAACCTCCCTTGTAAGGGAAACGATAATTAAACTTTTATACATAAATGGAAATGGAAAGATTAGACGGTACAAGGCATAAAAAGGAAAAAAATGATGCGTGCAATACTTGAACCTGTAAATTATGGTAGGTTTAAGTCGACAAATTACAAAACTTGTTGCGAAATGTGTCATAAATTTATTCATCTTAAGTTAACTACATCGTACAATGTAAAGTAAACACTTGGATAACACTCCATTTTGGAAGTTTATTCATTTTATGCTGGCCATATAAGCTAAATGCTTTTTGTTTACATTATTGCAACAAATCGATAAACCGTATATAATTTGGTAAATTCTACTTATACACCGAAAACAACTTAACATACACCATTATTTTTCTATAAAATTCTATCACTAATTACTCTTTTCTCATAGTTGCTTTTTAAAAAACTTTTGCATATAAAAAGTCAAATTATTCTTAAAAGTATTAAAACTTGAAGCAGACTATATACGTTAATGAATTATTTAATCATGAAATATAAAATTTCATGTAAGAAAACATTCAGAAATAATGTCTAATTTAGAAGTGTTGATTTATTTTGCAAAATTACAGTAATTTTGTTGAAATTGATTTTTTTCAAAAAGTTTTCAAAAGTTACAATATTAGTAAAAGAAATAAATTTCATCTTATTGAATTTTACTCAATTAGATGTAGAATTTACAATTTTGGGTAATTGTGTTTTAAGTTTGAAAGAGGAAAGAAAAAGAAGATGAGAACATGGACAATTTAGTAAAAGAAACGATGTATGTAAAGTAATATATGATGTACAGTAGTTTATTGTAATTTCTGGTATATGTTTAGCAATTTTTGGTGTATAAATAGAAATAGCCATATAATTTGTGAATCAAAACACTTTGTCAGAAGGAGGAGCAAATAAAACGACACCTAAGAGATTCGAACTCTCGCGGGGAAACCCTATGTACTTAGCAGGCACACACTTTAACCACTCGGCCAAAGTGTCTTTTATACTAAATATAAAATGCATTGAATCATTACTATCGCGAACAAAACAAATTAATTAAAACTCACCAAACGAGCCAACCCTTTTTTGGTAAATATATTGAACCAAAAAGAAGAAGAACGTAATTGCAAATTTGAACTCCTGCCGAGAGGAATGTTCAGTAGATAACATGAAATTTGCAATTATGTTCAATAGTTTTGCAAACAAGTCCAATTTTTTTCGATCATTTTTTTGCTATTTTTCCAAGAATAGATTTGACAGTAAAAATGATTTCGACATATATATCGCGGAACTACAATATTAGTATGAATAATGGTTTTCCAAATTGAATGTCACGTATTATTTTCCTTCTATGTCGGTGCTTGTAAATTTTAGGAAAACACATGTTCATTTTCGTACTTAGTAACTTCTGATAAAATATATATGTGATTGAGTTAACAGACCTCCTTTATAAGGGAAATCTTAATTAAAATTTTATACATGAATGGAAAAGGAAAGATTAGAGAGTATAAGCTATACAAAGGATAAAAAATGATGTGTGCAATGCTTGAACTTGTAAATTATGAGTAAGTTTGAATGTGTCATAAATTTATTCATCGTAAATTAACTACATCATACAATGTAAAGTAAAAACTTGGATAACGCTCCGTTTTGTAAGTTTATTCATTTTACGCTGGCCATATAAGCTAAATGTTTTTTTTTACATCAATGCAACAAATCGATAAGCTATATATAATTTATGAATCAAAACACACTTTCAAAAGGATGAGCAAATAAAACGGCACTTGAGTGATTCATAATCTCGTGGGGAAACCCCATGTACTTAGCTGGCACACGCCTTAACCACTCGGCCAAAGTGTCTTTTATGATGAAAGTAAAATGCATTGGCTCATTTTTATTGCGAATAAAATAGATTAATTAAAACTTAACCAAACCAACCTTTTTGGTTAAAAATATTGAACCAAAAAGAAGAAGAATGTTATTGCGAATCTGAGCTCCTACCGAGAGGAATGTTCTATTAAAAACATGCAATTTGCAAGTAAGTTCAACAGTTTTGCAAACATGTTCAGTTTTTTTCGATCATCTTTTTGCTGTTTTTCCAAGAATAGAATTGACAGTAATAATGATTTTGACGTATATATCAATTCAGGAAGTACGATATTAGTATGAATAATGGTTTTCCACATTAAATGTCACGTGTTATTTTAATTCTACGTCGGTCCCTGTAAATTTTAGGATAACACATGTTTGTTTTCATTCTTAGTGAATTTTGATAAAATATGTATGTGATTGAGTTACCAAACCTCCCTTGTAAGGGAAATGATAATTAAACTTTTATACATAAATGGAAATGGAAAGATTAGACGGTACAAGTTATAAAAAGGAAAAAAATGATTCGTGCAATACTTGAGCTAGTAAATTATGGTAGGTTTAAGTCGACTAATTACAAAACTTGCGGTGAAATGTGTCATAAATTTATTCATCTTAAGTTGACTACATCATACAATGTAAAGTAAAAACTTGGACAACACTCCATTTTGTAATTTTATTCATTTTATGCTGGCCATATAAGCTAAATGTTTTTTGTTTACATTATTGCAACAAATCGATAAAACATATATAATTTAGCAAATTTTACTTATACACCAAAAGCAACTTAACATACACCATTATTTTTCTATATTAGTATTAGTAATGGTATTCCACATTGAATGTCTCGTATTATTTTCCTTCTGTGCCGGTGCTTGTAAATTTTAGGAAAACAAATGTTTATTTTCGTACTTAGTAAACTCTGATAAAATATGTATGTGATTGAGTTACCAGACCGCCTTTATATGGGAAATCATAATTAAAATTTTATACATAAATGGATAAGGAAAGTTTAGAGGGTACAAGCTATATAAAGGATAAAAAATGGTGTTTGCAATGCTTGAACTTGTAAATTATGTGTAAGTTTGAATGTGTCATAAATTTATTCATCGTAAATTAACTAGATCATAAAATGTAAAGTAAAAACTTGGATAACGCTCCGTTTTGTAAGTTTATTCCTTTTATGCTGGTCATATAAGCTAAATGTTTTTTGTTTACATCAATGCAACAAATCGATAAACTATACATAATTTATGAATCAAAACACACTTTCAAAAGGATGAGCAATTAAAACGACACTTGCGTGATTCGCAATCTCGTGGGGAAACCCCATGTACTTAGCTAGCACACGCTTTAACCACTCGGCCAAAGTGTCTTTTATGATTGAAGTAAAATGAATTGGCTCATTTTTATTGCGAATAAAACAGATTAATTAAAACATAACCAAACCAACCTTTTTTGTTAAAAATATTGAACCAAAAAGAAGAAGAATGTTATTGCGAATCTGAGCTCCTACCGAGAGGAATGTTCTATTAAAAACATGCAATTTGCAAGTAAGTTCAATAGTTTTGCAAACATGTTCAATTTTTTTCGATCATCTTTTTGCTGTTTTTCCAAGAATAGAATTGATAGTAATAATGATTTTAACGTATAAATCGATTCAAGAAGTACAATATTATTATGAATAATGGTCTTCCACATTAAATGTCACATGTTATTTTCATTCTACGTCGGTGCTTGTAAATTTTAGGAAAACACATGTTTATTTTCATACTTAGTAAATTTTGATAAAATATGTATGTGATTGGGTTACCAAACCTCCCTACTAAAGGAAATGATAATTAAACTTTTATACATAAATGGAAGAGGATGTTCTCTTAAAGGGCAAACTTTGGAAATTTTTGGATGAAAAGTATTGGAAGTTTCAAAACTAGGGAGAAGGACACATTTACACTAAAGGTGCAATTCAAGAGGTCCACAAACATTTTCCCATTTACACTGTCGTTTGGCCTTCTCACTAAATTTTAAACTTTCCATATTTTTCACCCATTTTTTTTGTTAAGTTTGTCATTCTCCCTATTTTCCACTAAATGGAAATGGAAAGATTAGATGGTACAAGGTATAAAAAGGAAAAAAAATGATGCGTACAATACTTGAACTTGTAAATTATGGTAGGTTTAAGTCGACTAATTACAAAACTTGCTGTGAAATGTGTCATAAATTTATTCATCTTAAGTTGACTACATCATACAATGTGAAGTAAAAAACTTGGATATTACTCCATTTTGTAAGTTGATTCATTTTATGCTGGCCATATAAGCTAAACGTTTTTTGTTTACATTACGAGTGGAAATCTGTGCGATGCACGGGAGCATAGACTTTTAAGTGTTTCTGTTTGCATGCATCAATAAGCGGTGAGAATATATTGTATAGTAGGAAGATATAATGTAAGTGATACATGTATGTGTTAGGATTTATACTGTATAAACTAAAATTTGAAGCAAGAAGTAAATAATGCATCTATAGAGTGTAGGAACAGGTTGCACGTAGGGTAAACAGTATAAAATTTTATGTATCTTTATTGAGTTGATGAAAATATATGTGTATTATATGATGAATTAGGCAACCATATTGTGTGATATTGTGCATTGGTTGAAGACGATGAGGGAAGAAAAAATGAGTATAGAATTATGATATGCATAAGTTAATAATGAGAAACTAAGCAGAAGGTTCTATTATGAGCATGAATTATTTAACACACATGCAAAATAAACACACATCAATGGTAAGTGACAAATTATGGTCATGGAGCTATGTCATTGGATACTACGGAAGGGGAAAAAATTTGGTAAAAATACAACTACAATAATTGATTTTATAGAAAACGTAACGTACGTGGAAGCTTTAAATACTTGGGCAGTTAATGAGAATGGAAGCAATAAAAATTCAACTATTAAGAGTCGTAAGGGAGTAAATTACGTTGTTCATTTGGATGAGTGAATCAACTAAAAAGAACAAATCTGGTAGTAGGAAATTATTTTGAAAAATGAAACATGCTGTGTTAATTGCCTTGTTTCCAGGCTTTAGGACATGATAATTTTCAACCATGGAAGTTATGGGTAGACATGCATATTGGTATCAAAAACATTATTCTGCTCAATTGCATGCATGCATTTAATACCAATTAAACAATACGTAAACTGCATTTAACACATTTTGCATGAATGCATTTAATACATGCATTGTACCTAAATGACATATTATGAAAATCACTGCTCTTCCCAAGTCAAGGATCAACGTATAACATCTCAGGGTATGATATTTAATAGTAAAAGGTAACAACTATCACTAAATAGTCATGTTTGCACAACCAAAAACGCTTATTTTTTCACAAAAGCAAATAATAATAACATCTTCAAATTTAATCATCCCAGCACCTAAACATCTGTTTGAGTACACGTAAAATTGTGTAGTTCTCGATGATCACGTTCGTACTCCAATGCGTTGAATGCAAGCAAAGCTGCAAATATTAATAAATAAAAGGTGGTTAAACTTAACATGGTGTTGTTATATAGAAGTAAATTCTAGTAATGGTGGGCGTACCGAAACATTTCTTAAAAGCCATTCAAAGTTTTTCGGTTTCTTTTTGTATTCTCTTTGTGTTCTAGCACAACATTATCCAATGTCTAGAGCGTGAAGTGACTAATGTAAGTAGGATTGATGATAAAATATAAGGAGCATAGGAACATATATTGAAAGCCATACTTCACTCTCCATGGTTGATCTTTGTATTGGTCATGTGATGCGTGCAAATTTCATAGGTTATTTTAGATAAACACGTCGGCCCTTTAAAATTTGGGTTAATATTACATATTAGTAATTAAAAATTAAAATATGTAAGTATGTAGAAGGAGGATACTTACATGATTGTCAAATATAGTGACATGGACCCCATACGCATGTAGAATATCTACAATTTTAGAAACAATAACATTTTCATTCTCTAAAATGTCGCCACAAATGATAAGGTCGTCGTGCATTGTTTACAGCTGACATTTCCATCTATGCGTGTAATGTGTATTCTACCTTTAAATAGAGAATAAAATAGGTAAGCGGATAGTTTGATAAAACTGAAAATTGAAGGTGATATTGAAGAAAGAACAAATCTAGTTGTATGAAATTATCCTGAAAACTGAAATGTGAGGCGTATGAAGTAGAACATATAAAAACATATCACTGGTACTCATGTTTTTAGCTAAGTGCAAATCTGAATATGTATTGTCAAATTACAGTTATCGATAGAACTGACTTAATGAATTTGCATATCAACCATCCTCGCAATTGTAAATTTATAACTTTCCATGGTGCGTACGTGAACGATACGCAGATGTGTTGGATAACCGTACCACTATAGCAATAGGCAGTAAAAAAAAAGTTGGTTGGCATGGTTGAAACCAATGGTAAAAATAGTGTATAATTCATGAAGAAAGTAAATGCATAAGATTGCACAGTAAAAGATACGCAAATGTGTTGGATGACCGTACCACTATAGCAATAGGCAGTAAAAAAAAGTTGGTTGGCATGGTTGAAACCAATAGTAAAAATAGTGTATAATTCATGAAGAAAGTAAATGCATAAGATTGCACAGTAAAAGATCAAATAACGTAACGCAATATTCATGTAAGGTACATAAGATTGCATATTTATGTATCAAGATAAAGATGCTCAATAAAGTTTACATTATATTATAATGCCTAAGTTTATGTTATTCTTCTTGATCCTATATTTAGTTGAATTCCTGGCAACCACTTGATTCACAGCTGCTGAAAACATGTTTTCAAAAGATAGAGTCAATGTTGAGGTTTTTAATTATAATGTGGGCCTAGTCTCAGTGTCGACATAGGTAAGGAAGAGCAAGAAAAAGAGATAGATAGATAAGCAATTTTAGTTGAAACAAAATGAGTCATTATGGAAGAATTTTTTAAAGTTACGTGTGATGGAGTAGAAACTAAGTTAATAGCCAAACGTCATGTGTAAAAAACAAAAGTAGTGAACGAACCACATGTGACTTCGTTGCATACATGGTGAAAAAAATGAAATTAAAGGCAACATTAACTAATATGACAAACGAGTAAAATAACATGAAAAATGAGGTTTCCCAAATTGGTTCTCGATCAATGAAATTGCGAAAGGTTCGGCAAAAGACCAAATATGCAAAGAAAACGATGTAAATTTTAAAAAAAATATTCAAGATGCAACTGTTACAATTCTCAAAGCAGTATCATACTATGGGTATAAAGTTATGGCATCACGTACAACAATGGCATCAAATTAACAACTTGCTAATTAAGGACTTAAATGTGCTCTTTAGGTTACAAAATATATTAAAATTCCCTTTTATTTTCCATATATCATGATTAACATCCAAAAGATAAAATAATATAAGTCGAATACTATTAATGTGTTTGTTGCATGACGAAGATAATGAGTACATGTTGTATATGGATCGGATAATGTCCATTATCAATGCACCGTAGACTAAATATAGAACATACTTATTTTGGGAATTGTAACGACCTGGAAATCCGTACCTTTTGAATCGACAATAATCCACACATGTCTAACTCAAAACTGTACGTATTTACAGATTGTTAAATGACGATCCACAACTTCAACCATTATAGTCAATGTAACGTCCCGCATTTTTTGTCGGTTGGTATTTGAATATTTAAATCAGTTTAAATATTGAATTCGAAATATAAATGGATTTATAAACGAAGTTGAACGTATAAATATATATATATATATATATATATATATATATATAATATAATCGAGCCCGAAATAACGCTGCAGTTCGTAAATTAACGTTCTGAGCTTCAACTGAGTGTACCGGACTCGTTTTGAATCGGATTTCTTCGAAACGAGAAACGTTGGAATCTGTTGAACTGTATCTTTCCAACTGAAGTGGAAAATAGATATTTCATCGTACAGACTGCAAGATGTGTCCAAATTAAATATTCAAAAAGTCGTTATGAAATCGTATATCGACTGTAACGGTTTATTTGAAATAACTAGATATCGGATTCGAATTTGAACAAGATTCTTTTGAGGCGTAGTGATAATTTAATTTTAGAATTTTATTGTGATTTTTAATTAATTAAATATGCAACTTTTTATTTGGAGTATTGTGCACCCTGTATCGGTATTTCGGGATTTCAAAGTATGAGTCAATCTACCGATATTATTATATTTTTGGGATCGTGGGGCGTTGCTCGTCACAACGGTATTTTTATTTTCGTCCATAGTCTTTCATAAATGAACAGAATTTTATGTAATGGACAGTGTATAAATTTAACCATAATAAAACAAAGAGTAATATTAAATAAATTAAAATTTTCTTTTACTCCCATACCCTATAGTAGACACGCGTATGTCATAGGTTAAGCCTAACTAAGAAAAAGGATTATATAACCCAATAAAGAATGAAACCATCGTGATCCATACCATGTATACAGTCGATCATATCACTTCATGAATAAACATTTTTGTATTACTTCAAGCCTAAGCTTTGTGATCCATCTTTTCCTACTATCTATTCCTACCACGTACTGTTTTTAGGACTTCAGACTATGCTCCTAACGAATGCAAAGGCACATGCTAATTAAAGAAATCAAACAGCAATATATTTTCAATGCCTATCCTACTTTCCACCATACTCTAACCATTTTCTAGCTCATGCCATTAAGCAATAGGCATTCCTCTATGCTCGCAGCTACCTAATAAAACCTATACCGTGTCCTTTGCTTAATATTAAAGTATATATCGTTACTTACTCACTAAGAAAAACATGCTGCCTATATATCTATCTCACGCACAGTACCTACATATCATTTACACCTTAGACTAAAGTAGGAGCATGGCAATCCTACACTACCTAAACTAATAAACTACATGACTTAAGCGTTAAGGATCTCCACTACTATAAATACACACTAATCTTCCTTTTGTTTTCCTTGCTTCGAAACTTCAAGCTGAGGCCTTTTCTAGCTTCGAAACTTTCAAACGAAAACCCATAGCGTGACATTTTAATGGCATCAAAACCGATGCGGAAATGGAGAGATGTAGTTTTGAGGGAGTTAAATAGTGGAGCAGGAAATTGAGGATTGGGATTTTACGGTTAGAGGCGGAGGGGTGTCCTTTGGTGATTCACGCATGGAACTTGCATGGCATTTTCTGTTGAATTTACATGGATTGTTGAGGGTGTAACATGCTGAAGGCTGAGGGGGCTTGCGTGTTTTCTACTAGAGCGGAAGGGGGCTGGATTCATTTGCAACGAAGGGATATGATCAGAAGCACATGGAGATGTGAACGTGAGGAGTAAAAACGTGGCCATGCAAGCTAAGTGTATGGATGGCTGTGTTTCACATGAATTAAGGGGAGGTCAGCATGTGTTCTCGTGGAGAATGACGCGTGTATTTTGCTGGGAAACAGAGATTGCGTTGGTAAAAAGGCAAGGGTGTTGCACGTGTGCATGGGACTAAAGGCACGAATGGGGGCTTAAGCCAGTAATGTTTGTTTACAGAAAATTGTGGATGTCGTTTTGATTGGGAGAAAGGAGACAACCTAGAATAGCAACGCATGTATGGGTTTCTTTGTTTTAACGTGGGCTTTGGGGAGAGTGTGGACGTTCAAATGCACGAATGTGGAGGGGCTAAGGCTCACTCAAGTAGTATGCAGGAGCATGCGGATTACTTGCTTGGTTTTGTGAAGGAAAGCAACAGTGTTCGTGTTGTAATTATGGGAGGAAGTAGTTATTTATATGTTCAATTAAATATGGTCACAAAACTGAAGTCTAGTCGCCAAAGCCGATGCGCCTGGGGTACTGACATTTTAAACGGACGGCGCTGGAGTTTCGTATAGGAGCAGGACCATGATTTCAAGAGGAAGACGAAGTACTGTATAGCATGTGGTGGATTGGGTTTGACGATGGGCTGATTCAAAAACAGTAAGGCGACATAAGGAAGAGTGGTGATCAAAGAGCTGAGAAGTGGAGTATTATTACCGTGTTTTTTTTATAAAGATGGAATAGTAAGAAGGGAAGAGGATCATGGTTGTTTCAGAACGATTTGATCCGTTGGAATCATATGGGAGCAGGCGACAATATGACGCTGGTCCAGAACCACTTGGAGATCGTTTCGATTTAGAGCAGAGTTAAAAGCCTGATATAAGCAACTGACGCAAATGGTTATTCAACGGTTAACGCGCGAAGGTGAGTAAAATCACTAACTCTGATCTATTTTTATAATTATATATTAATGTTGTTTGAATGCTGTGTGATGGTCGATTAGGTAGATTACAAGTAATTTGGTTGAATATTATATACCGTTACATATGTACACACCATCGGTTGGACACTATTTCCATCGATTAGAACACCCCCAGTATAGAGTTAGTGTAAATTGTGTTGACTGACATCTGTGGATGCGGAAACCGGTTGGAGGAATCCGACCGGATTCCTTGATAATTATATGTACTGTTTGTTTGTATGAACCCGAATTATATTTAAAACCCCATGTGAATATTGATGTTGAACGGAAATTCAACATCTATTTCGATAAATAAATAAACGATATCGATTTAGAAAGTGGTGACAGTCGACCGTAAACCCATCGTTTTGTTAAGGAGTTGATTGGCCGTCAGGCAAATCAACTAAGATAATTATAAAAATTATATTTTTATAATTAAAAAGAAGATTTAAATTTATGATAGAAGTTCTATTATAAACCAGTATTTTAGAGTTCGTTTTTATAAAATAAATAAAAACGATTGTTGATATTTAAATAAGTTTATAAAGCAGAAATTATCCAATGATTAAATATTCGGATAATTATATTTAAGATAAACAATTTAGAAATATTATTAGATTAATTATATTAATCTAATGTTAAGAAGTAATTCAAATCAGTTAAAGAATTTACTGATGGAATGAAGTTGATTTAATCAACTGTTATTTGGGAAAATGATTATCAGATAAATTAGATTTTAGTTAATCTAACGAAAACAGTTTGGAAATAAATTAATCAAGATTAATGAGATTAGTTACCCGCTTAATTTAAGAAGTTATAAATAGAACGAAGGAATGAATTGAAAGCGAAGAGTAAATGTTTAAAAATAAATAATAATAAACAACGAAGATTTCAAAGGATGAATATGATGTTATAGAACCGTATTCCAAAGTAAAACAAGGAAATACGATTTGATGAATATTATAAGTAATAAAGGATTAGAATACAGACTTATATCTGTTCTAAGGTAAGAACGTTGTCGATCAAGGTCTGAGAGGTAAATAGAATACCCTAACTTGAATGGCTTCACTATTATCGAGGAATGATATCTGTTTGTGATGGAGATAGATGTTAAGATTAGTAGAAAAGGAATATGGCAGCATATTCAAGTTTAGAACTTTAGCGATAAAATAAATGTTGTTGATTAGGCTTAAGTGTAACTTTTATGTCGAGACTAGTTATAACATAGAATATTACAGCGTATGACAAGTTTGAACTATAGCGATAAAATAACGTTGTTGATAAGGTAAGGGTGACTGTAATGTTGAGATTAGTTATAAAGGGAATATTACAGCGTATGACAAGTTTAGAACTATAGCAACAAATTAACTGCTGTTGATTAGACTTAAGCGTGACTTTTATATAGCAGCACTTCCTAGGAAATGAAGCAGTTTAGTTGAAATCCACTTATTTGAAAGTGAGAAATAACGATGTCGTAAGAAAATATAAGAATCAGTTTTAGAAAGAGAAATTGGAGAATCGTGTTAGAAAACAATGACAGCATTTCGATGTTCGAAATGTGATTAGAATTTAAACCGTTAGGATTTGGAACTAGAATTCGACGATGTCGAAAGTATTAAAAATAAACTATTTTTAGGGATTATAATCTGATAGAATAATGAACATTTAGTTTTAAACAAATAAATGTTGATAGGATAGAAATCAGTATTTAGTTATAAACTTGATATCGATCTGATAAGAAGTTGACCTAGAGACAGAGTTTATAAAGTGGAATAGGAGTGAAAAGTATGAAAGAGATTTCGGTAAACAAGATAAGGGAGATTACTACGTGAATAAAGATTTATATGATCAAGGTGTTTAGATTTCTATAAGAAGGGATAGTATTCCCATTTCAAAGGGAATAATGTTTTAAAAGTGAACATGGGGCCGATTAAAAGGTTAAAAGGAAATTGGAAATATTTTCCAATATAAATAGGGTAGACTATCCAAGTATAGAAATAAAGAACGTGAAAATAATGGATCGAACGTTGATAACGTATATTTTCGGGAATATGAAAGAATAAGGGTTTTATAATAACTGGAAATATTTTCCAAGAGTGTAAAAGGGTAAATCGGGAGTATAGTAATATCCGGTAAGATATGGGAATTCGAATAATAAAAATGAATGTCGAATAAAAAGTGCCCGTGGTTGTGTGACGTTAGTTATACATTAGAATGGATGTTGTTTTTACTTCGATAGTTAAATAACCGACTATCGAAGTGTTTGACCATCGTTGTCTATACGGAGAGACCGGTTGGATATGTTATCTGAAAACCACTCCGTATAGGCATAAGCGTGCGATTAGATATGCTGAAGATAATTGAAGACGAAGTTAAATACAAGGGTCGTCCAGCTCCAGAATGATGCGTTCTGTTTGTCCAGTCCCAGGACAACTTGTATGGACGAGTGTCTGACAGAGTATTTCCAACGGTCATGCCGTTGATTTTACGAATATACCAAGTTGGTGGGGAGAAGGTAACTTCTCTTTATTCTACACCCAGTGTGCATTTGTGTAATCAATGTGTGATTACGGATTTGACGATGTGACATTCAAAAGGAATGGTGATCAAATGTTCTGAAGATAGACGTAACCTCTAGCATCACAACCTGAAGTAACAAAAGTTGTGCTAGGCAGCATGGCAAGTTGGGTCATCCCAAAGCAGGGTGTATTTTCACCGATCTAGATAAAATTCATATTTATACTTCTTTTCGATTCTGTATCTTCAGATGACGGTTGGATGGCCTACAACCGTGGTGGCAATATATTCGCGACACTCAAGCTAAATGAGTGAGCGGTCATGTGTGGCCGGGTTGCAAGACGTTCTTGTTGAACCCTGAGTGTATCCCCTCTAGAGTACACTATTCAAAAGGTGCTCCCATACCTTGTCTGTTGAAAACCATTCTCCAATAAGCACCCTGCGGTTTATGATTTTATTCTATATATATGTGGAACGTGAGATGCAAGCGTTCTGCTACTTGGATATTTATTTGATTATACATTAGTATAATATCACTGAAGTTTGATATAAAAATATGTTGGGTAATAGTAAGGTAAAAACCGTCCATGTTTATGTGTGGGCTGGTCTTACTATTATTTTCTTGTTTTGAAAAGGATTTTTAAAGTTAAACAGTATGGTTGGAATTTACTCACACCAGTCCCATGACTGACCCAGAGTTTATTTGTTTGTGTTTTCCCTAAACTCTTGGGTGCCCAAATTTGTTCGGGCAGTCAAGTGTTTCAGGCTTTTACAGATTCACTTGGAGGAGCTGGAAACAGAAGGCTTCACCATTAATTAGTTAGAGATTATTTCCGCTGTGATGTATATGAATTATACTCTGATATGATATGTAAGTACAGATTAAGAAATTGTATTTCAAAGTTATGTTATAATACAATTTATTCATTCCGCTGTGAGTTTCGTGTTTACTCTGATTTTGTTCAGTTGTGATCTTCTTTTGCTTCTATTCTATTAGTTCTATATTTTCTATCTCATCCTCTAAATTCTTTCTATTAATGTTTCGGTATTTTCGATGCTCGAGAAATTGACAGTGTATTTATGTTGATTTTCAGGGTCGAAAATTCCGGCCGTTACAGTTGGTATCAGAACTAAAGGTTGAGTGATTGCCTTGGCTCTGTGGCGTAACTCAATCAGAGATGGGGTTAGTAATACCCTAGATTGAGTATGAGTGTATATATATGAGTGCGTATTTGTAATCAATATAAAAACTATTTTATATTGTGTTGGTTGATCTGTTAAGTGGTATATAAATTCCAGATCGACTCGTTTAGCTGACGGGGCCAATAGGGATTTATAAACGCTTGGATAGAGAGATTCGACATAGTATTGTTTTGAAAGAGGGTAAATGAAATAATTTTACCTGAAATATATTTTGGTATAAAAGGAGTATATATCTTGAGATTATTATAGTATTGATCATTATTACAATCAAATAAGCTCTATAATTGAGATAATTATATAAATAACCAATTGAAATATTATACAAGTATAATATGCAAAATCAGATGAACTAAATCTGAATTTAAAAACCAGAATTGAAATAAAACTCTGGAAACTTTGGAAGGAGTTGGAAATAATATTTGGATTAAATATATGGAAATTTTAAGATCCTGGGTGAATTTGGAAATGTTTTCTAAATGTTGTGAAGTATATTTGTAGTGATTTCAAAATGAAAAGGTTTGAAAAAAAGTTTTGAAAGTGATATAGTATTGAACTCACTTTGATTGCTGGGAAATAAATTCCGATGATGAAGCGCGCCATTATCGGTGTTCATTTTTGAGTCTCTATGTGACGGATTACTACCAAAGATATTGTTTTGAAATAAGTGTTCGTAAATTCAAATGTTTTGAATTGTTATGTTATGAATATATATATGATTTCAAACTGATTGAAATAAAAACCCCCGGGATTTGAATTCTGAAATAAAGATTTAACTTATGGAATTAAAATGGGAAAAGTGGAACTTAAATTAAGACAAATAAAACTGGATTGAATTTGGGACGATCCAGAATGGAAATTGTAAAAGAGAAATATTAAAGATTCTAGTTATTAAAATGAATTGATTCTTGGAGAATAAGAATCGAATTTTGAATTTGGGAATGAAGATAACTGATTTGAGAAATAAATCAGTAAATAGAATTGGTGTTGAGATAAAAATTTGGCTAAGTAAAAAGGAGTGATTGGATTGGAAAAAAATCGATTGGAGATCAAATGGAAATGCTTGGATATATGCTGGTTTGATAGCAGATGGCAGAGACAGAGTTGAATGCCCAACAGAGAAGGTACACGTTTATATTTATACGGGTATGAGATTTTAATGAGTCGGTTTGGGCAAGCCGTTTGGCTGTTTGATTTTCTTTTGTATTTGAGAAGGCCCAGAGTGGCAAGTTGTTGTAGTACCGATGAGCCATGCAGTGGAGATGCTGACGAACTTCTCTGAAAATTTAAGCCGTTAGGAAATTTTCAGAAATTTGAAAATATTCGAAATAAGAAGGAATTAATATTTTAATTGGAATAAATCAGTTCAGTTGAAACTGAAATTATAAAGTAAACCAAAAAGTTTTTTAACCTGTTTATAACAGAGATTGTAGCATTTTCCCTATCTTAGCAATTTCGAGGACGAAATTATTTTAAGGGGGAAGGACTGTAACGTCCCGCATTTTTTGTCGGTTGGTATTTGAATATTTAAATCAGTTTAAATATTGAATTCGAAATATAAATGGATTTATAAACGAAGTTGAACGTATAAAAATATATATATAATATAATCGAGCCCGAAATAACGCTGCAGTTCGTAAATTAACGTTCTGAGCTTCAACTGAGTGTACCGGACTCGTTTTGAATCGGATTTCTTCGAAACGAGAAACGTTGGAATCTGTTGAACTGTATCTTTCCAACTGAAGTGGAAAATAGATATTTCATCGTACAGACTGCAAGATATGTCCAAATTAAATATTCAAAAAGTCGTTATGAAATCGTATATCGACTGTAACGGTTTATTTGAAATAACTAGATATCGGATTCGAATTTGAACAAGATTCTTTTGAGGCGTAGTGATAATTTAATTTTAGAATTTTATTGTGATTTTTAATTAATTAAATATGCAACTTTTTATTTGGAGTATTGTGCACCCTGTATCGGTATTTCGGGATTTCAAAGTATGAGTCAATCTACCGATATTATTATATTTTTGGGATCGTGGGGCGTTGCTCGTCACAACGGTATTTTTATTTTCGTCCATAGTCTTTCATAAATGAACAGAATTTTATGTAATGGACAGTGTATAAATTTAACCATAATAAAACAAAGAGTAATATTAAATAAATTAATATTTTCTTTTACTCCCATACCCTATAGTAGACACGCGTATGTCATAGGTTAAGCCTAACTAAGAAAAAGGATTATATAACCCAATAAAGAATGAAACCATCGTGATCCATACCGTGTATACAGTCGATCATATCACTTCATGAATAAACATTTTTGTATTACTTCAAGCCTAAGCTTTGTGATCCATCTTTTCCTACTATCTATTCCTACCACGTACTGTTTTTAGGACTTCAGACTATGCTCCTAACGAATGCAAAGGCACATGCTAATTAAAGAAATCAAACAGCAATATATTTTCAATGCCTATCCTACTTTCCACCATACTCTAACCATTTTCTAGCTCATGCCATTAAGCAATAGGCATTCCTCTATGCTCGCAGCTACCTAATAAAACCTATACCGTGTCCTTTGCTTAATATTAAAGTATATATCGTTACTTACTCACTAAGAAAAACATGCTGCCTATATATCTATCTCACGGACAGTACCTACATATCATTTACACCTTAGACTAAAGTAGGAGCATGGCAATCCTACACTACCTAAACTAATAAACTACATGACTTAAGCGTTAAGGATCTCCACTACTATAAATACACACTAATCTTCCTTTTGTTTTCCTTGCTTCGAAACTTCAAGCTGAGGCCTTTTCTAGCTTCGAAACTTTCAAACGAAAACCCATAGCGTGACATTTTAATGGCATCAAAACCGATGCGGAAATGGAGAGATGTAGTTCTGAGGGAGTTGAATAGTGGAGCAAGAAATTGAGGATTGGGATTTTACGGTTAGAGGCGGAGGGGTGTCCTTTGGTGATTCACGCATGGAACTTGCATGTCATTTTCTGTTGAATTTGCATGGATTGTTGAGGGTGTAACATGCTGAAGGCTGAGGGGGCTTGCGTGTTTTCTACTAGAGCGGAAGGGGGCTGGATTCATTTGCAACGAAGGGATATGATCAGAAGTACATGGAGATGTGAACGTGAGGAGTAAAAACGTGGCCATGCAAGCTAAGTGTATGGATGGCTGTGTTTCACATGAATTAAGGGGAGGTCAGCATGTGTTCTCGTGGAGAATGACGCGGGTATTTTGCTGGTAAACAGAGATTGCGATGGTAAAAAGGCAAGGGTGTTGCACGTGTGCATGGGACTAAAGGCACGAATGGGGGCTTAAGCCAGTAATGTTTGTTTACAGAAAATTGTGGATGTCGTTTTGATTGGGAGAAAGGAGACAACCTAGAATAGCAACGCAGGTATGGGTTTCTTTGTTTTAACGTGGGCTTTGGGGAGAGTGTGGACGTTCAAATGCACGAATGTGGAGGGGCTGAGGCTCACTCAAGTAGTATGCAGGAGCATGCGGATTACTTGCTTGGTTTTGTGAAGGAAAGCAATAGTGTTCGTGTTGTAATTATGGGAGGAAGTAGTTATTTATATGTTCAATTAAATATGGTCACAAAACTGAAGTCTGGTCGCCAAAGCCGATGCGCCTGGGGTACTGACATTTTAATCGGACGACGCTGGAGTTTCGTATAGGAGCAGGACCATGATTTCAAGAGGAAGACGAAGTACTGTATAGCATGTGGTGGATTGGGTTTGACGATGGGCTGATTCAAAAACAGTAAGGCGACATAAGGAAGAGTGGTGATCAAAGAGCTGAGAAGTGGAGTATTATTACCGTGTTTTTTTTATAAAGATGGAATAGTAAGAAGGGAAGCGGATCATGGTTGTTTCCGAACGATTTGATCCGTTGGAATCATATGGGAGCAGGCGACAATATGACGCTGGTCCAGAACCACTTGGAGATCGTTTCGATTTAGAGCAGAGTTAAAAGCCTGATATAAGCAACTGACGCAAATGGTTATTCAACGGTTAACGCGCGAAGGTGAGTAAAATCACTAACTCTGATCTATTTTTATAATTATATTTTAATGTTGTTTGAATGCTGTGTGATGGTCGATTAGGTAGATTACAAGTAATTTGGTTGAATATTATATACCGTTACATATGTACACACCATCGGTTGGACACTATTTCCATCGATTAGAACACCCCCAGTATAGTGTTAGTGTAAATTGTGTTGACTAACATCTGTGGATGCGGAAACCGGTTGGAGGAATCCGACCGGATTCCTTGATAATTATATGTACTGTTTGTTTGTATGAACACGAATTATATTTAAAACCCCATGTGAATATTGATGTTGAACGGAAATTCAACATCTATTTCGATAAATAAATAAACGATATCGATTTAGAAAGTGGTGACAGTCGACCGTAAACCCATCGTTTTGTTAAGGAGTTGATTGGCCGTCAGGCAAATCAACTAAGATAATTATAAAAATTATATTTTTATAATTAAAAAGAAGATTTAAATTTATGATAGAATTTCTATTATAAACCAGTATTTTAGAGTTCGTTTTTATAAAATAAATAAAAATGATTGTTGATATTTAAATAAGTTTATAAAACAGAAATTATCCAATGATTAAATATTTGGATAATTATATTTAAGATAAACAATTTAGAAATATTACTAGATTAATTATATTAATCTAATGTTAAGAAGTAATTCAAATCAGTTAAAGAATTTACTGATGGAATGAAGTTGATTTAATCAACTGTTATTTGGGAAAATGATTATCAGATAAATTAGATTTTAGTTAATCTAACGAAAACAGTTTGGAAATAAATTAATCAAGATTAATGAGATTAGTTACCCGCTTAATTTAAGAAGTTATAAATAGAACGAAGGAATGAATTGAAAGCGAAGAGTAAATGTTTAAAAATAAATAATAATAAACAACGACGATTTCAAAGGATGAATATGATGTTATAGAACCGTATTCCAAAGTAAAACAAGGAAATACGATTTGATGAATATTATAAGTAATAAAGGATTAGAATACAGACTTATATCTGTTCTAAGGTAAGAACGTTGTCGATCAAGGTCTAAGAGGTAAATAGAATACCCCAACTTGAACGGCTTCACTATTATCGAGGAATGATATCTGTTTGTGATGGAGATAGATGTTAAGATTAGTAGAAAAGGAATATGGCAGCATATGCAAGTTTAGAACTATAGCGATAAAATAAATGTTGTTGATTAGGCTTAAGTGTAACTTTTATGTCGAGACTAGTTATAACATAGAATATTACATCGTATGACAAGTTTGAACTATAGCGATAAAATAACGTTGTTGATAAGGTAAGGGTGACTGTAATGTTGAGATTAGTTATAAAGGGAATATTACAGCGTATGACAAGTTTAGAACTATAGCAACAAATTAACTGTTGTTGATTAGACTTAAGCGTGACTTTTATATAGCAGCACTTCCTAGGAAATGAAGCAGTTTAGTTGAAATCCACTTATTTGAAAGTGAGAAATAACGATGTCCTTAGAAAATATAAGAATCAATTTTAGATAGAGAAATTGGAGAATCGTGTTAGAAAACAATGACAGCATTTCGATGTTCGAAATGTGATTAGAATTTAAACCGTTAGGATTTGGAACTAGAATTCGACGATGTCGAAAGTATTAAAAATAAACTATTTTTAGGGATTATAATCTGATAGAATAATGAACATTTAGATTTAAACAAATAAATGTTGATAGGATAGAAATCAGTATTTAGTTATAAACTTGATATCGATCTGATAAGAAGTTGACCTAGAGACAGAGTTTATAAAGTGGAATAGGAGTGAAAAGTATGAAAGAGATTTCGGTAAACAAGATAAGGGAGATTACTACGTGAATAAAGATTTATATGATCAAGGTGTTTAGATTTCTATAAGAAGGGATAGTATTCCCATTTCAAAGGGAATAATGTTTTAAAAGTGAACATGGGGCCGATTAAAAGGTTAAAAGGAAATTGGAAATATTTTCCAATATAAATAGGGTAGACTATCCAAGTATAGAAATAAAGAACGTGAAAATAATGGATCGAACGTTGATAACGTATATTTTCTGGAATATGAAAGAATAATGGTTTTATAATAACTGGAAATGTTTTCCAAGAGTGTAAAAGGGTAAATCGGGAGTATAGTAATATCCGGTAAGATATGGGAATTCGAATAATAAAAATGAATGTCGAATAAAAAGTGCCCGTGGTTGTGTGACGTTAGTTATACATTAGAATGGATGTTGTTTTTACTTCGATAGTTAAATAACCGACTATCGAAGTGTTTGACCATCGTTGTCTATACGGAGAGACCGGTTGGATATGTTATCTGAAAACCACTCCGTATAGGTATAAGCGTGCGATTAGATATGCTGAAGATAATTGAAGACGAAGTTAAATACAAGGGTCGTCCAGCTCCAGAATGATGCGTTCTGTTTGTCCAGTCCCAGGACAACTTGTATGGACGAGTGTCTGACAGAGTATTTCCAACGGTCATGCCGTTGATTTTACGAATATACCAAGTTGGTGGGGAGAAGGTAACTTCTCTTTATTCTACACCCAGTGTGCATTTGTGTAATCAATGTGTGATTACGGATTTGACGATATGACATTCAAAAGGAATGGTGATCAAATGTTCTGAAGATAGACGTAACCTCTAGCATCACAACCTGAAGTAACAAAAGTTGGGCTAGGCAGCATGGCAAGTTGGGTCATCCCCAAGCAGGGTGTATTGTCACCGATCTAGAGAAAATTTATATTTATACTTCTTTACGATTCTGTATCTTCAGATGACGGTTGGATGGCCTACAACCGTTGTGGCAATATATTCGCGACACTCAAGCTAAATGAGTGAGCGGTCATGTGTGGCCGGGTTGCAAGACGTTCTTGTTGAACCCTGAGTGTATCCCCTCTAGAGTACACTATTCAAAAGGTGCTCCCATACCTTGTCTGTTGAAAACCATTCTCCAATAAGCACCCTGCGGTTTATGATTTTATTCTATATATATGTGGAACGTGAGATGCAAGCGTTCTGCTACTTGGATATTTATTTGATTAGACATTAGTATAATATCACTGAAGTTTGATATAAAAATATGTTGGGTAATAGTAAGGTAAAAACCATCCATGTTTATGTGTGGGCTGGTCTTACTATTATTTTCTTGTTTTGAAAAGGATTTTTAAAGTTAAACAGTATGGTTGGTATTTACTCACACCAGTCCCATGACTGACCCAGAGTTTATTTGTTTGTGTTTTCCCTAAACTCTTGGGTGCCCAAATTTGGTCGGGCAGTCAAGTGTTTCAGGCTTTTACAGATTCACTTGGAGAAGCTGGAAACAGAAGGCTTCACCATTAATTAGTTAGAGATTATTTCCGTTGTGATGTATATGAATTATACTCTGATATGATATGTAAGTACAGATTAAGAAATTGTATTTCAAAGTTATGTTATAATACAATTTATTCATTCCGCTGTGAGTTTCGTGTTTACTCTGATTTTGTTCAGTTGTGATCTTCTTTTGCTTCTATTCTATTAGTTCTATCTTTTCTATCTCATCCTCTAAATTCTTTCTATTAATGTTTCGGTATTTTCGATGCTCGAGAAATTGACAGTGTATTTATGTTGATTTTCTGGGTCGAAAATTCCGGCCGTTACAGTTGGTATCAGAACTAAAGGTTGAGTGATTACCTTGGCTCTGTGGCGTAACTCAATCAGAGATGGGGTTAGTAATACCCTAGATTGAGTATGAGTGTATATATATGAGTGCGTATTTGTAATCAATATAAAAACTATTTTATATTGTGTTGGTTGATCTGTTAAGTGGTATATAAATTCCAGATCGACTCGTTTAGCTGACGAGTTCAATAGGGATTTATAAACGCTTGGATAGAGAGATTCGACATAGTATTGTTTTGAAAGAGGGTAAATGAAATAATTTTACCTGAAATATATTTTGGTATAAAAGGAGTATATATCTTGAGATTATTATAGTATTGATCATTATTACGATCAAATAAGCTCTATAATTGAGATAATTATATAAATAACCAATTGAAATATTATACAAGTATAATATGCAAAATCAGATGAACTAAATCTGAATTTAAAAACCAGAATTGAAATAAAACTCTGGAAACTTTGGAAGGAGTTGGAAATAATATTTGGATTAAATATATGGAAATTTTAAGATCCTGGGTGAATTTGGAAATGTTTTCTAAATGTTGTGAAGTATATTTGTAGTGATTTCAAAATGAAAAGGTTTGAAAAAAAGTTTTGAAAGTGATATAGTATTGAACTCACTTTGATTGCTGGGAAATAAATTCCGATGATGAAGCGCGCCATTATCGGTGTTCATTTTCGAGTCTCTAAGTGACGGATTACTACCAAAGATATTGTTTTGAAATAAGTGTTCGTAAATTCAAATGTTTTGAATTGTTATGTTATGAATATATATATGATTTCAAACTGATTGAAATAAAAACCCCAGGGATTTGAATTCTGAAATAAAGATTTAACTTATGGAATTAAAATGGGAAAAGTGGAACTTAAATTAAGACAAATAAAACTGGATTGAATTTGGGACGATCCAGAATGGAAATTGTAAAAGAGAAATATTAAAGATTCTAGTTATTAAAATGAATTGATTCTTGGAGAATAAGAATCGAATTTTGAATTTGGGAATGAAGATAACTGATTTGAGAAATAAATCAGTAAATAGAATTGGTGTTGAGATAAAAATTTGGCTAAGTAAAAAGGAGTGATTGGATTGGAAAAAAATCGATTGGAGATCAAATGGAAATGCTTGGATATATGCTGGTTTGATAGCAGATGGCAGAGACAGAGTTGAATGCCCAACAGAGAAGGTACACGTTTATATTTATACGGGTATGAGATTTTAATGAGTCAGTTTGGGCAAGCCGTTTGGCTGTTTGATTTTCTTTTGGATTTGAGAAGGCCCAGAGTGGAAAGTTGTTGTAGTACCGATGAGCCATGCAGAGGAGATGCTGGCGAACTTCTCTGAAAATTTAAGCCGTTAGGAAATTTTCAGAAATTTGAAAATATTCGAAATAAGAAGGAATTAATATTTTAATTGGAATAAATCAGTTCAGTTGAAACTGAAATTATGAAGTAAACCAAAAAGATTTTTAACCTATTTATAACAGAGATTGTAGCATTTTCCCTATCTTAGCAATTTCGAGGACGAAATTATTTTAAGGGGGAAGGACTGTAACGTCCCGCATTTTTTGTCGGTTGGTATTTGAATATTTAAATCAGTTTAAATATTGAATTCGAAATATAAATGGATTTATAAACGAAGTTGAACGTATAAAAATATATATATAATATAATCGAGCCCGAAATAACGCTGCAGTTCGTAAATTAACGTTCTGAGCTTCAACTGAGTGTACCAGACTCGTTTTGAATCGGATTTCTTCGAAACGAGAAACGTTGGAATCTGTTGAACTGTATCTTTCCAACTGAAGTGGAAAATAGATATTTCATCGTACAGACTGCAAGATATGTCCAAATTAAATATTCAAAAAGTCGTTATGAAATCGTATATCGACTGTAACGGTTTATTTGAAATAACTAGATATCGGATTCGAATTTGAACAAGTTTCTTTTGAGGCGTAGTGATAATTTAATTTTAGAATTTTATTGTGATTTATAATTAATTAAATATGCAACTTTTTATTTGGAGTATTGTGCACCCTGTATCGGTATTTCGGGATTTCAAAGTATGAGTCATCTACCGATATTATTATATTTTTGGGATCGTGGGGCGTTGCTCGTCACAACGGTATTTTTATTTTCGTCCATAGTCTTTCATAAATGAACAGAATTTTATGTAATGGACAGTGTATAAATCTAACCATAATAAAACAAAGAGTTAAATTAAATAAATTAAAATTTTCTTTTACTCCCATACCCTATAGTAGACACGCGTATGTCATAGGTTAAGCCTAACTAAGAAAAAGGATTATATAACCCAATAAAGAATGAAACCATCGTGATCCATACCGTGTATACAGTCGATCATATCACTTCATGAATAAACATTTTTGTATTACTTCAAGCCTAAGCTTTGTGATCCATCTTTTCCTACTATCTATTCCTACCACGTACTGTTTTTAGGACTTCAGACTATGCTCCTAACGAATGCAAAGGCACATGCTAATTAAAGAAATCAAACAACAATATATTTTCAATTCCTATCCTACTTTCCACCATACTCTAACCATTTTCTAGCTCATGCCATTAAGCAATAGGCATTCCTCTATGCTCGCAGCTACCTAATAAAACCTATACCGTGTCCTTTGCTTAATATTAAAGTATATATCGTTACTTACTCACTAAGAAAAACATGCTGCCTATATATCTATCTCACGCACAGTACCTACATATCATTTACACCTTAGACTAAAGTAGGAGCATGGCAATCCTACACTACCTAAACTAATAAACTACATGACTTAAGCGTTAAGGATCTCCACTACTATAAATACACACTAATCTTCCTTTTGTTTTCCTTGCTTCGAAACTTCAAGCTGAGGCCTTTTCTAGCTTCGAAACTTTCAAACGAAAACCCATAGCGTGACATTTTAATGGCATCAAAACCGATGCGGAAATGGAGAGATGTAGTTTTGAGGGAGTTAAATAGTGGAGCAAGAAATTGAGGATTGGGATTTTACGGTTAGAGGCGGAGGGGTGTCCTTTGGTGATTCACGCATGGAACTTGCATGTCATTTTCTGTTGAATTTGCATGGATTGTTGAGGGTGTAACATGCTGAAGGCTGAGGGGGCTTGCGTGTTTTCTACTAGAGCGGAAGGGGGCTGGATTCATTTGCAACGAAGGGATATGATCAGAAGCACATGGAGATGTGAACGTGAGGAGTAAAAACGTGGCCATGCAAGCTAAGTGTATGGATGGCTGTGTTTCACATGAATTAAGGGGAGGTCAGCATGTGTTCTCGTGGAGAATGACGCGGGTATTTTGCTGGGAAACAGAGATTGCGTTGGTAAAAAGGCAAGGGTGTTGCACGTGTGCATGGGACTAAAGGCACGAATGGGGGCTTAAGCCAGTAATGTTTGTTTACAGAAAATTGTGGATGTCGTTTTGATTGGGAGAAAGGAGACAACCTAGAATAGCAACGCATGTATGGGTTTCTTTGTTTTAACGTGGGCTTTGGGGAGAGTGTGGACGTTCAAATGCACGAATGTGGAGGGGCTGAGGCTCACTCAAGTAGTATGCAGGAGCATGCGGATTACTTGCTTGGTTTTGTGAAGGAAAGCAACAGTGTTCGTGTTGTAATTATGGGAGGAAGTAGTTATTTATATGTTCAATTAAATATGGTCACAAAACTGAAGTCTGGTCGCCAAAGCCGATGCGCCTGGGGTACTGACATTTTAATCGGACGACGCTGGAGTTTCGTATAGGAGCAGGACCATGATTTCAAGAGGAAGACGAAGTACTGTATAGCATGTGGTGGATTGGGTTTGACGATGGGCTGATTCAAAAACAGTAAGGCGACATAAGGAAGAGTGGTGATCAAAGAGCTGAGAAGTGGAGTATTATTACCGTGTTTTTTTTTATAAAGATGGAATAGTAAGAAGGGAAGCGGATCATGGTTGTTTCAGAACGATTTGATCCGTTGGAATCATATGGGAGCAGGCGACAATATGACGCTGGTCCAGAACCACTTGGAGATCGTTTCGATTTAGAGCAGAGTTAAAAGCCTGATATAAGCAACTGACGCAAATGGTTATTCAACGGTTAACGCGCGAAGGTGAGTAAAATCACTAACTCTGATCTATTTTTATAATTATATTTTAATGTTGTTTGAATGCTGTGTGTTGGTCGATTAGGTAGATTACAAGTAATTTGGTTGAATATTATATACCGTTACATATGTACACACCATCGGTTGGACACTATTTCCATCGATTAGAACACCCCCAGTATAGAGTTATTGTAAATTGTGTTGACTGACATCTGTGGATGCAGAAACCGGTTGGAGGAATCCGACCGGATTCCTTGATAATTATATGTACTGTTTGTTTGTATGAACCCGAATTATATTTAAAACCCCATGTGAATATTGATGTTGAACGGAAATTCAACATCTATTTCGATAAATAAATAAACGATATCGATTTAGAAAGTGGTGACAGTCGACCGTAAACCCATCGTTTTGTTAAGGAGTTGATTGGCCGTCAGGCAAATCAACTAAGATAATTATAAAAATTATATTTTTATAATTAAAAAGAAGATTTAAATTTATGATAGAAGTTCTATTATAAACCAGTATTTTAGAGTTCGTTTTTATAAAATAAATAAAAACGATTGTTGATATTTAAATAAGTTTATAAAGCAGAAATTATCCAATGATTAAATATTTGGATAATTATATTTAAGACAAACAATTTAGAAATATTATTAGATTAATTATATTAATCTAATGTTAAGAAGTAATTCAAATCAGTTAAAGAATTTACTGATGGAATGAAGTTGATTTAATCAACTGTTATTTGGGAAAATGATTATCAGATAAATTAGATTTTAGTTAATCTAACGAAAACAGTTTGGAAATAAATTAATCAAGATTAATGAGATTAGTTACCCGCTTTATTTAAGAAGTTATAAATAGAACGAAGGAATGAATTGAAACCGAAGAGTAAATGTTTAAAAATAAATAATAATAAACAACGAAGATTTCAAAGGATGAATATGATGTTATAGAACCGTATTCCAAAGTAAAACAAGGAATTACGATTTGATGAATATTATAAGTAATAAAGGATTAGAATACAGACTTATATCTGTTCTAAGGTAAGAACGTTGTCGATCAAGGTCTGAGAGGTAAATAGAATACCCCAACTTGAACGGCTTCACTATTATCGAGGAACGATATCTGTTTGTGACGGAGATAGATGTTAAGATTAGTAGAAAAGGAATATGGCAGCATATGCAAGTTTAGAACTATAGCGATAAAATAAATGTTGTTGATTAGGCTTAAGTGTAACTTTTATGTCGAGACTAGTTATAACATAGAATATTACATCGTATGACAAGTTTGAACTATAGCGATAAAATAACGTTGTTGATAAGGTAAGGGTGACTGTAATGTTGAGATTAGTTATAAAGGGAATATTACAGCGTATGACAAGTTTAGAACTATAGCAACAAATTAACTGCTGTTGATTAGACTTAAGCGTGACTTTTATATAGCAGCACTTCCTAGGAAATGAAGCAGTTTAGTTGAAATCCACTTATTTGAAAGTAAGAAATAACGATGTCGTAAGAAAATATAAGAATCAGTTTTAGAAAGAGAAATTGGAGAATCGTGTTAGAAAACAATGACAGCATTTCGATGTTCGAAATGTGATTTGAATTTAAACCGTTAGGATTTGGAACTAGAATTCGACGATGTCGAAAGTATTAAAAATAAACTATTTTTAGGGATTATAATCTGATAGAATAATGAACATTTAGTTTTAAACAAGTAAATGTTGATAGGATAGAAATCAGTATATAGTTATAAACTTGATATCGATCTGATAAGAAGTTGACCTAGAGACAGAGTTTATAAAGTGGAATAGGAGTGAAAAGTATGAAAGAGATTTCGGTAAACAAGATAAGGGAGATTACTACGTGAATAAAGATTTATATGATCAAGGTGTTTAGATTTCTATAAGAAGGGATAGTATTCCCATTTCAAAGGGAATAATGTTTTAAAAGTGAACATGGGGCCGATTAAAAGGTTAAAAGGAAATTGGAAATATTTTCCAATATAAATAGGGTAGACTATCCAAGTATAGAAATAAAGAACGTGAAAATAATGGATCGAACATTGATAACGTATATTTTCTGGAATATGAAAGAATAAGGGTTTTATAATAACTGGAAATGTTTTCCAAGAGTGTAAAAGGGTAAATCGGGAGTATAGTAATATCCTGTAAGATATGGGAATTCGAATAATAAAAATGAATGTCGAATAAAAAGTGCCCGTGGTTGTGTGACGTTAGTTGTACATTAGAATGGATGTTGTTTTTACTTCGATAGTTAAATAACCGACTATCGAAGTGTTTGACCATCGTTGTCTATACGGAGAGACCGGTTGGATATGTTATTTGAAAACCACTCCGTATAGGTATAAGCGTGCGATTAGATATGCTGAAGATAATTGAAGACGAAGTTAAATACAAGGGTCGTCCAGCTCCAGAATGATGCGTTCTGTTTGTCCAGTCCCAGGACAACTTGTATGGACGAGTGTCTGACAGAGTATTTCCAACGGTCATGCCGTTGATTTTACGAATATACCAAGTTGGTGGGGAGAAGGTAACTTCTCTTTATTCTACACCCAGTGTGCATTTGTGTAATCAATGTGTGATTACGGATTTGACGATGTGACATTCAAAAGGAATGGTGATCAAATGTTCTGAAGATAGACGTAACCTCCAGCATCACAACCTGAAGTAACAAAAGTTGGGCTAGGCAGCATGGCAAGTTGGGTCATCCCCAAGCAGGGTGTATTGTCACCGATCTAGAGAAAATTCATATTTATACTTCTTTACGATTCTGTATCTTCAGATGACGGTTGGATGGCCTACAACCGTGGTGGCAATATATTCGCGACACTCAAGCTAAATGAGTGAGCGGTCATGTGTGGCCGGGTTGCAAGACGTTCTTGTTGAACCCTGAGTGTATCCCCTCTAGAGTACACTATTCAAAAGGTGCTCCCATACCTTGTCTGTTGAAAACCATTCTCCAATAAGCACCCTGCGGTTTATGATTTTATTCTATATATATGTGGAACGTGAGATGCAAGCGTTCTGCTATTTATTTGATTAGACATTAGTATAATATCACTGAAGTTTGATATAAAAATATGTTGGGTAATAGTAAGGTAAAAACCGTCCATGTTTATGTGTGGGCTGGTCTTACTATTATTTTCTTGTTTTGAAAAGGATTTTTAAAGTTAAATAGTATGGTTGGAATTTACTCACACCAGTCCCATGACTGACCCAAAGTTTATTTGTTTGTGTTTTCCCTAAACTCTTGGGTGCCCAAATTTGTTCGGGCAGTCAAGTGTTTCAGGCTTTTACAGATTCACTTGGAGGAGCTGGAAACAGAAGGCTTCACCATTAATTAGTTAGAGATTATTTCCGCTGTGATGTATATGAATTATACTCTGATATGATATGTAAGTACAGATTAAGAAATTGTATTTCAAAGTTATGTTATAATACAATTTATTCATTCCGCTGTGAGTTTCGTGTTTACTCTGATTTTGTTCAGTTGTGATCTTCTTTTGCTTCTATTCTATTAGTTCTATCTTTTCTATCTCATCCTCTAAATTCTTTCTATTAATGTTTCGGTATTTTCGATGCTCGAGAAATTGACAGTGTATTTATGTTGATTTTCTGGGTCGAAAATTCCGGCCGTTACAGTCAAAAATATAGATAATCAAGGGGATTAATTTAGAATTAGAAAGAAAGAAGAAAACAAACACAGAATCTCGCAACGGAATGAACAAAATATAATAATCAAATAACAGTTCATGAAGCTGTTTAAAATAAACATTTGATCATTTTACAACATTTATCAGAGTTATACATTTATATACATAACTGATAATAAAGAGTAATGCAACAGAACAGTAGTGGGATGCAATAGTATTAATAGTATACCGTCTTCGTCTTCATCCTTCAGAAGATAACCTTTGAAACTGGGATGCTCTAGTCTGACCCGAGCGTAATAGCGTGAAAATAAAACAAGCTCGGATCAGGCAAAAATATTCTCATCTAAGTCAAATCGACATCATATGAACATACACACACATAACTTAAGAGATGTTACGGGAAATTTTCATCTCCTAAGGATCCGTCAAACTAGATACTATATGATATAATTTCGCTATTATACTAGTGTCTATTCACAAATACTTGTCAGAAAAATAGCGTAAGCGGGGTTACATTGATTTCCCTTACACAGTTTATAAGCACATGGTCTATGCAGGTCCTGTAACACAACCAGTAACGTCGGTAGCCAGTGAGTCCCCTATAGACCTATGCCAAAAATCAAAATCGTAGTTGTCTCGCATAAGGATAAACGTATGACAAGGCACATGAGGCTATACCCAAAGTAGTATGCTACTAGTTTGCCAGATCCAGACTGGTGGTTACCCCTAACGGCCCACCATAGACATCCGCCCCATATCAAATCAAAGGGAAATACATCCCATCAAGGGTGCGCACCAACAAAACAACAACAAACGAATAGTAATAGTATGGACCCGAGGCCCAGGAAAATCGAAGAGCAGATGTCCACTAAGAGGTAGTCAAGCTTCATTTGGTCTGGCACGGCTCCTGTTTTAGTCATTTCAAATCGACACATGTGCCGGGGTCATCCATTATTGTTCACTTTCTTCAAATCCAGTAATCGCCTCCAAATTCATCCTACTTCATTTCTGGAACTCCAACGCGTATACTGTTGTTAAAGTGGTTCCAATCGTTGACAGAGAGTATGTCAATAAGAGGTCCCGGTCTCTTTAACAACCAAACGTCATGTTACACACACCGATTGGTACTTTTATATTTCAAAAGTGAATCGTTATGATATCAAAATATCATATTAAACTAAACAAATTTCACTTTAAAATATCATATTATTTTAATCACAATAATATTTATTTTCAAAATTTATATTCACTTTGAGATAAATTTCAAATTCAATAATTTGTTATAACTTCAATTAACCTCATTTTTCTTCGAATCGTTCATTTTACTTCAAAATTTGTTTTGAATTCATTTATGATTTCAACATCAAAATGATCATAATTACTTTTAAATCGCAGATTTAAATGTACACACTTTTCACTTCTAAACCAGTTTGTAATTTTGAAATAGTTTTGGGGTTTAAATAAATTTTTCATTAGTTGTAAATAATTTTGGGAGATTTGGAATAGCTTGAAAATCAGAACAGTTTGAGTGTTGGAAATGGTTTTATGTAAATTAAAATATTTTATGAAATAAACTACTTATATATATATATATATATATATATATATATATAAAGAATACGTTTTTGAAAAACAATTTATATAAAGCACTCCATATATCAAAGGAATAAATTTCATAAAATAGTTTATATATAAATTTGTTTATATAGAAATAATTTCAAATCAACTGTTTCTTTCTATTTTCAATGAATCTGAACCTAAGTTCAAAACTCAAAACAAACAAATCGATTTCCAATATCCAGTCCAAATCGATTCCCAAAATCAAATTTATTTGAGAATAATCCATTTTAAAGGATAACTTCCAATTTCAAAATATTATTTGAATCTATTCGATTCAAATCAAATCTGAGTTCAAGTTCATAATATTTATTTAAACCATTTAATTCAAATTTAATTTCAAAGTTTAAATAAAGATTTAAACCTTTGAAACAATTCAAATTATAATCAATTTTAGTTCAAATTTCAAATAACAAACTTAGATCATTTCAATTTGAATTTAATTTCAAAGTTTAAATAAAGATTTAAATCTTTGAAATAATTCAATTTCGACATTTCAAATTTAAATTCAAATCCCAATGTATAATTCAATTTAGATAATTTCAATTTATTTTCTTTACATAGAATCACTTATTTAAATCGGTTTCACAAATTCTAATTTTTTTAGATTTAACCAATCCGGTGTCCGTATAATAATTCTCTATCCTCTGGCCAAGTGATCAGTTATTTCAAATTTTTAATTTTTAATTTCAAGGAATGGATATATATCATTTCAATCCAAAGGTCAAATGTCATAGGTATATATCATTTCAACCTATTTCTTAATTTATTCGAAATGACAGTTTATGATGATGCCCGCAACATCCAAGGTGATAACAATGATATAAAAATATAGACAAACATCCATACAGTTCAATATATCCATAAATAAACATCCATCACAATCATGATCCAAAACAGTTCAATTTGCAATAATAAACTGATTATATGTCAGGGTTTAACTAGCAATTTAATTCAAAAATAAACTACTATAAAGTTAATGTCTAACAGTTTAAATTAGATGTGCATTTAAATATCAACCAACAACCAAATAATCAAATCAATCAATGATTTCAATTTCACACAAATGTGAATATTTTTGCAGGTGTGAGAAAACTCACATTTCGTGGTACGGAAAAAGATAATGGTACGGACGAAACAAGAGATGACGACGAAATCCGAGCACACTCGAAACTGAATCAAATCAACTACAAGCGGACCAAGTCTGTTCATGCAAACACGAAACGTACAAAAATAATTAATTAATTAATTTTTTTTAGCTATATGGTAGAAAAAAATACAATAATAACTTTACAACAACATGCATGGGACAACATGCAACCAACGTGTTGTCTTATTTTGAAAAGTGGGTATCACATTGGTTACTAACGCATGGAATACTTCCATGCATGGTATAGGCAAAATTAACTAAGGCATGAGACATGCGTTTGTTCCCGTCAACTAAGTAACGGTTCAGACAATGTTCTTCTTTCTTTCTTTTTTTTTTTTTTTATATCATAAGCTATATGACAGAAAAGAAAAAAAACAAAATAGCCACAAAACGCTTGGACACATTTGCATGGGACATCATGCATGTATGTGTTCCAGCGCATGGGACAAAATGCATGGGACAATCTTTTGTGTGCATTTTGTTCCAGCGCATGGAACATATGCATGCAAGGCATGTTCCCAAAATATTTTTTTTATACTTCATTTTGTTTTATTTTATTTTTTGAGAAAGGAAAAAAAATACTTTATCTACTGTTACATTTTTTTTATACTGTTTAAATTTAGCACATTTTAATTCACTAATCAAATTGACAGAACTAATTTAGCACATTTTAATTCACATTCTAAAGCCAACTACAATCTGTTCTTTACATGTATATTACTTTTTAAATCATTTCAGTTAAACCAACTAAGCTAATTAGCAAATTACTAATTTTATCTTACTGAATAGCCGGTAAACTAAATATAAGTTAACTCACTGATAATCTCTTCCCACTGTAACATGGCGCACTTATGTAATGTTTACATACTATACTTTAGTATAGTATACTTATCTAATCAAATAAGAATATAAAACTAAAACCTCACATAATATTGGTGCGCATGCTTTCCTGAAAGCAGCTCCATCCTGCTACTCCACGCGGCCATGCACAACTTCTGTGCAAACTTAAACCTGAACTACTGCTACCTCCTTTCTCCTTCCTCCATGCGTGCCTACACAACTGTATTTCCTTCAAGCATGCTCCCCCCTTTCCAACATAAAGCCATGCACCATTTGTTAAATCCAAACTTCCATTATCTCCATCGTGTGGTTGCCACCAACCGAGAGCGAGCCCACCGCATGCATGTTTCTCTTCACTTCCCATGCAACGCCAAAATTCAAAAATATGAACGTCCCGTCCCTTTTTCCTTATATTTGATCCATCCCCTCTCATGCGTGACTTTCCAACTTTTATACACATGCAATTGGCAGTTGAGGCCATTTTCTCTTGCGTGACTTGAGGAATGAAATTAAAGGTTGGTGACATGAAAATATGGGTGAAAATGAGATTTATTCTTTAGGCTTCAGTTGCCTTTTAAAGACCAGTGATAATGAATGCTAGAGGAAGAGGAACAATGAAGAAAAAGGCTCCCCCAAAATAATGTCCCCTTTCTTGTATATATAATAAGTAGGATACTTCATAGATGCTTCATAGCAAAGTATAATGCGCATGGGGAAGGTAAGAAAACGTGGACAAGTACATGCGGTAAACGGCATTAAATGGAAAAGAAGGGCGTATAATATATAATTTATGTTAGATTTTTAAGGTAGCCCATTTGTCATAAAGAAAGCATGGTAAGCATGGTTCATGTTGAATGTATATGTCCTTTTGTCATAAAGAAAGCATGGTTCACAAAGAAAGAAGGATGGAAGTAAGGTACAGAAGAAGACATGCATGAATTTGGAACGTCCATGCAAGGCATTGGAGACAAATATGTGTAGATAGTTTGGTAAGATAAGGGACAAATGCTTAGATATATAACGTGCATAGCTTTTTGAAATGGAAAATGATCCATGCGTATGCATGTAAATGCATGTAAGGAATGGTAATCTAAAAAGAAGGAAAGTGCCCATTTTAAAAACAAAAAATTTTTTAGGTAGTTTAATAAAATAAAAATGCATCTCTTGCAGACCCAAAATATATAGAAAGATATGTAAGATTGTAAAAGGGACACATCGAACTCAAATGGCTCTATTTTAAAAATGAACTGTGCAAGCATTTTCACAATTTCAGCGCGAACCGAACACCGAAAATGACAAATGAATATATTTTGGTAATCAGCGCGACGAGACGAACACAACGGTATATAATTTGCAGTGTCTGCATACTCCGTTCAAAAACGCATTACGGACCCCTTTAACGTAGAAATGTGGATGAAAAACGGAGGTCAAAGCGTCCGATTTTCACAAAACGAATTTCGCCGTTGGATTACTGACGACGAATAGAATATTTTTCGTGTTTGTCCGAAATGATTTCGAAGAGATTTTAAAATCGTTAAAATTTGAACTGTTATGCGCAACTTTGCACCGAAAAATTGCGCGACCGACAACATTCAAATTTTCCGATGAAATTTTCACAGCTGCTACATTTCATTATACGTATTTCAAATTGAAAATTCCCATTACGAGAAATTATAGAATATTTTCAAAATAAAATTCAATTTAATTCGCAATTTAAATCGTTATAAATTGCGGGATGTTACATTCTCCCCTACTCAAAACTTTTCGTCCTCGAAAAGGAACGAAGCAAGGTAGTAAGTACATATATATACTTAGCCCAAACTAATTTATAAAAAAACAAAATTTGTAATTTTCAAATTTTAAAGTCTCCAAAAAAAAAATCTAACATCCGAAATGACATAAAAATTCGGTTTCACCTCCTTTGTACGGAGGGACTTTGGCGGCACGCCAGTTAAAGATAAAACTTATACATCGGCTCTCATGACCAGAAAATCCAATATAAATCAATATGCACATCCTATTTATATATATATATATATATATTTTTGCGTAGGCATACCTTTTTATTTTATTTATATTTAAGCGAGTTCGCTTATATGCGCAAGCAAAACGATAAACGCGCGCAAGCTTCCCAATTTAAATCAAACACATTCTGTACCTACAAATTACTCAATAACAGTGATATGTGAATAATGTACTTGAGACAATGTTCATGCATACATCAAAATGCAACAACAATACACATGAACATAGCAAATGCAACATAATAACATACATCAATCAAATTTATATAGTTTATTCATACTCGTACAATTTCGTTTGATTGGTTCACATATGTCTTTATGTTTTAATGTATTCGCATTAAATTGTTTCTCATCCAATTCGCTTACATCTATTGATTTTCATATATTCATTCGTGTTTAATTAATTTTTTTAGTCTATAGTTTTCATTAGTTCAAAATCTACTTATTTCAGCAATATTAAAATTTTCTATATGCTGGCATTTCGTTTTATCTATATTATTCTCAACATATTTGAAATTTACATACTTACTCATTTCAATTTCTATATATGTTAATACTTTAATTCCATCTACATCTTATGCTCTCTATGTTTTTAATGAACTTGCTTAAATAGGTTTATAATCGATTCAACTTATAAACTTATTTACATCGCAAAATAGATTATTGCAAATTTTCTTAAGCTTATCTTTGACATTTTATTCAATCAGAATCTAAGTTCATTATTTTCATAACTTGGATTAGCTGATTACATTAGTTTAATTTGTTTAGCTCACTTCCTTTGTTGTAATTGCACATTACATTTCACTTTTCAACATTTGTATTGAACAATTTAGAATTTTATTAGTATTAACTTATCTCTCAACCGCATCTTATAACTCACTTAAGTTTGATATTTCATTTACTTAAATGACGCCGTCCATTGCAAATATTCCATCCATTTGTTAATCATTTCAAAACATTAACAAATAAAAAAAAATTGTTACAACCACTTGATTAACCTTAGTAAACATTTTTTTGGTTGAAATTCATTTTTTTCACTTTACTTTTCTTTATCTTCGTAACATTTCTATGATTCAACATATCATTTTGGAACATGTTATTCATTTTAATTTCATTTGTAAAATATTTCATTACATATTTATATAATCTTAAACTTTTCATTTAGGTAGGTTTGTATATATTACAAATGAAATTTAGTATTTCACACTTTACTCTTTATTATCAAAGTAACATGAGTATTTGTTTCTATTTTACTTTAACATTTTCCTTACTTCATGTTTCAATTTTATAATATTATATTATATTTTCATTTTTATTTCTCTTATTCATTTATCGTACTTCTTTATTCACCTATTTAAAATTTCATTTGATATTAATATGGAAAATTATTTATTTCATTGATTATCAACAAGGAGAGTAATTTGTATAAATGGAGACTTGAGAATATTAAATACCAATTTCTTTTCCAAACATTTTGAAATACTATATTCTATACAAAAAAAAATTTATATCAAAACATACTCAAGATTTCAAATTAAAATTATTTCAAAAACGAATATGTAGCAATGCTACCAAGTGGTTTCCCCACTTTGAGACTTGAAAATGAAAGTCGATGACTATGATCATCTCATCACCGAAATTTATTTCCCAGTAGCAAAATGGAGTACTTAACCAATTTTTATTTGAATATCCTTCAAATATTACTACTATATTTTTTCAAAACATTTACAAATCATCGGAATTTAAAGATCTCATATTCTCCATATAAATTCATTTGGTTTACAGTTAATTATAAATCATATATAAAAGATCGATTTATTGTTATAGCCAATAGGTTAAGAGTATTGACTAATTTGCCATCAAATTTCAATATTATTTATCTTACATATAATATATGTAAAATATATATGAAGACAATATACTGTGTTAGAATGCCTTGTTCAAGTGTTTTGAAATCCCATTCGGTAACGCTTGCAACACGCATCGACTGGAACTCCGAACTCAACTCAATAAGCCAAACAACATAATATAAAACCATTTTTATATCAAAAGTACAAGTACGCTCTCTCGTATATATATATGCACTCAGAACTCATTCTAGGGTGTTACTAACCCTATCTCTAATGAGTAAATCCCAATAGAGCCAAGGTTTACTGCTAAACCATAAGCTCTGATACCAACTGTAACGACCTGGAAATCCGTACCTTTTGAATCGACAATAATCCACACATGTCTAACTCAAAACTGTACGTATTTACAGATTGTTAAATGACGATCCACAACTTCAACCATTATAGTAAAAAATATAGATAATCAAGGGGATTAATTTAGAATTAGAAAGAAAGAAGAAAACAAACACAGAATCTCGCAACGGAATGAACAAAATATAATAGTCAAATAACAGTTCATGAAGCTGTTTAAAATAAACATTTGATCATTTTACAACATTTATCAGAGTTATACATTTATATACATAACTGATAATAAAGAGAAATGCAACAGAATAGTAGTGGGATGCAATAGTAATAATAGTATACCGTCTTCGTCTTCATCCTTCAGAAGATAACCTTTGAAACTGGGATGCTCTAGTCTGACCCGAGCGTAATAGCGTGAAAATAAAACAAGCTCGGATCAGGCAAAAATATTCTCATCTAAGTCAAATCGACATCATATGAACATACACACACATAACTTAAGAGATGTTACGGGAAATTTCCATCTCCTAAGGATCCGTCAAACTAGATACTATATGATATAATTTCGCTATTATACTAGTGTCTATTCACAAATACTTGTCAGAAAAATAGCGTAAGCGGGGTTACATTGATTTCCTTTACACAGTTTATAAGCACATGGTCTATGCAGGTCCTGTAACACAACCAGTAACGTCGGTAGCCAGTGAGTCCCCTATAGACCTATGCCAAAAATCAAAATCGTATTTGTCTCGCATAAGGATAAACGTATGACAAGGCACATGAGGCTATACCCAAAGTAGTATGCTACTAGTTTGCCTGATCCAGATTGGTGGTTACACCTATTGGCCCATCGTAGACATCCGCCCCATATCAAATCAAAGGGAAATACATCACATCAAGGGTGCGCACCAACAGAACAACAACAAACGAATAGTAATAGTATGGACCCGAGGCCCAGGAAAATCGAACAGCAGATGTCCACTAAGAGGTAGTCAAGCCTCATTTGGTCTGGCACGGCTCCTGTTTTAGTCATTTCAAATCGACACAAGTGCCGGGGTCATCCATTATTGTTCACTTTCTTCAAATCCAGTAATCGCCTCCAAATTCATCCTACTTCATTTTTGGAACTCCAACGCGTATACTGTTGTTAAAGTGGTTCCAATCATTGACAGAGAGTATGTCAATAAGAGGTCCCGGTCTCTTTAACAACCAAACGTCATGTTACACACACCGATTGGTACTTTTATATTTCAAAAGTGAATCGTTATGATATCAAAATATCATATTCAACTAAACAAATTTCACTTTAAAATATCATATTATTTTAATCACAATAATATTTATTTTCAAAATTTATATTCACTTTGAGATAAATTTCAAATTCAATAATTTGTTATAACTTCAATTAACCTCATTTTTCTTCGAATCCTTCATTTTACTTCAAAATTTGTTTTGAATTCATTTATGATTTCAACATCAAAATGATCATAATTACTTTTAAATCGCAGATTTAAATGTACACACTTTTCACTTCTAAAACAGTTTGTAATTTTGAAATAGTTTTGGGGTTTAAATACATTTTTCATTAGTTGTAAATAATTTTGGGAGATTTGGAATAGCTTGAAAATCAGAACAGTTTGAGTGTTGGAAATGGTTTTATGTAAATTAAAATATTTTATGAAATAAACTACTTATATATATATATATATATATATATATATAAAGAATACGTTTTTGAAAAACAATTTATATAAAGCACTCCATATATCAAAGGAATAAATTTCATAAAATAGTTTATATATAAATTTGTTTATATAGAAATAATTTCAAATCAACTGTTTCTTTCTATTTTCAATGAATCTGAACCTTAGTTCAAAACTCAAAACAAACAAATCGATTTCCAATATCTAGTCCAAATCGATTCCCAAAATCAAATTTATTTGAGAACAATCCATTTTAAAGGATAACTTCCAATTTCAAAATATTATTTGAATCTATTCGATTCAAATCAAATCCGAGTTCAAGTTCATAATATTTATTTAAACCATTTAATTCAAATTTAATTTCAAAGTTTAAATAAAGATTTAAACCTTTGAAACAATTCAAATTATAATCAATTTTAGTTCAAATTTCAAATAACAAACTTAGATCATTTCAATTTGAATTTAATTTCAAAGTTTAAATAAAGATTTAAACCTTTGAAATAATTCAATTTCGACATTTCAAACTTAAATTCAAATCCCAATGTATAATTCAATTTAGATAATTTCAATTTATTTTCTTTACATAGAATCACTTATTTAATTCGGTTTCACAAATTCTAATTTTTTTTAGATTTAACCAATCCGGTGTCCGTATAATAATTCTCTATCCTCTGGCCAAGTGATCAGTTATTTCAAATTTTTAATTTTTAATTTCAAGGAATGGATATATATCATTTCAATCCAAAGGTCAAATGTCATAGGTATATATCATTTCAACCTATTTCTTAATTTATTCGAAATGACAGTTTATGATGATGCCCGCAACATCCAAGGTGATAACAATGATATAAAAATATAGACAAACATCCATACAGTTCAATATATCCATAAATAAACATCCATCACAATCATGATCCAAAACAGTTCAATTTGCAATAATAAACTGATTATATGTCAGGGTTTAACTAGCAATTTAATTCAAAAATAAACTACTATAAAGTAAATGTCTAACAGTTTAAATTAGATGTCCATTTAAATATCAACCAACAACCAAATAATCAAATCAATCAACGATTTCAATTTCACACAAATGTGAATATTTTTGCAGGTGTGAGAAAACTCACCTTTCGTGGTACGGAAAAAGATAATGGTACGGACGAAACAAGAGATGACGACGAAATCCGAGCACACTCGAAACTGAATCAAATCAACTACAAGCGGACCAAGTCTGTTCATGCAAACACGAAACGTACAAAATTAATTAATTAATTAATTAATTAATTTATTTTTTAGCTGTATGGTAGAAAAAAATACAATAATAACTTAACAACAACATGCATGGGACAACATGCAACCAACGTGTTTTCTTATTTTGAAAAGTGGGTATCACATTGGTTACTAACGCATGGAATACTTCCATGCATGGTATAGGCAAAATTAACTAAGGCATGAGACATGCATTTGTTCCGGTCAGCTAAGTAACGGTTCAGACAATGTTCTTCTTTCTTTTTTTTCTTCTTTTTTTTATATTATAAGCTATATGACAGAAAAGAAAAAAAACAAAATAGCCACAAAACGCTTGGACACATTTGCATGGGACATCATGCATGTATGTGTTCCAGCGCATGGGACAAAATGCGTGGGACAATCTTTTTTGTGCATTTTGTTCCAGCGCATGGAACATATGCATGCAAGGCATGTTCCCAATATATTTTTTTTATACTTCATTTTGTTTTATATTATTTTTTGAGAAAGGAAAAAAAATACTTTATCTACTGTTTCATTTTTTTTATACTGTCTAAATTTAGCACATTTTAATTCACTAATCAAATCGACAAAACTAATTTAGCACATTTTAATTCACATTCTAAAGCCAACTACAATCTGTTCTTTACATGTATATTTCTTTTTAAATCATTTAAGTTAAACCAACTAAGCTAGTTAGCAAATTAATAATTTTAACTTACAGAATAGCGGGTAAACTAAATATAAGTTAACTCACTGATAATCTCTTCCTACTGTAACATGGCGCACTTATGTAATGTTTACATACTATACTTAAGTATAGTATACTTACCTAATCAAATAAGAATATAAAACTAAAACCTCACATAATATTGGTGCGCATGCTTTCCTGAAAGCAGCTCCATCCTGCTACTCCACGCGGCCATGCACAACTTCTGTGCAAACTGAAACCTGAACTACTGCTATCTCCTTTCTCCTTCCTCCATGCGCGCCTACACAACTGTATTTCCTTCAAGCATGCTCCCCCCTTTCCAACATAAAGCCATGCACCATTTGTTAAATCCAAACTTCCATTATCTCCATCGTGTGGTTGCCACCAACCGAGAGCGAGCCCACCGCATGCATGTTTCTCTTCACTTCCCATGCAACGCCAAAATTCAAAAATATGAACGTCCCGTCCCTTTTTCCTTATATTTGATCCATCCCCTCTCATGCGTGACTTTCCAACTTTTATACACATGCAATTGGCAGTTGAGGCCATTTTCTCTTGCGTGACTTGAGGAATGAAATTAAAGGTTGGTGACATGAAAATATGGGTGAAAATGAGATTTATTCTTTTGGCTTCAGTTGCCTTTTAAAGACCAATGATAATGAATGCTAGAGGAAGAGGAACAATGAAGAAAAAGGCTCCCCCAAAATAATGTCCCCTTTCTTGTATATATAATAAGTAGGATACTTCATAGATGCTTCATAGCAAAGTATAACGCGCATGGGGAAGGTAAGAAAACGTAGACAAGTACATGCGGTAAACGACATTAAATGGAAAAGAAGGGCGTATAATATATAATTTATGTTAGATTTTTAAGGTAGCCCATTTGTCATAAAGAAAGCATGGTAAGCATGGTTCATGTTGAATGTATATGTCCTTTTGTCATAAAGAAAGCATGGTTCACAAAGAAAGAAGGATGGAAGTAAGGTACAGAAGAAGACATGCATGAATTTGGAACGTCCACGCAAGGCATTGGAGACAAATATGTGTAGATAGTTTGGTAAGATAAGGGACAAATGCTTAGATATATAACGTGCATAGCTTTTTGAAATGGAAAATGTTCCATGCGTATGCATGTAAATGCATGTAAGGAATGGTAATCTAAAAAGAAGGAAAGTGCCCATTTTAAAAACAAAAAAATATTTAGGTAGTTTAATAAAATAAAAATGCATCTTTTGAAGACCCAAAATATATAGAAAGATATGTAAGATCGTAAAAGGGACACATCGAACTCAAATGGCTCTATTTTAAAAATGAACTGTGCAAGCATTTTCACAATTTCAGCGCGAACCAAACACCGAAAATGACAAATGAATATATTTTGGTAATCAGCGCGACGAGACGAACACAACGGTATATAATTTGCAGTGTCTGCATACTCCGTTCGAAAACGCGTTACGGACCCCTTTAACGTAGAAATGTGGATGAAAAACGGAGGTCAAAGTGTCCGATTTTCACAAAACGAATTTCGCCGTTGGATTACTGACGACGAATAGAATATTTTTCGTGTTTGTCCGAAATGATTTCGAAGAGATTTTAAAATCGTTAAAATTTGAACTGTTATGCGCAGCTTTGCACCGAAAAATTGCGCGACCGACAACATTCAAATTTTCCGATGAAATTTTCACAGCTGCTACATTTCATTATACGTAGTTCAAATTGAAAATTCCCATTACGAGAAATTATAGAATATTTTCAAAATAAAATTCAATTTAATTCGCAATTTAAATCGTTATAAATTGCGGGATTTTACATTCTCCCCTACTCAAAACTTTTCGTCCTCGAAAAGGAACGAAGCAAGGTAGTAAGTACATATATATACTTAGCCCAAACTAATTTATAAAAAAAAAAATTTGTAATTTTTGAATTTTAAAGTCTCCAAAAAAAAAAAAATCTAACATCCGAAATGACATAAAAATTCGGTTGCACCTCCTTTGTACGGAGGGACTTTGGCGGCACGCCAGTTAAAGATAAAACTTATACATCGGCTCTCATGACCAGAAAATCCAATATAAATCAATATGCACATCCTATTTATATATATATATTTTTGCGTAGGCGTACCTTTTTATTTTATTTATATATAAGCGAGTTCGCTTATATGCGCTGATGAAAACATAAGTCCCACATCGGGGAATGTTCAACTAAAAATCCTGGATATATACTAAGAAGTTACAGTTCATATCAACCAATTGGTTTTGTGAACAAACTATATAGCTCTCTAAACTATAAAATGTCAACAGTGGTATCAGAGCCCATGTCAACTAATTCAACTAATACGTATGTGCTTAACCGCCATACGTGCGCCACTCCATCCAAAATAGCATGATCACGTAGATGGCTCAAATACGCCACACGTGAAGGGGGAGTGATGAAAACATAAGTCCCACATCGGGGAATGTTCAACTAAAAATCCTGGATATATACTAAGAAGTTACAGTTCATATCAACCAATTGGTTTTGTGAACAAACTATATAGCTCTCTAAACTATAAAATGCCAACATGCGCAAGCAAAACGATAAACGCGCGCAAGCTTCCCAATTTAAATCAAACACATTCTGTACCTACAAATTACTCAATAACAGTGATATGTGAATAATGTACTTGAGACAATGTTCATGCATACATCAAAATGCAACAACAATACACATGAACATAGCAAATGCAACATAATAACATACAGCAATCAAATTTATATAGTTTATTCATACTCGTACAATTTCGTTTGATTGGTTCACATATGTCTTTATGTTTTAATGTATTCGCAATAAATTGTTTCTCATCCAATTCGCTTACATCTATTGATTTTCATATATTCATTCGTGTTTAATGAATTTTTTTAGTCTATAGTTTTCATTAGTTCAAAATCTACTTATTTCAGCAATATTAAAATTTTCTATATGCTGGCATTTCGTTTTATCTATATTATTCTCAACATATTTGAAATTTACATACTTACTCATTTCAATTTCTATATATGTTAATACTTTAATTCCATCTACATCTTATGCTCTCTATGTTTTTAATGAACTTGCTTAAATAGGTTTATAATCGATTCAACTTATAAACATATTTACATCGCAAAATAGATTATTGCAAATTTTCTTAAGCTTATCTTTGACATTTTATTCAATCAGAATCTAAGTTCATTATTTTCATAACTTGGATTAGCTGATTACATTAGTTTAATTTGTTTAGCTCACTTCCTTTGTTGTAATTGCACATTACATTTCACTTTTCAACATTCGTATTGAACAATTTAGAATTTTATTAGTATTAACTTATCTCTCAACCGCATCTTATAACTCACTTAAGTTTGATATTTCATTTACTTAAATGACGCCGTCCATTGCAAATATTCCATCCATTTGTTAATCGTTTCAAAACATTAACAAATAAAAAAAAATTGTTACAACCACTTGATTAACCTTAGTAAACATTTTTTTGGTTGAAATTCATTTTTTTCACTTTACTTTTCTTTATCTTCGTAACATTTCTATGATTCAACATATCATTTTGGAATATGTTATTCATTTTAATTTCATTTGTAAAATATTTCATTACATATTTATATAATCTTAAACTTTTCATTTAGGTAGGTTTGTATATATTACAAATGAAATTTAGTATTTCACACTTTACTCTTTATTATCAAAGTAACATGAGTATTTGTTTCTATTTTACTTTAACATTTTCCTTACTTCATGTTTCAATTTTATAATATTATATTATATTTTCATTTTTATTTCTCTTATTCATTTATCGTACTTCTTTATTCACCTATTTAAAATTTCATTTGATATTAATACGGAAAATTATTTATTTCATTGATTATCAACAAGGAGAGTAATTTGTATAAATGGAGACTTAAGAATATTAAATACCAATTTCTTTTCCAAACATTTTGAAATACTATATTCTATACAAAAAAAATTTATATCAAAACATACTCAAGATTTCAAATTAAAATTATTTCAAAAACGAATATGTAGCAATGCTACCAAGTGGTTTCCCCACTTTGAGACTTGAAAATGAAAGTCGATGACTATGATCATCTCATCACCGAAATTTATTTCCCAGTAGCAAAATGGAGTACTTAACCAATTTTTATTTGAATATCCTTCAAATATTACTACTATATTTTTTCAAAACATTTACAAATCATCGGAATTTAAAGATCTCATATTCTCCATATAAATTCATTTGGTTTACAGTTAATTATAAATCATATATAAAAGATCGATTTATTGTTATAGCCAATAGGTTAAGAGTATTGACTAATTTGCCATCAAATTTCAATATTATTTATCTTACATATAATATATGTAAAATATATATGAAGACAATATACTGTGTTAGAATGCCTTGTTCAAGTGTTTTGAAATCCCATTCGGTAACGCTTGCAACACGCATCGACTGGAACTCCGAACTCAACTCAATAAGCCAAACAACATAATATAAAACCATTTTTATATCAAAAGTACAAGTACGCTCTCTCGTATATATATGCACTCAGAACTCATTCTAGGGTGTTACTAACCCTATCTCTAATGAGTAAATCCCAATAGAGCCAAGGTTTACTGCTAAACCATAAGCTCTGATACCAACTGTAACGACCTGGAAATCCGTACCTTTTGAATCGACAATAATCCACACATGTCTAACTCAAAACTGTACGTATTTACAGATTGTTAAATGACGATCCACAACTTCAACCATTATAGTCAAAAATATAGATAATCAAGGGGATTAATTTAGAATTAGAAAGAAAGAAGAAAACAAACACAGAATCTCGCAACGGAATGAACAAAATATAATAATCAAATAACAGTTCATGAAGTTGTTTAAAATAAACATTTGATCATTTTACAACATTTATCAGAGTTATACATTTATATACATAACTGATAATAAAGAGTAATGCAACAGAATAGTAGTGGGATGCAATAGTAATTATAGTATACCGTCTTCGTCTTCATCCTTCAGAAGATAACCTTTGAAACTGGGATGCTCTAATCTGACCCGAGCGTAATAGCATGAAAATAAAACAAGCTCGGATCAGGCAAAAATATTCTCATCTAAGTCAAATCGACATCATATGAACATACACACACATAACTTAAGAGATGTTACGGGAAATTTCCATCTCCTAAGGATCCGTCAAACTAGATACTATATGATATAATTTCGCTATTATACTAGTGTCTATTCACAAATACTTGTCAGAAAAATAGCGTAAGCGGGGTTACATTGATTTCCCTTACACAGTTTATAAGCACATGGTCTATGCAGGTCCTGTAACACAACCAGTAACGTCGGTAGCCAGTGAGTCCCCTATAGATGTAACAACCCGTAAAATGCGAGCCAGTTTGAAATTTTTATTTTGGCAACTTTAGTGAATTTTGAATATTTAATCTGAATTATTTTAAATAATATCGACGAGAAATTTATTTTGAATATAATTAGAACGTATATATTATATACGTCGTCGTTAGAATATATAATAATTATATATAATTATAAAAGGAATTGAAAATGGCGCGGTAGTTCGAAAATTCGATTTCTGATTTCAAATGAATATACAGAATTCAATATAAGTCAGAATTGAACGAAACAAGAAATATTTGAATCTGTATAATTATATCTTTGTAACGAAGTTAACAAACTGAGATTTCATTTTAGAAATGATAAGATATGTCCAGTTTAAAATTAGAAATAGTCGCTGTGGAATTTATATATATTTTTATATATATAAGGCCCTTAAAAATAGCAATTTTGCAAACGACCTCAGATTTCGACGAAACCAGTTTTGTTGGGTCCGTGATGTCAAGTTATGGCTAGGTTTCAAATTTCATAATTTTTCGAATCAATATGTGAGCGTGGCAAAGGAAAACGCGTTTGACCAGTTTCAGTTGATTTTAATCGACTGGAAATTGGCCATTTTTCCAACAATCTCAGAATTCGACGAAACTAGTTTTGTTAGGACCGTATCGTCAATACGAAGCTAGAAAATATTTTCGGGAATTTTTCTAGTTAGTGTGTGGCCCCGGTAAATTGAAATGTGCGTTTAAATTGAATATATAAAGATTTATATTTTAAATTTAACGGAAACTGGTCGTAACGTCCGAGTTGGCTTACGCAGCATACCCCATTGTGTTCGGAATAGGGGTATTGCGCTAGGGACGGCAGTCGTTGGGTGAAACTCCGAGTTAGAAGGAAAAGTCAACAATTAGGGTTTGGGAAAAAAAATTAAATATAAAATAAAATAATAAAATATAAAAATATAAACATTTACACTAAAGCCCCCCCCCCCGTCTTTACTTTTCCCCAATCAGAAAAACCCGATCCCCAATTTAAAAATGGCCACCTGCGATCCGTCGCACCACCGTGGTTGGTCAACAAGCCTCCCCGAGCATCTCCCCCTCGCAACCCTTCTCCTTCGTCGATCCTTCTCTTCCCTCCAACACCCCACCTTGAACTGACCAAGCCGCCGCTCCCTATCACCACCCCCGCTCCGTCTAGGCGCGCCACGCATGAAGACCGCGCCCCTCTGCATCGCGAGGCCCTCCACCAGACCGCGCTCACACCAAATCGAGACGCCCATCTCCACAGACCCGAAGAGAACCACCGCCACCCCTGATGGCGCCAATGACCTGCCGTGACCCCTCCCCCCCGTAAGTATTTTATTGTTTTTTTTTTTATTTATTTATTTTAATTCGTTAAAAAAAAACTGAATTGTTTTATTTAAAAAAAAAAAAAGGTAAGTTCTGATTTTTAAAACGATAAAAAAACTGATTTTGTTTATTAGAATATAAAACTGATTTTGTTTATTAGAATATAAAACTGATTTTTGATTTAAGAATATAAGAATGATTTTGATTTAAAAATATAAAACTGATTTTGTTTTAATAGTAAAAACAGGTTTTAAAGGAAGTATAAAAACTGATTTTTGGAAATTTTAAACTTTAAATAGAAAATGGTTTGATCTTTAAAGTAGAAAAGACGGATTTTTATTAAGCAGAAAGTTTTAATTTTTATTTCATATAAAGATGCGATTTTTAAAATAGAAAAAAGATGTGATTTTTACAATAGAAAAGAGGCGATTTTTACAATAGAAAAGATTCGATTTTTAAATGGAATAGATTCTATTTTTATAAAAAGGAAAGGAATGATTTTTACCATTAAGTAACGTATATAAAAATTCGATTTTTATATATTGAATAGCGAACTAAAAATTCGATTTTTATATATTGAACTTTGAACTAAAAATTCGATTTTTATATATTGAACTTCGAACTAAAAATTCGATTTTTATATATTGAACTTCGAACTAAAAGTTCGATTTTTATATATTGAACTTTGAACTAAAAATTCGATTTTTATAAATTGAATAGCGAAGTAAAAATGTGATTTTTACGTATGTAGTGAAAGCAGCAACGAAGGTGACAAAAAGGCGAAACGACGAAGACTTCTGCAAAAGAAGTGCCGTGGAGCTAGGATAGCTATATGTGAGAATTTCTCACCTTTCTATTTTATTTCTAGTTATATATATATACTAGGATGCAGACGGTGCTTAGTAGCACCCGACACAATCGTCCACAGACCATGGACTTGTTTGTTTGACTGTTTGGTGATTGATTGCGATATTGGTTTGAATGTGGTTTGTGGTGTGAAAAATCGAATCGATAAATTGGTTAGGATTAGACGTGCGCCGTTATAAGGCGAAGGAGTAAGGCTAGGTTAGATCCTTACTTCAAAGTTTGTGGTTTGCATAACGAATTGATTTGATTGATGTGTGAATGGCGTGGGCCTTCACTAGACCGGGGATAAGGCTAGGCCTTGTCCCGTTTCTAGTATCGTGCCGTTATGCCGCCGAAATTTTCTAAAATAAGTTAGAAAAATAAAATTAGCATTTTATTTAACGAATGAACTGAATATAAATTCATATGTTAAAATAAAATGTGTTATCGTTAAAAATATAATTTTTAACGTGAATGTGAATAAATAAATATTCATTTACAAACCAGACGGTTTGTTTATGTACACCTATTTGAATGACGTTGATTGGGTCGATAAATTTTACACATCGCCTAACTGCACAAATAAAATATGTGTTTGATTGTTTGAAACCCCACACGGGTGTTAGGATGAAATTTGAAGTTCACTCATCCTGATTTATTAAATATGTCGATCGATTGATTGACAAGCTGCTATAAGCGTTAAATGTCTATATTTGATGCTTATACAGTGTAGTGCACTTTGGTTGATGGTTGATTATTCATCGTTGTTGATATATACATGTGTTGTAGAAAATCCATATAATTAACATTATATGGTAATTGATTGGGCCTCATTCCAGTTTCGAGAAAAATAGAAATATTTGAAATAGAAATATTTGAAATAGAAATATTTGAAATAGAAATATTTGAAATAGAAATATTTGAAATAGAAATATTTGAAATAGAAATATTTGAAATAGAATATTTGAAAATAGAAATATGTGAAGCCGTGAGGATTAGATTGACGCCATTTTGACGTGAACGATATTTATATCGATTTTATTCATTTTAAAATGAATATTGAAACGTGATTTCGAAATCGAATATTTTGAAATGAATTGAATTGAAAACGATTTCGAAATGAATTGAATTGAAAACGATTTCGAAATGAATTGAATTGAAAACGATTTCGAAATGAATTGAATTGAAAACGATTTCGAAATGAATTGAATTGAAAACGATTTCGAAATGAATTGAATTGAAAACGATTTCGAAATGAATTGAATTGAAAACGATTTCGAAATGAATTGAATTGAAAACGATTTCGAAATGAATTGAATTGAAAACGATTTCGAAATGAATTGAATTGAAAACGATTTCGAAATAAATTGAATTGAAAACGATTTCGAAATGAATTGAATTGAAAACGATTTCGAAATAAATTGAATTGAAAACGATTTCGAAATGAATTGAATTGAAAACGATTTCGAAATAAATTGAATTGAAAACGATTTCGAAATGAATTGAAAACGAATTCAAATTGAATTGAAAGCGATTTCGAAATAAATTGAATTGAAAACGATTTCGAAATGAATTGAATTGAAAACGATTTCGAAATGAATTGAATTGAAAACGATTTCGAAATGAATTGAATTGAAAACGATTTCGAAATGAATTGAATTTTAAAACGATTTCGAAATGAATTGAATTGAAAACGAATTCAAATGGAATTGAAAGCGAATTGAAATGAATTCAAATTGAATTGAAATTTGAATTGAATAGAAATGAATTTTGAAACGAATTTATAAAGAAGAATTCAATTTTGATTTGAATTGAAAAGGAAGTTGAAATTGCTTTTGAAACGAATTTAAAACCATTTATATAATTCGTTTTAAATAGTAATCGACGAAATATATATTATATATATTATATATATAATATAATGGCCTGAATAGAACGCGCCGCGCTGCGGCAGTTCGCGAATTTCGATCATTTGTTTCAAACGGACATTACGGGAGATCCGACCGTCGGATTCTCCTAAAACCGGAACCGTTGGGTTCGTATCGAAAAGAGCTTTCTAATGAATGTTAGAAATTTGAAATCTAACGGTTGGATTTGGAGATACGTCCAAATCAAATTCGAAAAAGGTCGCTGTAAGTGCAGTTCGATGGCCGTTAATGGAAATCGACCGTACGGGCCTTGATAAAATTATTAAAAATAGTAATAATTTGTGTAAAATCATAAGAAATGATTTGTGAAAGTTTGGGATGAAAAACTCCATATTTGAAAAGATAAAAATAGATTTTTATCGAAATGAACTAGTTTTGAACTAGAATTATAATTCTATTTATTTTTAAATAAATAAATTGAATTTGAAATGGTTTTGAAAATAACCAAAATTTCCAATGATTGCATTGGAGTGGATTTGAATCGAAATTGTCTTCGGAATATTTCGATGTTGGAATTCGTGATATTACAGGTGTTGTTATGGAAATTTGAAAGATATATATGTATATCGTTATTTCCAATACGACATTTGTTAATCGTAGAATTTGATATTGAATATAGGCCGATATAGTTTCTATTCAGAGCCTTGTATTGAATATCGAATGTGATTTGGGTTTGTCGTGAATGGTGTCTTCACTAACACTGTTCTTGAACCCAGTTGAGAAAAGATTAAATCTTTTTATTTAGATTTAATGAAGTGTACCAATTAAATGATATTTAATTGGAATTGAATTGATATTGATTTTTGGGTTTATCGTGAACAGTGTTTTAAATAACACTTGTTCTTTAACCCGATAATTAATGGGATGTGACTTTGGGTTTATCGTGAACCGTGTTTTAAATGACACTGATTCTTTAACCCAGTCACAGATTAAAACTAAGTGGAGTTTTAATGAATCTTTAATTAGATTGAAAAGATCGAGAATGGAGTATCACCAGTTTTGCTCCAGGCGATAGTTAAATCTTTAATTAGATTTGAATGTGAAATTTAGAAACTAACTGGCGGTTAGCCAAGCAGAATGGTTTTCTGGATATTGATCTGATGTTGGTTTCGGCCTTCGGGGTTAATATTTGGGGAATTATTCTCTTGATTAATTTACGGTTAGTGACTAATGAATTGGAATGAGGCGTATGTTGTGTTTGTGTAACACTTTTATAATATATACGCGAGTTATTCGGAAAGACCGGGTTTATCCCATTCTGAATAACTGATACGACGATAAGTCGAAGATGAAGACGATGGTCGAAGACCGGAAGTCTTCACGTCGTTTGGGTGATAACTGATGATCTTGATTGGGCTGTACACCCAAGAAGATGGAAACAGTTAGTGATCGTCCAGACGTACTTGGAGATCGATGGATATGCGGGGTACTAGGTGCCTCCGGTTTCGTTCAGACCCAGAACGGACTTGTAAATGGACTGTGTGTCTGACATCGGATTTCATTCTGTGTGACTGATATCGGTTGCATAGGATGGCTTGCCTGTGTGGCATGCTAAGATGCAAATGATCGAGGCTTCTGTTGAAAAGCAAAGTCTTGTGGTGATGATCAAAGCACGGCCTTTGTGGCGTAGCTTTGTGTAACGTTTACCTCGCGTGTTTCACACCCGGTATGAACCAAAAACGGGAGACGGACCTCAGGGAGGGCATGCGTTTCTTTCTAGCTAGAAGTGGCGTCAGTGGTTTTACACGCCCTGACGAGTTTGACTTATGTGGTTGTTGCTGTTGCGAGGCGCCTCGGTTATATCGGTTTCGGCCGAATGCATTCTGGTCGGCTGACGGACCAGACTTACACCCCATAGGGTGGGGAGACGTATTGTTCAGGCATAATAATCCACTCCGTGTGGACCGGCCCTGACGATCCAAGGCTTGCCTGCGCGCTTGCCTGAGACATGGGCTAGATTGTCTCGAATCGGTTGAGGACTATCTTTTGCCTCGGTTCATAGATGGAAACCCAATTTCCAAATACGAGACTTTGCGGTTTTGATTGTATATCCTATATATGGCGACATAGTGGGATGGGGCGCTCATGCCGCCTATGATTGATACTTATGATTTGAAGTGTTTTATATACTATGCACTTATAATAGTATCAAATGATTTGTTTTAAACGTATCAAGCATTCTTTGGCTGTTATAAGGGAAAACCCTATCCTCGACTGCGTTGCATTGTGTGATGGGACCTGGGTCTTATAACAGCTTCATTTTTCTTTATTTAGCATTGCGCTGTTGGTTTTATGCACTGGTATTCTTGGGAGGAAACCCGTTCCGTGTTATACGGCGTGGTCCCTTGATTTACCTAATGATTTGAAATAAAGATTAATAACTGTTTTAGTTCTCACACCAGTCACATGACTGACCTGGAGTTTATTGTTTTAACCTAAACTCTGGGTGCCCCTATTTTCGACACGGGCAGCTAGTAGTTTTGGTTTTGCAGATTTATATTCACAGGATCCTGGTTTACAGCTGGAACGATATCCGGAAAGCTTTGTATCCGTATATCTCATTCTAGTTGTGTATTGTATTATTTTCCGCTGCTATGTATTTAAATGTAATTTAAATCTCTGATATTTCTGTGTAATATTCATTTATACTCTGTATATTCTTGTAATCTGATGCATTGTTGTAATATACAATGAAACGTTCTTCTGTATGCGTTCTGCTGTGGTTTGTTCTCGAACTATCCGACGCTTTCCTTTACGGGGAGGTTGCGGGTCGTCACATTTGGTATCAGAGCTTTGGTTTACAAAGCTTAGAGAACAAGACACATTAGAAACATACGAAAGAATTCATCAGATATTGGATTAGTAATATCCAATGGAATGACTCGTTAGAGATGGGATCAGTAGTATCCTAGAACGAGTATGAAGAGTATATTTTTCAAATGAAAACAAATTTCGTTTTGAAAATTTAAATCAATTATTCGTATTTGATTATTTATTTTATATTGATTAGGACAATCCGATATATAAAGGTTTTGCATATATGTCTTGCAAACGTGTATTCGAAGTTTTAATATATTGGGTAGATATAGAATCCCTCTAGTGCCCGGGAGTAATTCTGGTGATGGGGCACTGTCGCCAGTATTTATTTTCGAGTGACGAAAGTGAGATTTCTATATATTTCCTATTGACTGGTGTGAGAACCAAAATTAGATAGGGCCTATTGTTGTGATTTGGCATCAAAAATCTGATTTTCGTATATATATCAAATTACGAATTTGAGACTCTAATTCACTAATTGATTGATGTTTGTGTTGTTTGGTTATTTGTTTGCTAATTTTGAACCATTATGCCTAACTGAACCAAATATTGAATTATATTGAAAATTGGTCGCATTTGCTTGCATATACATATATATCTTTGAACAGGTCATAGCAAGGAGGCTAGAGCCGAGAATAAAATTTGTTTGCCCGACAAATAGGTACATGTTTACTACATAATTTCCTGTTTTGTTTGGGTGATGATGATTTTGTGAGCCTATTGGCTAGCCGCTTGGCTTTTTCTTTTTCTTTTTGAGATCTGAAGGACCGGGAACGCTATTTGCAATTTCCCGATGCTCCCGGTGCAGGGGAGGTTATGGCGAAATTTTTCGAAAATTTAGGGTGTTAGCCAAATTTTTGAAATTTTGAAAATTCTCAGAAACTGAAAAGTTGGAGAATGGAAGCCAAATCGAACGTAGTGTTGATTAATCAAACCACTTTCGACTTTGTTCCTTTTCGGGGACGAAAAGTTTTAAGTGGGGGAGATTGTAACAACCCGTAAAATGCGAGCCAGTTTGAAATTTTTATTTTGGCAACTTTAGTGAATTTTGAATATTTAATCTGAATTATTTTAAATAATATCGACGAGAAATTTATTTTGAATATAATTAGAACGTATATATTATATACGTCGTCGTTAGAATATATAATAATTATATATAATTATAAAAGGAATTGAAAATGGCGCGGTAGTTCGAAAATTCGATTTCTGATTTCAAATGAATATACAGAATTCAATATAAGTCAGAATTGAACGAAACAAGAAATATTTGAATCTGTATAATTATATCTTTGTAACGAAGTTAACAAACTGAGATTTCATTTTAGAAATGATAAGATATGTCCAGTTTAAAATTAGAAATAGTCGCTGTGGAATTTATATATATTTTTATATATATAAGGCCCTTAAAAATAGCAATTTTGCAAACGACCTCAGATTTCGACGAAACCAGTTTTGTTGGGTCCGTGATGTCAAGTTATGGCTAGGTTTCAAATTTCATAATTTTTCGAATCAATATGTGAGCGTGGCAAAGGAAAACGCGTTTGACCAGTTTCAGTTGATTTTAATCGACTGGAAATTGGCCATTTTTCCAACAATCTCAGAATTCGACGAAACTAGTTTTGTTAGGACCGTATCGTCAATACGAAGCTAGAAAATATTTTCGGGAATTTTTCTAGTTAGTGTGTGGCCCCGGTAAATTGAAATGTGCGTTTAAATTGAATATATAAAGATTTATATTTTAAATTTAACGGAAACTGGTCGTAACGTCCGAGTTGGCTTACGCAGCATATCCCATTGTGTTCGGAATAGGGGTATTGCGCTAGGGACGGCAGTCGTTGGGTGAAACTCCGAGTTAGAAGGAAAAGTCAACAATTAGGGTTTGGGAAAAAAAATTAAATATAAAATAAAATAATAAAATATAAAAATATAAACATTTACACTAAAGCCCCCCCCCCCCGTCTTTACTTTTCCCCAATCAGAAAAACCCGATCCCCAATTTAAAAATGGCCACCTGCGATCCGTCGCACCACCGTGGTTGGTCAACAAGCCTCCCCGAGCATCTCCCCCTCGCAACCCTTCTCCTTCGTCGATCCTTCTCTTCCCTCCAACACCCCACCTTGAACTGACCAAGCCGCCGCTCCCTATCACCACCCCCGCTCCGTCTAGGCGCGCCACGCATGAAGACCGCGCCCCTCTGCATCGCGAGGCCCTCCACCAGACCGCGCTCACACCAAATCGAGACGCCCATCTCCACAGACCCGAAGAGAACCACCGCCACCCCTGATGGCGCCAATGACCTGCCGTGACCCCTCCCCCCCGTAAGTATTTTATTGTTTTTTTTTTTATTTATTTATTTTAATTCGTTAAAAAAAAACTGAATTGTTTTATTTAAAAAAAAAAAAAAGGTAAGTTCTGATTTTTAAAACGATAAAAAAACTGATTTTGTTTATTAGAATATAAAACTGATTTTGTTTATTAGAATATAAAACTGATTTTTGATTTAAGAATATAAGAATGATTTTGATTTAAAAATATAAAACTGATTTTGTTTTAATAGTAAAAACAGGTTTTAAAGGAAGTATAAAAACTGATTTTTGGAAATTTTAAACTTTAAATAGAAAATGGTTTGATCTTTAAAGTAGAAAAGACGGATTTTTATTAAGCAGAAAGTTTTAATTTTTATTTCATATAAAGATGCGATTTTTAAAATAGAAAAAAGATGTGATTTTTACAATAGAAAAGAGGCGATTTTTACAATAGAAAAGATTCGATTTTTAAATGGAATAGATTCTATTTTTATAAAAAGGAAAGGAATGATTTTTACCATTAAGTAACGTATATAAAAATTCGATTTTTATATATTGAATAGCGAACTAAAAATTCGATTTTTATATATTGAACTTTGAACTAAAAATTCGATTTTTATATATTGAACTTCGAACTAAAAATTCGATTTTTATATATTGAACTTCGAACTAAAAGTTCGATTTTTATATATTGAACTTTGAACTAAAAATTCGATTTTTATAAATTGAATAGCGAAGTAAAAATGTGATTTTTACGTATGTAGTGAAAGCAGCAACGAAGGTGACAAAAAGGCGAAACGACGAAGACTTCTGCAAAAGAAGTGCCGTGGAGCTAGGATAGCTATATGTGAGAATTTCTCACCTTTCTATTTTATTTCTAGTTATATATATATACTAGGATGCAGACGGTGCTTAGTAGCACCCGACACAATCGTCCACAGACCATGGACTTGTTTGTTTGACTGTTTGGTGATTGATTGCGATATTGGTTTGAATGTGGTTTGTGGTGTGAAAAATCGAATCGATAAATTGGTTAGGATTAGACGTGCGCCGTTATAAGGCGAAGGAGTAAGGCTAGGTTAGATCCTTACTTCAAAGTTTGTGGTTTGCATAACGAATTGATTTGATTGATGTGTGAATGGCGTGGGCCTTCACTAGACCGGGGATAAGGCTAGGCCTTGTCCCGTTTCTAGTATCGTGCCGTTATGCCGCCGAAATTTTCTAAAATAAGTTAGAAAAATAAAATTAGCATTTTATTTAACGAATGAACTGAATATAAATTCATATGTTAAAATAAAATGTGTTATCGTTAAAAATATAATTTTTAACGTGAATGTGAATAAATAAATATTCATTTACAAACCAGACGGTTTGTTTATGTACACCTATTTGAATGACGTTGATTGGGTCGATAAATTTTACACATCGCCTAACTGCACAAATAAAATATGTGTTTGATTGTTTGAAACCCCACACGGGTGTTAGGATGAAATTTGAAGTTCACTCATCCTGATTTATTAAATATGTCGATCGATTGATTGACAAGCTGCTATAAGCGTTAAATGTCTATATTTGATGCTTATACAGTGTAGTGCACTTTGGTTGATGGTTGATTATTCATCGTTGTTGATATATACATGTGTTGTAGAAAATCCATATAATTAACATTATATGGTAATTGATTGGGCCTCATTCCAGTTTCGAGAAAAATAGAAATATTTGAAATAGAAATATTTGAAATAGAAATATTTGAAATAGAAATATTTGAAATAGAAATATTTGAAATAGAAATATTTGAAATAGAAATATTTGAAATAGAATATTTGAAAATAGAAATATGTGAAGCCGTGAGGATTAGATTGACGCCATTTTGACGTGAACGATATTTATATCGATTTTATTCATTTTAAAATGAATATTGAAACGTGATTTCGAAATCGAATATTTTGAAATGAATTGAATTGAAAACGATTTCGAAATGAATTGAATTGAAAACGATTTCGAAATGAATTGAATTGAAAACGATTTCGAAATGAATTGAATTGAAAACGATTTCGAAATGAATTGAATTGAAAACGATTTCGAAATGAATTGAATTGAAAACGATTTCGAAATGAATTGAATTGAAAACGATTTCGAAATGAATTGAATTGAAAACGATTTCGAAATGAATTGAATTGAAAACGATTTCGAAATGAATTGAATTGAAAACGATTTCGAAATAAATTGAATTGAAAACGATTTCGAAATGAATTGAATTGAAAACGATTTCGAAATAAATTGAATTGAAAACGATTTCGAAATGAATTGAATTGAAAACGATTTCGAAATAAATTGAATTGAAAACGATTTCGAAATGAATTGAAAACGAATTCAAATTGAATTGAAAGCGATTTCGAAATAAATTGAATTGAAAACGATTTCGAAATGAATTGAATTGAAAACGATTTCGAAATGAATTGAATTGAAAACGATTTCGAAATGAATTGAATTGAAAACGATTTCGAAATGAATTGAATTTTAAAACGATTTCGAAATGAATTGAATTGAAAACGAATTCAAATGGAATTGAAAGCGAATTGAAATGAATTCAAATTGAATTGAAATTTGAATTGAATAGAAATGAATTTTGAAACGAATTTATAAAGAAGAATTCAATTTTGATTTGAATTGAAAAGGAAGTTGAAATTGCTTTTGAAACGAATTTAAAACCATTTATATAATTCGTTTTAAATAGTAATCGACGAAATATATATTATATATATTATATATATAATATAATGGCCTGAATAGAACGCGCCGCGCTGCGGCAGTTCGCGAATTTCGATCATTTGTTTCAAACGGACATTACGGGAGATCCGACCGTCGGATTCTCCTAAAACCGGAACCGTTGGGTTCGTATCGAAAAGAGCTTTCTAATGAATGTTAGAAATTTGAAATCTAACGGTTGGATTTGGAGATACGTCCAAATCAAATTCGAAAAAGGTCGCTGTAAGTGCAGTTCGATGGCCGTTAATGGAAATCGACCGTACGGGCCTTGATAAAATTATTAAAAATAGTAATAATTTGTGTAAAATCATAAGAAATGATTTGTGAAAGTTTGGGATGAAAAACTCCATATTTGAAAAGATAAAAATAGATTTTTATCGAAATGAACTAGTTTTGAACTAGAATTATAATTCTATTTATTTTTAAATAAATAAATTGAATTTGAAATGGTTTTGAAAATAACCAAAATTTCCAATGATTGCATTGGAGTGGATTTGAATCGAAATTGTCTTCGGAATATTTCGATGTTGGAATTCGTGATATTACAGGTGTTGTTATGGAAATTTGAAAGATATATATGTATATCGTTATTTCCAATACGACATTTGTTAATCGTAGAATTTGATATTGAATATAGGCCGATATAGTTTCTATTCAGAGCCTTGTATTGAATATCGAATGTGATTTGGGTTTGTCGTGAATGGTGTCTTCACTAACACTGTTCTTGAACCCAGTTGAGAAAAGATTAAATCTTTTTATTTAGATTTAATGAAGTGTACCAATTAAATGATATTTAATTGGAATTGAATTGATATTGATTTTTGGGTTTATCGTGAACAGTGTTTTAAATAACACTTGTTCTTTAACCCGATAATTAATGGGATGTGACTTTGGGTTTATCGTGAACCGTGTTTTAAATGACACTGATTCTTTAACCCAGTCACAGATTAAAACTAAGTGGAGTTTTAATGAATCTTTAATTAGATTGAAAAGATCGAGAATGGAGTATCACCAGTTTTGCTCCAGGCGATAGTTAAATCTTTAATTAGATTTGAATGTGAAATTTAGAAACTAACTGGCGGTTAGCCAAGCAGAATGGTTTTCTGGATATTGATCTGATGTTGGTTTCGGCCTTCGGGGTTAATATTTGGGGAATTATTCTCTTGATTAATTTACGGTTAGTGACTAATGAATTGGAATGAGGCGTATGTTGTGTTTGTGTAACACTTTTATAATATATACGCGAGTTATTCGGAAAGACCGGGTTTATCCCATTCTGAATAACTGATACGACGATAAGTCGAAGATGAAGACGATGGTCGAAGACCGGAAGTCTTCACGTCGTTTGGGTGATAACTGATGATCTTGATTGGGCTGTACACCCAAGAAGATGGAAACAGTTAGTGATCGTCCAGACGTACTTGGAGATCGATGGATATGCGGGGTACTAGGTGCCTCCGGTTTCGTTCAGACCCAGAACGGACTTGTAAATGGACTGTGTGTCTGACATCGGATTTCATTCTGTGTGACTGATATCGGTTGCATAGGATGGCTTGCCTGTGTGGCATGCTAAGATGCAAATGATCGAGGCTTCTGTTGAAAAGCAAAGTCTTGTGGTGATGATCAAAGCACGGCCTTTGTGGCGTAGCTTTGTGTAACGTTTACCTCGCGTGTTTCACACCCGGTATGAACCAAAAACGGGAGACGGACCTCAGGGAGGGCATGCGTTTCTTTCTAGCTAGAAGTGGCGTCAGTGGTTTTACACGCCCTGACGAGTTTGACTTATGTGGTTGTTGCTGTTGCGAGGCGCCTCGGTTATATCGGTTTCGGCCGAATGCATTCTGGTCGGCTGACGGACCAGACTTACACCCCATAGGGTGGGGAGACGTATTGTTCAGGCATAATAATCCACTCCGTGTGGACCGGCCCTGACGATCCAAGGCTTGCCTGCGCGCTTGCCTGAGACATGGGCTAGATTGTCTCGAATCGGTTGAGGACTATCTTTTGCCTCGGTTCATAGATGGAAACCCAATTTCCAAATACGAGACTTTGCGGTTTTGATTGTATATCCTATATATGGCGACATAGTGGGATGGGGCGCTCATGCCGCCTATGATTGATACTTATGATTTGAAGTGTTTTATATACTATGCACTTATAATAGTATCAAATGATTTGTTTTAAACGTATCAAGCATTCTTTGGCTGTTATAAGGGAAAACCCTATCCTCGACTGCGTTGCATTGTGTGATGGGACCTGGGTCTTATAACAGCTTCATTTTTCTTTATTTAGCATTGCGCTGTTGGTTTTATGCACTGGTATTCTTGGGAGGAAACCCGTTCCGTGTTATACGGCGTGGTCCCTTGATTTACCTAATGATTTGAAATAAAGATTAATAACTGTTTTAGTTCTCACACCAGTCACATGACTGACCTGGAGTTTATTGTTTTAACCTAAACTCTGGGTGCCCCTATTTTCGACACGGGCAGCTAGTAGTTTTGGTTTTGCAGATTTATATTCACAGGATCCTGGTTTACAGCTGGAACGATATCCGGAAAGCTTTGTATCCGTATATCTCATTCTAGTTGTGTATTGTATTATTTTCCGCTGCTATGTATTTAAATGTAATTTAAATCTCTGATATTTCTGTGTAATATTCATTTATACTCTGTATATTCTTGTAATCTGATGCATTGTTGTAATATACAATGAAACGTTCTTCTGTATGCGTTCTGCTGTGGTTTGTTCTCGAACTATCCGACGCTTTCCTTTACGGGGAGGTTGCGGGTCGTCACAATAGACCTATGCCAAAAATCAAAATCGTAGTTGTCTCGCATAAGGATAAACGTATGACAAGGCACATGAGGCTATACCCAAAGTAGTATGCTACTAGTTTGCCTGATCCAGACTGGTGGTTACCCCTAACGGCCCACCGTAGACATCCGCCCCATATCAAATCAAAGGGAAATACATCCCATCAAGGGTGCGCACCAACAAAACAACAACAAACGAATAGTAATAGTATGGACCCGAGGCAAAGGAAAATCGAAGAGCAGATGTCCACTAAGAGGTAGTCAAGCCTCATTTGGTCTGGTACGGCTCCTGTTTTAGTCATTTCAAATCGACACATGTGCCGGGGTCATCCATTATTGTTCACTTTCTTCAAATCCAGTAATCGCCTCCAAATTCATCCTACTTCATTTCTGGAACTCCAACGCGTATACTGTTGTTAAAGCGGTTCCAATCATTGACAGAGAGTATGTCAATAAGAGGTCCCGGTCTCTTTAACAACCAAACGTCATGTTACACACACCGATTGGTACTTTTATATTTCAAAAGTGAATCGTTATGATATCAAAATATCATATTCAACTAAACAAATTTCACTTTAAAATATCATATTATTTTAATCACAATAATATTTATTTTCAAAATTTATATTCACTTTGAGACAAATTTCAAATTCAATAATTTGTTATAACTTCAATTAACCTCATTTTTCTTCGAATCCTTCATTTTACTTCAAAATTTGTTTTGAATTCATTTATGATTTTAACATCAAAATGATCATAATTACTTTTAAATCGCAGATTTAAATGTACACACTTTTCACTTCTAAAACAGTTTGTAATTTTGAAATAGTTTTGGGGTTTAAATAAATTTTTCATTAGTTGTAAATAATTTTAGGAGATTTGGAATAGCTTGAAAATCAGAACAGTTTGAGTGTTGGAAATGGTTTTATGTATATTAAAATATTTTATGAAATAAACTACTTATATATTTATATATATATATATATATATATATATATAAAGAATACGTTTTTGAAAAACAATTTATATAAAGCACTCCATATATCAAAGGAATAAATTTCATAAAATAGTTTATATATAAATTTGTTTATATAGAAATAATTTCAAATCAACTGTTTCTTTCTATTTTCAATGAATCTGAACCTAAGTTCAAAACTCAAAACAAACAAATCGATTTCCAATATCCAGTCCAAATCGATTCCCAAAATCAAATTTATTTGAGAACAATCCATTTTAAAGGATAACTTCCAATTTCAAAATATTATTTGAATCTATTCGATTCAAATCAAATCCGAGTTCAAGTTCATAATATTTATTTAAACCATTTAATTCAAATTTAATTTCAAAGTTTAAATAAAGATTTAAACCTTTGAAACAATTCAAATTATAATCAATTTTAGTTCAAATTTCAAATAACAAACTTAGATCATTTCAATTTGAATTTAATTTCAAAATTTAAATAAAGATTTAAACCTTTGAAATAATTCAATTTCGACATTTCAAATTTAAATTCAAATCCCAATGTATAATTCAATTTAGATAATTTCAATTTATTTTCTTTACATAGAATCACTTATTTAAATCGGTTTCACAAATTCTAATTTTTTTAGATTTAACCAATCCGGTGTCCGTATAATAATTCTCTATCCTCTGGCCAAGTGATCAGTTATTTCAAATTTTTAATTTTTAATTTCAAGGAATGGATATATATCATTTCAATCCAAAGGTCAAATGTCATAGGTATATATCATTTCAACCTATTTCTTAATTTATTCGAAATGACAGTTTATGATGATGCCCGCAACATCCAAGGTGATAACAATGATATAAAAATATAGACAAACATCCATACAGTTCAATATATCCATAAATAAACATCCATCACAATCATGATCCAAAACAGTTCAATTTGCAATAATAAACTGATTATATGTCAGGGTTTAACTAGCAATTTAATTCAAAAATAAACTACTATAAAGTAAATGTCTAACAGTTTAAATTAGATGTCCATTTAAATATCAACCAACAACCAAATAATCAATTCAATCAATGATTTCAATTTCACACAAATGTGAATATTTTTGCAGGTGTGAGAAAACTCACCTTTCGTTGTATGGAAAAAGATAATGGTACGGACGAAACAAGAGATGATGACGAAATCCGAGCACACTCGAAACTGAATCAAATCAACTACAAGCGGACCAAGTCTGTTCATGCAAACACGAAACGTACAAAAATAATTAATTAATTAATTAATTAATTTTTTTAGCTATATGGTAGAAAAAAATACAATAATAACTTAACAACAACATGCATGGGACAACATGCAACCAACGTGTTGTCTTATTTTGAAAAGTGGGTATCACATTGGTTACTAACGCATGGAATACTTCCATGCATGGTATAGGCAAAATTAACTAAGGCATGAGACATGCATTTGTTCCCGTCAACTAAGTAACGATTCAAACAATGTTCTTCTTTTTTTTTTTTTATATATCATAAGCTATATGACAGAAAAGAAAAAAAAAAAACAAAATAGCCACAAAACGCTTGGACACATTTGCATGGGACATCATGCATGTATGTGTTCCAGCGCATGGGACAAAATGCATGGGACAATCTTTTGTGTGCATTTTGTTCCAGCGCATGGAACATATGCATGCAAGGCATGTTCCCAACATATTTTTTTTTGTACTTCATTTTGTTTTATTTTATTTTTTGAGAAAGGAAAAAAATACTTTATCTACTGTTACATTTTTTTATACTGTTTAAATTTAGCACATTTTAATTCACTAATCAAATCGACAGAACTAATTTAGCACATTTTAATTCACATTCTAAAGCCAACTACAATCTGTTCTTTACATGTATATTTCTTTTTAAATCATTTAAGTTAAACCAACTAAGCTAGTTAGCAAATTAATAATTTTAACTTACTGAATAGCCGGTAAACTAAATATAAGTTAACTCACTGATAATCTCTTCCCACTGTAACATGGCGCACTTATGTAATGTTTACATACTATACTTAAGTATAGTATACTTACCTAATCAAATAAGAATATAAAACTAAAACCTCACATAATACTGGTGCGCATGCTTTCCTGAAAGCAGCTCCATCCTGCTACTCCACGCGGCCATGCACAACTTCTGTGCAAACTGAAACCTGAACTACTGCTACCTCCTTTCTCCTTCCTCCATGCGCGCCTACACAACTGTATTTCCTTCAAGCATGCTCCCCCCTTTCCAACATAAAGCCATGCACCATTTGTTAAATCCAAACTTCCATTATCTCCATCGTGTGGTTGCCACCAACCGAGAGCGAGCCCACCGCATGCATGTTTCTCTTCACTTCCCACGCAACGCCAAAATTCAAAAATATGAACGTCCCGTCCCTTTTTCCTTATATTTGATCCATCCCCTCTCATGCGTGACTTTCCAACTTTTATACACATGCAATTGGCAGTTGAGGCCATTTTCTCTTGCGTGGCTTGAGGAATGAAATTAAAGGTTGGTGACATGAAAATATGGGTGAAAATGAGATTTATTCTTTTGGCTTCAGTTGCCTTTTAAAGACCAGTGATAATGAATGCTAGAGGAAGAGGAACAATGAAGAAAAAGGCTCCCCCAAAATAATGTCCCCTTTCTTGTATATATAATAAGTAGGATACTTCATAGATGCTTCATAGCAAAGTATAACACGCATGGGGAAGGTAAGAAAACGTGGACAAGTACATGCGGTAAACGACATTAAATGGAAAAGAAGGGCGTATAATATATAATTTATGTTAGATTTTTAAGGTAGCCCATTTGTCATAAAGAAAGCATGGTAAGCATGGTTCATGTTGAATGTATATGTCCTTTTGTCATAAAGAAAGCATGGTTCACAAAGAAAGAAGGATGGAAGTAAGGTACAGAAGAAGACATGCATGAATTTGGAACGTCCATGCAAGGCATTGGAGACAAATATGTGTAGATAGTTTGGTAAGATAAGGGACAAATGCTTAGATATATAACGTGCATAGCTTTTTGAAATGGAAAATGTTCCATGCGTATGCATGTAAATGCATGTAAGGAATGGTAATCTAAAAAGAAGGAAAGTGCCCATTTTAAAAACAAAAAAATATTTAGGTAGTTTAATAAAATAAAAATGCATCTTTTGCAGACCCAAAATGTATAGAAAGATATGTAAGATCGTAAAAGGGACACATCGAACTCAAATGGCTCTATTTTAAAAATGAACTGTTCAAGCATTTTCACAATTTCAGCGCGAACCGAACACCGAAAATGACAAATGAATATATTTTGGTAATCAGCGCGACGAGACGAACACAACGGTATATAATTTGCAGTGTCTTCATGCTCCGTTCAAAAACGCGTTACGGACCCCTTTAACGTAGAAATGTGGATGAAAAACGGAGGTCAAAGCGTCCGATTTTCACAAAACGAATTTCGCCGTTGGATTACTAACGACGAATAGAATATTTTTCGTTTTTGTCCGAAATGATTTCGAAGAGATTTTAAAATCGTTAAAATTTGAACTGTTATGCGCAGCTTTGCACTGAAAAATTGCGCGACCGACAACATTCAAATTTTCCGATGAAATTTTCACAGCTGCAACATTTCATTATACGTAGTTCAAATTGAAAATTCCCATTACGAGAAATTATAGAATATTTTCAAAATAAAATTCAATTTAATTCGCAATTTAAATCGTTATAAATTGCGGGATGTTACAGGAATAAAAATTATTTCATGTAAGTACTATTCCTTCGATCTTTAACATTTAAGACAATTTATGAAGTCGGCAATAAAGCTAGGATCATAATACACCAGAACAGTTGGGTTACGAACAATTTAAGTATGGACCTATATATTAGTTTTGAGTAACAGAAAAAATAATTGAAATAAAAAAGAAAGTTACTTGATATCTGTATCACGACGAAGGTTTGCAGTCAAACCGTTACCGAGAAAGAAACGTCCCCGGTATTAGGAACAATACTTGTATATATCAGAAGTTACAATGAAACATTTTGGCTTGAAGTTTTGTGCCATTGTTTGATTCTCAAACAATCTCAACTCGGTAGTTGAAAGCAATATCCATCCTTTGTAAACTTGTTAACCATATCCCTAAACCTGCAAGATTCATGATGGTGTATTATATGAAACGCTTCATAATATAAAAGGATAATGACATTAGTTGTTACATATTCTAAGTGCAAATAAACTTATTATCATGAAGTTAAAACAAAACCTCTTTTTGTTACTAATCATGCACTACAACAAAAACACCATATTACAAATTTAATTTTACAACGGTGGTAAAAGCACCGTTGTAATAAATGGTTTTTTACAACGGTGGTAAAAGCCCAGTTGTAATAAATGGTTTTTTACAATGGTGGTAAAATCACCGTTGTAATAAATGGTTTTTTACAACTGTCAGTTCCCTAAAGTTGTAATAAACATATATATATCACAACTTTTCATTTTATTAGTTGTAATAGATGCATATTACAAACTTCATGTTTATAATACCTATATTTAATAACTATTATATTAATATTTAATAATAATAATTAATAATAAACTTTGGGAATCAATAATATTTATCAATTATTATTAAATAGTTAATAAATAGTAATTTATTTTTAATAGTTAATGTATGTTAACTACTTATTAATTAATAATTAGTAACATAATCTTTTATAATTGTTGTTACGTATTTAATAGTCAACTAGTAACATATATACATAATAATTAACTTTTAATCATTATTATTCATTATAACTAAGAAGAAATGAGTAATAATTGATAATAATAATAATTTTTTTGGCAAGGCAATAATAGCTATTATTAGTAAGTAATATTTAGTATTTTAGTAAAAGATAATTATCAAGAATCCACATTATATTTAATATATAAGTTTTTAGTTATTAATTCTAAATAATAATAGTTAATTTTAAAAACTTTGAATTTTTTTGATAATGAACTTAAGGGAAAACTTGGCAAAATTGAGCATTTGAATTACACTAGAACTAACCAATGACTCGCAAATCAGACCAAGGATAACTATACGAAAAATTTAAATTAATTTCAGCCCAATTTCAGGATCCTGCCCATTATTAACGTGCAACCCTCATTTGATTTACCAAACCCTAACACGCAAGACTCACTCAACAAGGAGCCGTCGCCTATACCTTTTGTATTCCAATTCGCCTGGGAAAAAAAACCTAGTTCCAAAAGAAAAAAAAATGGTGACTTCTGATTTCCAGCATCTCCGAGTTCAGATTTCCAGCATCTCCGAGTTCCAAGCTCCCAGCAATCGAGCATCCAACGAGGAAGGACCCGTTTATTTATTCCCAGCAATCGAGCATCCAACGAGGAAGGACCCGTTTATTTATTCCCAGCAATCGAGCATCCCAGCAATCTCCTACTTCCGATTTCCAGCGACGCCGCCTGTACTCGAGGTAGACTGATAGTGGTATGAATTCTTTTTTACTAGTTTGGCATAATTTCGGGTTAATTAAAATAGCCTTGATCGTTTTCGATTTCCAGCAAATGCCTTCTTGTTTCTTCATATCCTTGATCTTTTTTATTGTCAGCATCTTGTTCAAGATGCTTTGGCATAATTTCGGGTTAATTAAAATAGCCAAGAGAAGATGTATTGTTCACCTTTGAGGTCTAATAAAAATTATTTGTTGAGATATCACGCATCATGTCATGATATTTGTTCCTTCTGGTATACATGTGAACTATGATATACAGTCAATCATAACACAAAAATTTATTGCTTCTTTGATATTTTTAATGAATAGGATTTTGAGTTTATCTGCCAATAATAACATGGGATTTCATTCATTGGATAGCGATGGATGTGCTTGTTAATATGTTCCTGCACACTTCGATCAATGGTTGTTGTTTTTTAATCAGAACTCCAACTCATCCACTTACGCAAGCAAGCAAGAAAACCAATGTTAGTTTCTTGATATTTCAATCCAGTAATATGGTTCCTGCAATCCTTAAATTTTTTCTTTAGTCCGTTAAAATGATGCTCATTTTGTGTAAATATTTTTGAAAATCAGAATAAAAATCAAAGTTTGTTCTCTATTATATTGGCCACTTTTTGTGGTTTATTTCTCCATTAGGCAATGTTTAGATAGAGTAAAAAATGTCCACCGTCATTGGTTGCTGGGAAATTTGTTTTTTCTCAATTTTTTCTAGTAATAAGTTTCTTAAATTGTTTTTAGTCTCTTCTCAAATAAATTAAGTCATCAATCTTCAAACTTTGGTTGATACACTTGCTGTAACAAAATGAATCATCCAACGTTACATGCATTGTATATAATGGTCAGGTTATTTACGTATATAATGGTTTGAATGCATTGTATTAGCTGTTTATTTTGTGCACTCACATTTTTCCAATTTTCGTTACATGCATAAATCTATACTACAGCAGTAACAGTTTGATAATTTCTTTCTTAGGAATGGATATTAAGGAGAAAAAGGAGCACAAGCAGATTAACAGAAGCATAAGAAAGTTAGAACTGTTATAAAGTCTTTGTATCTTCAATTTTGTCAGTGTATTATGTAAAAAAAATGATGAGTTTGAAATTAATAATATATTGTTTTGGTTCATGTTTTTAGTTTGTTTGATATCTTCAGTTTTGTAGATAATATGTTCTGCAATGAATTCTTTTATTAGTAATATGTATATAATTTGTGGATATATTACAATTATAAAATATAAAAATTGTAATAAAATATATCACAACGGTGGAAAAAAGTTGTAAAATATACATATTACAACGGTGTTGCAACAGTGCAGAAAAGTTGTAAAAGATATTAGGCTATTACAACTTCTTCATACACGATGGTTTGCCCACCGTTGTAAAATGTATATTACAACGGTGTTCCACCGTTGTAATAGGGTCATTTTGTCAGCTCTCCTATGTTTTGAGAAAAGGCTAAGCATCTGAAATGATTTCAAGTCTAAATGCAAAATTAATTGTGAGATTTTGAAGATGACACACTACTGTATAATTGAATAATAAAGAAAAACAAAATATAATGATTAGTGGGCTGTTATAATTTGAAACTAAGAGTAAAACGTGCTTAAGGGTAAAATTGTGTAATGCCAGTTTGAAACAATGAGAGATCAGGAAATGAGATGGGAATGAAGAAAAATAAGAACAACAATAATCAAAGATTGAAGATTTTACATTAAAAAACAGAAGAACAGAATTGATATTTGTACAAAAATAAGATAGATTTATTAGTTTGCAGAAACTAAACAAACTATTTACAGAAACAAGGCTATCAACTTATTTAGTGTAAATTATTTTGGAATTTTTTTTTGCTGTAATTGAGAAAAATGGTTACTTAATTATTTAAAACTAAGTATTCATTGTCAAATCACTCAATTACACACCCAAATCCAATAGTTTTAACAATTTCAGAATTAGGGGAAAATAGCAACATATTGCTCATTAAACAGTATCAATGAAATATTGACCAAATATGTCAAGGATGGTCATAAAAACTGTTACCATATTTAATTTGAATGCCTACCTTGCAATTAAAAATGAAACAATTTGCATGCTTTAAAATGCATTTAAGAAATCAGTATTTGGAAACAAATTAATTACAGTACATAATCAGTTCCGCAAATTATAACAATCTTGGAAAAAGCGAATTAATATTTGTAGAAAAATAAGACTTGGTCCTATTAAGAATAATTCAGTGAGCCGTATGTATAACAGTTAAATAATAATCTCATCAAACAGCTTTAATTATAAAAGGGATGATGTGTAATTTTCATAAGCACCATGAAATAAAGAATTATTAATAGCGAGCAATAATATACCTGTATATTTTGCACCATTTGTAACCATCAAATTATCATCCATAAAGTTGATTCAACTATCATCGTATATTGATCAAGTTTTCATGGAGCAAGCAAATTATGATCGTATATTGAGAAAGCGAATTACTGAACAATTCAGAAGTGGAGAAACTACCAACTGAAACTATCTCTCCGAAATATTTCGCCTTTCAGATCAGTGAGGCAGCGGCCGAGTGGAAGATCCATGAAAGGATAAATAGAACAGAAGGCGGTGGTATGGATATGAGTAGGTGGTAGTGGAGAAGGAAAGTTAAGACCAAGCATCAACTTCTTCATCATCGAGTGTGCTCTTTTGTCGACTGATCCTAATTATTGTTGAGTGGAACCACTGCTTTGATGGATTACACACTTGAACATAACAGAGGGAAAAGGGAAAAAAATTGAGTTTCAGCTCAGTGTTATATAATTGAAAAATTATGATAGTAAGTAAGAGTTACACCTTTGATTTGAAGCACCGATAAACTGAGGGTAGAATTGACACGTATGTTCAACAGTTTTGCAAACATGTTCAAATTTTTTTTCGATCATCTTTTTGCTGTTTTTCCAAGAATAGAATTGACAGTAATAATGATTTTGACGTATAAATCGATTCAGGAAGTACAATATTTGTATGAATAATGGTTTTCCACATTAAATGTCATGTGTTATTTTCATTCTACGTCAGTGCCTGTAAATTTTAGGAAAACACATGTTTGTTTTCATACTTAGTGAATTTTGATAAAATATGTATGTGATTGAGTTGCCAAACCTCCCTTGTAAGGGAAATGATAATTAAACTTTTATACATAAATGGAAATGGAAAGATTGGACAATACAAGGGATAAAAAGGAAAAAATGATGCGTGCAATACTTGAACTTGTAAATTATGGTAGGTTTAAGTCGACTAATTACAAAACTTGCTGTGAAACATGTCATAAATTTATTCATCTTAAGTTGACTACATCATACAATGTAAAGTAAAAAACTTGGGTAACACTCCATTTTGTAAGTTTATTCATTTTATGCTGGCCATATAAGCTAAATGTTTTTTTTACATTATTGCAACAAATCGATAAACCGTATATAATTTAGCAAATTTTACTTATACACCGAAAACAACTTAATATACACCGTTATTTTTCTATAAAATTCTATCACTAAATTACCCTTTTCTCATATTTGCTTTTTTTAAAACATTTGCGTATAAACAGTCAAATTATTCTTAAAAGTATTAAAACTTGAAACAAACTATATATGTTAATGATGATGTTAATGAATTATTTAATCATGAAATGTAAAATTTCACTGAAGAAAACATTCATAAATAATGTCTAATTTAGAAGTGTTGATTTATTTTGTAAAATTACTATAATTTTGTTGAAATTGATTTTTTTTCAAAAAGTTTTCAAAAGATACAATATTAGTAAAAGAAATAAATTTCATTTTATTGAATTTTACTCAATTTGATGTAGAATTTAAAATTTTGGGTAATTGTGTTTTAAGTTTGAAAGAGGAAAGAAAAAGAAGATGAGAACATGGACAATTTAGTAAAAGAAACGATGTATGTAAAGTAATATATGGTGTAGAGTAGTTTATTATAATTTCTGGTATATGTTTAGCAATTTTTGTTGTATAAATAGAAATAGCCATATAATTTGTGAATCAAGACACTCTTATCAGAAGGAGGAGCAAATAAAATAACACCTGAGAGATTCGAACTCTCGCGGGGAAACACCATGTACTTAGCAAGCACACGCCTTAACCACTCAGCCAAAGTGTCCTTTATGCTAAAAATAAAATGCAATGAATCATTACTATTGCGAACAAAAAAAATTAATTAAAATTCACCAAACTAACCAACCCATTTTTGGTAAAAATATTGAACCAAAAAGAAGAAGAATGTATTTGCGAATTTGAACTCCTGCCGAGAGGAATGTTCTATTAAAAACATGCAATTTGAAAGTATGTTCAATAGTTTTGCAAACAAGTCCAATTTTTTTCGATTATTTTTTTGTTGTTTTTCCCAGTTTAGATTTGACAGTAATAATGATTTCGACATATATGTCGCGGAACTACTATATTAGTATGCATAATGGTTTTACACATTGAATGTCGCTAATTATTTTCCTTCTATGTCGGTGCTTATAAATTTTAGGAAAACACATGTTTATTTTTGTTCTTAGTAACTTCTAATAAAAATATGTATGTGATTGAGTTACCGGACCTCCTTTACGAGGGAAATCATAATTAAAATTTTACACATAAATGGATAAGGAAAGATTAGAGGGTATAAGCTATATAAAGGATAAAAAATGATGTGTGCAATGCTTGAACTTGTAAATTATGAGTAAGTTTGAATGTGTCATAAATTTATTCATTGTAAATTAATTACATCATACAATGTAAAGTAAAAACTTAGATAACTCTCTGTTTTGTAAGTTTATTCATTTTATGCTGGCCATATAAGCGAAATGTTTTCTGTTTACATCAATGCGACAAATCGATAAACTATATATGATTTATGAATCAAAACACACTTTCAAAAGAATGAGAAAATAAAATGACACTTGAGTGATTTGGAATCTCGTGCGGAAATCCCATGTACTTAGATGGCACACGCCTTAACCACTCGGCCAAAGTGTCTTTTATGATGAAAGTAAAATGCATTGGCTCATTTTTATTGCGAATAAAACAGATTAATTTAAACTTAACCAAAGCAACACTTTTTTTAAAAAAAATATTGAACCAAAAAGAAGAAGAATGTTATTGCGAATCTGAGCTCCTACCGAGAGGAATGTTCTATTAAAAACATGCAATTTGCAAGTAAGTTCAACAGTTTTGCAAACATGTTCAATTTTTTTCGATCATCTTTTTGCTATTTCTCCAAGAATAGAATTGACAGTAATAATGATTTTGACGTATAAATCGATTCAGGAAGTACAATATTAGTATGAATAACCACATTAAATGTCATGTGTTATTTTCATTCTACGTCGGTGTTTGTAAATTTTAGGAAAACACATGTTTGTTTTCATACTTAGTGAATTTTGATAAAATATGTATGTGATTGAGTTACCAAACCTTCCTTGTAAGGGAAACAATAATTAAACTTTTATACATAAATGGAAATGGAAAGATTAGATGGTACAAGGTATAAAAAGGAAAAAACTGATTCGTGCAATACTTGAACTTGTAGATTATGGTAGGTTTAAGTCGACTAATTACAAAACTTGCTGTGAAATGTGTCAAAAATTTATTCATCTTAAGTTGACTACATCATACAATGTAAAGTAAAAACTTGGATTACACTCCATTTTGTAAGTTTATTCATTTTACGCTGGCCATATAAGCTAAATGTTTTTTGTTTACATTATTGCAACAAATCGATAAACCTTATATGATTTAGCAAATTTTACTTATCCACCGAAAACAACTTAACATACACCATTATTTTTCTATAAAATTCTATCACTAAATTACCCTTTTCTCGTATTTGCTTTTTTATAAACTTTTGCACATAAAAAGTCAAATTATTCTTAAAAGTATTAAAACTTGAAGCAAACTATATATGTTACTGAAAATGTTAATGAATTATTTAATCATGAAATCTAAAATTTCAATTAAGAAATCATTCAAAAATAATGTCTAATTTAAAAGTGTTGATTTATTTTGAAAAATTACAGTAATTTTGTTGAAATTGGTTTTTTGTTCAAAAATTTTCAAAAGTTACAATATTAGTAAAAGAAATAAATTTCATTTTTTTGAATTTTAATCAATTTGACGTAGAATTTAAAATTTTGGGTAATTGTGTTTTAAGTTTGAAAGGGGAAAGAAAAAGAAGATGAGAACATGGACAATTTGGTAAAAGAAATGATGTATATAAAGTAATATATGGTGTACAGTAGTTAATTATAATTTCTGGTATATGTTTAGCAATTTTTGGTGTATAAATAGAAATAGCCATATAATTTGTGAATCAAAACACTCTTGTCAGAAGGAGGAGCAAATAAAACGACCCCTGAAAGATTCGAACTCTCGCGGGGAAACCCCATGTACTTAGCAAGCACATGCCTTAACCACTCAGCCAAAGTGTCTTTTATGCTAGAAATAAAATGCATTGAACCATTACTACTGCGAACAAAACAAATTAACTAAAACTCAGCAAATAAACCAACCCTTTTTTGGTAAAAATATAGAACCAAAAAGAAGAAGAATGTAATTGCGAATTTGAACTCCTACCGAGAGAAATGTTCGATAGAAAACATGAAATTTGCAAGTATGCTCAATAGTTTTGCAAACTAGTCCAATTTTTTTCGATCATTTTTTTGCTGTTTTTCCAAGAATAGATTTGACAGTAATAATGATTTTGACATATATATAGCGGAGCTACAATATTAGTACGAATAATGGTTTTCCACATTGAATGTCGCTTATTATTTTCCTTCCATGTCGGTGCTTGTAAATTTTAGGAAAACACATGTTTATTTTCGTACTTAGTAACTTTTGATAAAATATGTATGTTATTGAGTTACCAGACCTCCTTTATAAGGGAAATCATAATTAAAATTTTGTACATAAATGGATAAGGAAAGATTAGAGGGTATAAGCTATATAAAGGATAAAAAATGATGTGTGCAATGCTTGAACATGTAAATTATGAGTAAGTTTGAACGTGTCATAAATTTATTCATCGTATGTCAACTACATCATACAATGTAAAGTAAAAACTTGGATAACGCTCTGTTTTGTAAGTTTATTCATTTTATGCTGGCCATATAAGCTAAATGTTTTTTGTTTACATCAATGCAACAAATCGATAAACTATATATAATTTATGAATCAAAACACACTTTCAAGAGGATGAGCAAATAAAGCGACACTTGAGTGATTCGCAATCTCGTGGGGAAACCCCATGTACTTAGCTGGCACACGCCTTAACCACTCGGCCAAAGTGTCTTTTATGATGAAAGAAAAATGCACTGGCTCATTTTTATTGCGAATAAGACAGATTAATTTAAACTTAACCAAACAAACCCTTTTTTGTAAAAAATATTGAACCAAAAAGAAGAAGAATGTTATTACGAATCTGAGCTCCTACCGAGAGGAATGTTCTATTAAAAACATGCAATTTGCAAGTAAGTTCAATAATTTTGCAAACATGTTCAATTCTTTTCGATCATCTTTTTATTGTTTTTCCAAGAATAGAATTGACAGTAATAATGATTTTGACGTATAAATCGTTTCAGGAAGTACAATATTAGTATGAATAATGATTTTACACATTAAATGTCACGTGTTATTTTCATTCTATGTCGGTGCCAGTAAATCTTAGGAAAACACATGTTTGTTTTCATACTTAGTGAATTTTGATAAAATATGTATGTGAATTATTTAATCATGAAATCTAAAATTTCAATTAAGAAAACATTCAGAAATAATGTCTAATTTAGAAGTGTTGATTTATTTTGTAAAATTACAGTAATTTTGTTGAAATTGATTTTTTTCAAAAAGTTTTCAAAAGTTACAATATTAGTAAAAGAAATAAATTTCATTTTATTGAATTTTACTCAATATTATGTAGAATTTAAAATTTTGGGTAATTGTGTTTTAAGTTTGAAAGATGAAAGAAAAAGAAGATGAGAACATGGACAATTTGGTAAAAGAAACGATGTATATAAAGTAATATATGGTGTACAGAGTTTATTATAATTTATGGTATATGTTTAACAATTTTTGTTCTATAAATAGAAATAGCCATATAATTTGTGAATCAAAACACTCTTGTCAGAAGGAGAAGCAAATAAAACGACACCTGAGAGATTCGAACTCTCGCGGGGAAACCCTATGTACTTAGCAGGCACACGCTTTAATCACTCGGCCAAAGTGTCTTTTATACTAAAAATAAAATGCATTGAATCATTACTATCGCGAACAAAACAAAATAATCAAAACTCACCAAACCAACCAACCCTTTTTTGGTAAAAATATTGAACCAAAAATAAGAAGAATGTAATTGCGAATTTGAACTCCTGCAGAGGGGAATGTTCTATAGATAACATGAAATTTGCAAGTATGTTCAATAGTTTTGCAAACAAGTCCAATTTTTTTCGATTATTTTTTTGCTGTTTCTCCAAGAATAAATTTGACAGTAATAATGATTTCGACATATATATCGCGGAACTACAATATTATTATGAATAATGGTTTTCCACATTGAATATCGCGTATTATTTTCCTTCTATGTCGGTGCTTGTAAATTTTAGGAAAACACATGTTCATTTTCGTACTTAGTAACTTCTGATAAAATATATATGTGATTGAGTTACCAGACCTCCTTTATAATGGAAATCTTAATTAAATTTTTTTACATGAATGGATAAGGAAAGATTAGAGAGTATAAGCTATACAAAGGATAAAAAATGATGTGTGCAATGCTTGAACTTGTAAATTATGAGTAAGTTTGAATGTGTCATAAATTTATTCATCTTAAATTAACTACATCATACAATGTAAAGTAAAAACTTGGATAATGCTCCGTTTTGTAAGTTTATTCATTTTATGCTGGCCATATAAGCTAAATGTTTTTTGTTTACATCAATGAAACAAATCGATAAGCTATATATAATTTATGAATCAAAACACACTTTCAAAAGGATGAGCAAATAAAACGACACTTGAGTGATTCACAATCTCATGGGGAAACCCCTTGTACTTAGCTAGCACACGCCTTAACCACTCGGCCTGTGACAACCCGCCTTTTCTGAATAATCCAAGTTGACAATATAACCACACATGTCCAACTCGAACGATTCAAAACTGACTGATAATCAATTTAGGGTGTATAATAGAATCAGATCATAGAATCACATATACAGGATAACACAGAATCTCGCAGCGGAAATGAAATAATATACATAAGCAGTTCATGAAGCTACTTAAACAGTTACAATTTAATTTTTACAATATAGCGACTCATAAAGTTCGCAAATACAAGCCAAACGGAAATAGGAACTAATACTAGATAGGATGGAGTCTTCGACTAGGTCTTCGGCTCCATATAAAGTGCTCCTCGAGAACACTGCAATACTCAGTCTGACCCAAGCGAAATGAGAAAAACACAAAACACTCGAGTCAGGTCTAAACATTCTAATGTGATTAGATCTAAAGTCAAATGCAAATAACTCAAGAGATGTTACGGTATTTTCCATCTCTTAAGGATCCGTTAAACTATCTATATATAGTATAATACGCTATTATATGTAATGTCTATCAGTAATATAAAATACTAAAAATAGCGTTAAGGCTTTGCATTGATCCCCCTTAACACGTTTTTAAACAATGTGGTCTATGCAGGTCCTGTAACACAACCAGTAGAACGTCGGTAGCCAGTGAGTCCCCTATAGGCACATGTTAAATAGAAACTCGTAGTGGTCGCGCATAAGGATAAAACATATGACAAGGCACGTGAGGCAATGCCCAAGGTAGGATACTATCAGTTTGCCTGATCCGGACTGATGGTAACCCCTAACGGCCCACCGCAACACAACACTTCCAAAATCAAGGGTGATCACCAAATAACAAAGGATAGAATATACGAAGAAGTGTGTCTGCTAGAGGTAGCTAGCCTCAATGGTTCGGCACGGCTCCTGTTTTAGTCATTTCAATTTTTGACACAAGTGTCGGTCATCCATTATCGTTCACTTTCTTCAATCCAGTAAACGTACACCAAAAACAACCACTTCATTTTGGATCATCACTTCACGAACATAGTTATCAAAGTGGTTCCAGTATCGACAGAGAATGTGTCCATAACTGGCTCCGGTCTCTTTGACAACTAACGTCATTTATTCATTTATTAATTTGTCAAATAGATCAAAACATAATTATATTTCAACTTCCTTATTCAAACTTGAACTATCGAATTTTCTAATTTGAAATAATAACAACATTTTATCATTTGCAGTTATACACTTAACTTTGTGTCTAATTCCAAAGTTACAAATCAATAAACTAAAGTTGTAATTTTCTTTTATAAAAATTTCAATTTCCAACTATTGAATATTTCACTCAAATTTCAAAATTATACTTCATTTAACTAAATTGTTTTCCTCGACTAAATTTGTATCTAAAATTTACAATTTTGAGATTTATTTCGTTAAATATTTTGGCTAATGTTTTTTTTTTTTCCAATAAGAGGTTCAGCAATGGTTATTTCAATAAGTTCAAATAAAATTTAAATCACTTAATATTCCATTAATCAATTTAAATCAAATTTTCATGTATATAATTTAAACCAAAGTTTAATCTTCGAAATTTGAAAATATTCTATGATTTTTCAAAATGGGAATTTAAAATTTGAAATACGTATAATGAAATGTAGAAGTTGTGAAAATTTCGTCGAAAAATTTGAATGTCGTCGGTCGCGCAGTTTTCAGTGCAAAGCTGCGCATAACAGTTCAAATTTTAGCGATTTTAAAATCTCTTCAAAACAAGTTCGGACGAACATGAAAAATATTCTATTCGTTGACGGTAATCTAATGGTGAAATTCGTTTCGCAAAAATCGGCCGTTTTGACCTCCGTTTCACATCCGCATTTTTACGTCAAAGGGGTCCGTAACGCGTTTTTGAACGGAGCATGCAGACACTGCAAATTATATACCGTTATGTCCGTCTCGTCGCGCTGATTACCGAAATATATTCATTTGTCAGTTTCAGTGTTCGGTTTACGCTGAAATTGTGAAAAAGCTTGCACAGTTCATTTTTGAAACAGAGCCATTTAAGTTCGATGTGTCCCTTTTACGATCTTACATATTTTTCTAAATATTTTGGGTCTGCAAAAGACGTATTTTTAGTTTATTAACCTACTTAATTTTTCTTTTTTCTAAATGTAGTGAATGGAAAATGTTCATTTAAAATCATGCATACACCAACACATCTAAATATGCACGCACACATTTAAACATACATCATGTTCAAGCACGCACACACCATCCACAGCCATAACACAACATGCGCATGCACCCCCCTTCTCTCATGTAACATAGACATGTACTTAACATGCATAACAAACATACATGCATACATATGCATGCATCTAACTCACGCATACACACTCATACACTAACATATGCAACCACGCACACTATATGTGTACATATATAAACAACACTCACTGACAAACACAGGCATACGCAAAAATGCACTACATGTCTACACCAAATGCTTGCATGAATGTAGAAAAATGTGGCTTACTGTCCCTCAAAAATAATGAATTCCTGTGAGAACAATTTTTTTTGTTCTTTGGAAGAAAATAAAGATGCTAACCTTTTTTTTTTTTTTTTTTTTTTTTTTTTTTTTGCGCCCTGAAAGAATAATAAAAGGGTGTCCGTCATATACATTGTATTAGTTTCTTTTTGGACAAAATGGACAAATGAATTCCATTTAGATGAGGAAACAAAAATGAAAGACAAGAATTGTCCTTCTTGTTGCATGAAGATAAACCATCCATCCATGCTCCTACTAAACAAAACAAACTCACGCCTCCCTATTTCCATGTGTACCAATTCATGCATGTAAATGCATTTTCAGACAACCCCACTTGTTGCGTTTTTCTTTTTCGTTTGGGTATTTTTTTTTTAATAAAAACTAACGCATGCATGTATAATCACACACGCCGCACAAACTACACACACCCGGCAAACATAAAACACCCACATATATATGAATGCACACACATGCGTGTATTTCCATTTGCACAAAATAAGGGTGGCTTGCTGTGTGTGAAGAAGGAATGTGAAGTATATGAAGTGTGTGTTAGAGAAGGAAATGGTTTGGGTCTTTGGTTTCCTGGAAGAGAAAATAATACGGACCCATGCCTATGGTTATGGAAAACAAAAAGGAAGACATAAACGACAGCTTCAGTAGAGAAAAAAAAAATGAAGATGGTCCAAAAAAAAAAAATGAATGAATCTTCTTCCTTCGTTTCTCTGTTGCGTGCCCCTTTCTCCAAAAGAAATGAAGACCTCTTGAATTTGTTCCATTTTTCTTTTATGTTCCATCCTCCTGTTGCTCGCGTGAACTTCCCAGAAATGAAGAGAAGAGACTCCGTTTATATATTCACGCACACAGACTACACGCCACAGATAAAATCATCACACCCATATATTTAAGCACGCACATATATTTATACACTCACGCATGAACATACATATAAACGCAAACACTATAGAAAGTTTAGACGTGAGTAACAACTCACTTTCGGTTTCGAGAGCTAAATGACGATGAGATGGACGCGGCGAAGAGAACGGAGTTGATGTCGCGGTTGTTGTCGAGGTTGCTGGAGCTTGAGACGAAGGCTGTCGGAGCTTGACGAGAGGACGCGAGAGTTTGGGATGAGAGGAGAGAGGAAAGGGAGAGGGCGTAAGCAAGTGAGGAGGGGCGAGAGCAAGAAGTGTTGGGCTATTCTACTTCATGCGTTCCTCTGTACATGTTTTCTTTTATTTCTTTGTTTTTTTTTGTTTTTTTTTATACGAACAAAATTTGTTGAAGCATGAAAATAATGAATGGAGAAGAGAAAATGAAGATGGAGCGAGAGCAGAGCAACTTTTGGGCTGATATACATAAGTATGGTGGTAGGTGAATTGTTATGTCTCTGCCAAATGATGTCCTCCTATCATCCATTTAATGCAATGAAGAAAAAAAGATCGTGGCAAGCATCACTCATTTAATGCACCTTATCTCTCTTGGAGACATTTTCTTTTGTTTTGTCTGTAAAATTTGTAGATCGCATATATTTCGGTCACATTTTATGGTTCACTACCTTACAGGGTCACCTGTATGGAAATAACTGTCTACCCATTTGTCTTTACAGACACCAAAATATTAGTATAAATATACCATTGGAATCAGGTCGTCGAGACGAACACAACGGCACACAGTTATCAGTGCATTGAACATTTTATAAAAAAAAATCTATTTTTATATTTAATTGCACTGAGTTTAATTAGCGGTCATTTAAATTTATTTAGTTTAAATTACCGGAATTTTGTGGAACGAACTTATAACGTTTTGATTACAAATTTGTCTTCAAATTCTTTGTATACAAATATTTATTTTTTATTTATAAATTCAATAAACTTTGAATGTATTCATTTTAATAACTAAATTTTATAGTTTTATTTTATTTGTTTGTTTGTTTCTAGGAATTTATCGTTAAATAAATTTTTTTCCCGATTTGAAAACTCAGGTCGTTACATTCTCCCTTACTCAAATCTTTTCGTCCTCGAAAAGAACGGAACAAGGGAAAATAAAGAAATAAGCAGAAATATAAGAATGATTAAAGATGAATTGGATACCTTATACAAACAATTCAGGATTTGAGGTCCGGATACTCTCCTCAGTTTCCCAAGTGCAATCTCGATCATCTCTACTCCACTGAACTTTAACGAGATTAACTATCTTTCTTCTAAGCCGCTTCATATCTTTATCGACTATACGAAGTGGTCTTCTTTCGATAGTAAGATTTGGCTCAACATCCATATCTTCAAATAAAGCTGGCTGGACTATATCTAACGGGTCATGTACATATCTGCGAATATGTGAAACATGGAATACATTATGCACACCCGATAGTTTCTCCGGTAAATCAACTCTATAAGCCAAACCGCCAATCTTTTCTAAGATAGGAAAAGGACCAACAAATCTCGGAGCAAGCTTCCCTTTCTTTCCAAAACGAATCACGTTCTTCAAAGGTGAAATTTTCAGAAATACAAGATCACCAACTACAAATTCCAAATGTCTCCTCTTTCCATCAGCATACTTCTTTTGCCTATCCTGGGCAATCTTCATCCTCTGTCTGATTTCCCCAACTTTTTCAGAAGCTTCCAAAATCATTTCGGGGCCTAGAACAAGTCGATTCCCAGATTCAATCCAACAAGATGGAGATTTACATGGTCGTCCATATAGAGCGTCGAACGGTGCCATTTTAATACTCGCCTGAATTTCAAAGATTAATTCTAGATTTACATTTATTTAAACATGAATTTTAATTTGAATTAAATTACCTGATAGCTATTATTATAGGTGAATTCAACGAGATGGAGATGATCTTCCCAAGATCCTCCAAAATCTAAAGCACAAGCACGAAGCAAATCCTCCAGAATCTGATTTACTCTTTCCGTCTGACCATCTGTTTGAGGATGATAGGCGGTGCTCAGGTTCAATTGAGTTCCCAAAGTTATCTGGAAAGCTTTCCAGAATTTGCAAGTAAAAATGGGATCTCTATCACATACTATGCTAGACGGAACACCATGAAGTCGGACTATATCCTTCATATAGAGCTCGGCTAAACTTGAAGCAGTTCGAGTTGTCTTCACAGGAATAAAGTGGGCTGATTTGGTTAGTCTATCAACAATAACCCAGATGCTTTCATTTCCCCTCCTGGTTCTTGGTAATCCATCTATGAAATCCATAGAAATTTGATCCCACTTCCAGTTAGGAATCTCTAAAGGATGTAACAAACCTGCAGTCTTCTGATGGTCAGCTTTTACTTGTTGGCAAGTCGCACATCTACTAATATGAATAGAAATGTCTCTCTTCATTCCACTCCACCAATAAAGTTTCTTCATATTATGATACATCTTGGTGATCCCAGGATCAATAGAAAGTTTGGACTGATGATTCTCCCTAAGCACCTCCTGTCTTAGACCATCCACATTCGGAACGCAAATACGATTGTTGATCCTCAAAATTCCATTTGGTACCAATTTCAGCGCCCCATCCCTTCTGCACATCTACAACTTCTCTATTGAGAACGCTTTCCTTTATTCGCCTAAGCATTTCATCTTCTTCTTGCTTAGCAATAATGCGATCCATAAGGGCTGGAGAAGCAGTAATTTGGAATAACATTGCTTTGTTTCTACTCAAAGCATCGGCTACCACATTAGCCTTTCCGGGGGTATAGTTTATGTCGAGGTCATATGATGCTAAGAACTCGAGCCATCTGACTTGCCTCTGATTCAGATCCTTCTGAGAAAAGATATACTTCAATGATTTGTGGTCAGTGAAGAGTTCAAATTTAATTCCCAAAAGATGGTGCCTCCACAACTTAAGAGCAAAAACTACAGCAAGTAGTTCTAAGTCATGCGCTGCATAATTAACCTCATGGACTCTGAGTTGTCTACCAGCATAAGCAATAACTTTACCATGCTGCATAAGAACAGCTCCCAAACCTTCTCCGCAAGCATCAGTGTAAACAGTCAAACCTTCACTTCCATCTAGAACAGTAAGAACAGGAGCAGAAGTTAACTTGCGTTTAAGTTCATTAAATGCTTTTATACACTTATCGCTCCAATCGAACTTAACATTCTTTCCAGTCAAAGTTGTGAGTGGTGAAGAAATTCGAGCAAAATTTTCGATGAATCTCCTATAATAGCCAGCTAAGCCGAGGAAACTACGAATATCGGTTGGAGTTTCAGGAGTTTTCCAATCCTAAAATTTAAAGAATTATGAATACCTATATAAGAGAGATAAGATAAATCGAATAAGAATGAAAGGACGTTTTAAATAAAGGGTTTACTTTGATTACGGCGATCTTAGCTGGATCGACTGAAATTCCATTCTCCGAAACAATATGTCCAAGAAACCTAACTTCATCTCTCCAGAAATGACACTTAGAAAACTTGGCCTTCAGTTGATGATCTCTCAAAGTTTTAAGAACAAACTTGAGATGCTCCTCATGTTCTTCTTTAGACATAGAAAAGACTAGAATATCATCAATAAAGACAAGGACAAACCTATTCAGAACATCCCGGAATACTCTGTTCATGAGGTCAACAAAGTAAGCTGGGGCATTAGTTAAACCAAATGGCATAACTAACCATTCATAGAAACCATCTTCTGTTCGAAAAGCTGTTTTAGGAATACTATCTTCAGAAATTCGAAGTTGGTGAAAACCTGTAGCAAGGTCGAGTTGAGAAAATATCTTGGCTCCGTGCAGTTGATCAAATAGGTCATTAATGCGTGGCATTGGATATCGACTCTTGTGAGTAAGCTTATTCAGTTCTCGATAGTCTACGCACATTCTCAGTGAACCGTCTGACTTAGTAACAAATACAACTGCAGCTCCCCATTCTGAATGACTTCGACGAATTAGATCTTTAGAGAATAGATCTTCGATTTGCACCTTTAATTCAATATTTTCCTTAGGTGCCATTCTTCTTGGAGCAAGTACAATGGGTCTAGCTCCTTGAATGAGATCAATACGGAATTCGATTTCACGATGAGGCGGTAAGGAAGTTACTTCTCCAAAAACATCAGGAAAATATTGAACAACAGGAGTAGTGCTAAAATCGCTAAGATGAGATTCGAGAGAGAAAATGAAGCTTCCTGCAATATCTTGAGGCAATTGACATTCGATCTTCAAGGGTTTACCTTTGTCACAACGTAAAGAAACAGTTCGAGCTTTGCAAGAAATAATGGCATCGAACTTCCTTAACCAATCTCCTCCCAATAATATATCAAATGCCTTGAAGCCAAGAACATAAAAATCCCAAGTAAAACGGTGCATGCCTTTAAGTAGTTTAACCTCTTTGCAAATCATCTCAAGATTCGCAGGTCCACCAATAGGGTTTGATACACATAGGAATTTAGACGCGTGTTCGGGTTTTAGGACTTGATTAAGTTTATCACATAAATCAACAGATATAAAGCTATGGGATGCACCAGTATCAATTAAGACGCGAACAGGTAAATTATGTAATGAAAATGTGCCTTGGAGTGTACCTTTGTTATCCTCCACCTTAGGAGTGGTAACAGCAAAAACTCCCGATGGTGTACCCTTTCGCTGGGTTGGGCAATCCTTCTTCTGGTGGCCTGGCTGAAGGCAAATAAAGCAAAGGTCTCGCCTAGTCATCTGAACCGGGGGAACAGTAGCTCCTGCTGAAACTGGGCAGCTGTTGGCATAGTGTCACTGCTGTTTGCACTTGAAGCATGTGATCTTGGACAAGTCAACAGGCTGTCTCTGTGGATGCCCCACTCCACCTCTATTCTGCCAATTCTTTTTCTGTTGCTGAAAGTTCGGTTTCCTCTTCTTTGCATTGCTAGACTCCCCCTGAGTAGTCTGAGAATGAACAACCGCTTCCTTAGGATCAAGGTTCTCATAACGAAGAGCCATGTCAATGAGAGCTGTGAAAGTGCCATGAATGTGTGCAGTGAGGAGATTGTAATACTCTGGACGGGCTCCTGCTACGAATTTCTCGTTTTTCTTCAAAGGAGTGTCAATCAGACCAGGGCCGAACTTGGACAGTTCATTGAACTTCCTTTCATAATCAGAGAATGTCATGGTTCCCTGCTTAAGGTCCATGAAACTACGGTACAACTGAGACTTTCCAGCTTCTGGCATCCACTTAGTCGCGAACGCCTCCCTAATGATTTATAGGCACGATTAGATAGATTCTAAAGATAAACATTTCGAATATGAATTCCAATAGATTTTACCTAAACAACTCCCAAGTGATGTTCTCATCCATGGTATGAGCTGTGACCATTTCCCACCAATCTCGAGCTGATTCATCTAACTGCCAGATAGCTAATTGGCACTTCTGGGCTTCAGTAATCTCCAAGCCAGTAAATATTCTTTCAATACTCTTAAGCCATTGCTGGGCTTCAATAATTCCTTCTGATCCCATAAATTTTGTGCCACCTAGCTGAGAAAATTCCTTGCACAAAATAGTGAATCTAACTGGAGGAACTGGAACAACTTGTGCTTCGGGTATGGGACCAAATCCTCTTCCCCTACCTCTAGCATTTCTACCTCTTCCTCGATTCATCCTGAAAAGTCCAGGATAAGATAAGCACAAATTTTTTTTTTGCGAAGTTTAAACTGAAGAGAATCCTAATTAAAGAAAATAGGCTAAAGTTTAAAAAGAGATTTGAAAATAGGTTTGATTTTTAAACATTTTATACTTTCAAAATACGCTCTCTTAGAAATGATTCTACTCATTCTAGGGTATTTCTAACCCTATCTATAATGAGTTCTACCCCCAGGCTAAGGTGTTTCTAAACCTTTGCTCTGATACCAACTGTGACAACCCGCCTTTTCTGAATAATCCAAGTTGACAATATAACCACACATGTCCAACTCGAACGATTCAAAACTGACTGATAATCAATTTAGGGTGTATAATAGAATCAGATCATAGAATCACATATACAGAATAACACAGAATCTCGCAGCGGAAATGAAATAATATACATAAGCAGTTCATGAAGCTACTTAAACAGTTACAATTTAATTTTTACAATATAGCGACTCATAAAGTTCGCAAATACAAGCCAAACGGAAATAGGAACTAATACTGGATAGGATGGAGTCTTCGACTAGGTCTTCGGCTCCATATAAAGTGCTCCTCGAGAACACTGCAATACTCAGTCTGACCCGAGCGAAATGAGAAAAACACAAAACACTCGAGTCAGGTCTAAACATTCTAATGTGATTAGATCTAAAGTCAAATGCAAATAACTCAAGAGATGTTACGGTATTTTCCATCTCTTAAGGATCCGTTAAACTATCTATATATAGTATAATACGCTATTATATGTAATGTCTATCAGTAATATAAAATACTAAAAATAGCGTTAAGGCTTTACATTGATCCCCCTTAACACGTTTTTAAACAATGTGGTCTATGCAGGTCCTGTAACACAACCAGTAGAACGTCGGTAGCCAGTGAGTCCCCTATAGGCACATGTTAAATAGAAACTCGTAGTGGTCGCGCATAAGGATAAAACATATGACAAGGCACGTGAAGCAATGCCCAAGGTAGGATACTACCAGTTTGCCTGATCCGGACTGATGGTAACCCCTAACGGCCCACCGCAACACAACACTTCCAAAATCAAGGGTGATCACCAAATAACAAAGGATAGAATATACGAAGAAGTGTGTCTGCTAGAGGTAGCTAGCCTCAATGGTTCGGCACGGCTCCTGTTTTAGTCATTTCAATTTTTGACACAAGTGTCGGTCATCCATTATCGTTCACTTTCTTCAATCCAGTAAACGTACACCAAAAACAACCACTTCATTTTGGATCATCACTTCACGAACATAGTAATCAAAGTGGTTCTAGTATCGACAGAGAATGTGTCCATAACTGGCTCCGGTCTCATTGAAAACTAACGTCATTTATTCATTTATTAATTTGCCAAATAGATCAAAACATAATTATATTTCAACTTCCTTATTCAAACTTGAACTATCGAATTTTCTAATTTGAAATAATAACAACATTTTATCATTTGCAGTTATACACTTAACTTTGTGTCTAATTCCAAAGTTCCAAATCAATAAACTAAAGTTGTAATTTTCTTTTATAAAAATTTCAATTTCCAACTATTGAATATTTCACTCAAATTTCAAAATTATACTTCATTTAACTAAATTGTTTTCCTCGACTAAATTTGTATCTAAAATTTACAATTTTGAGATTTATTTCGTTAAATATTTTGGCTAACGTTTTTTTTTCCAATAAGAGGTTCAGCAATGGTTATTTCAATAAGTTCAAATAAAATTTAAATCACTTAATATTCCATTAATCAATTTAAATCAAATTTTCATGTATATAATTTAAACCAAAGTTTAATCTTCGAAATTTGAAAATATTCTATGATTTTTCAAAATGGGAATTTAAAATTTGAAATACGTATAATGAAATGTAGAAGTTGTGAAAATTTCGTCGAAAAATTTGAATGTCGTCGGTCGCGCAGTTTTCAGTGCAAAGCTGCGCATAACAGTTCAAATTTTAGCGATTTTAAAATCTCTTCAAAACAAGTTCGGACGAACATGAAAAGTATTCTATTCGTTGACGGTAATCCAATGGTGAAATTCGTTTCGCAAAAATCGGCCGTTTTACATCCGCATTTTTACGTCAAAGGGGTCCGTAACGCGTTTTTGAACGGAGCATGCAGACACTGCAAATTATATACCGTTATGTCCGTCTCGTCGCGCTGATTACCGAAATATATTCATTTGTCAGTTTCAGTGTTCGGTTTACGCTGAAATTGTGAAAAAGCTTGCACAGTTCAATTTTGAAACAGAGCCATTTAAGTTCGATGTGTCCCTTTTACGATCTTACATATTTTTCTAAATACTTTGGGTCTGCAAAAGACGTATTTTTAGTTTATTAACCTACTTAATTTTTCTTTTTTCTAAATGTAGTGAATGGAAAATGTTCATTTAAAATCATGCATACACCAACACATCTAAATATGCACGCACACATTTAAACACACATCATGTTCAAGCACGCACACACCATCCACAGCCATAACACAACACGCGCATGCACCCCCCTTCTCTCATGTAACATAGACATGTACTTAACATGCATAACAAACATACATGCATACATATGCATGCATCTAGCTCACGCATACACACTCATACACTAACATATGCAACCACGCACACTATATGTGTACATATATAAACAACACTCACTGACAAACACATGCATACGCAAAAATGCACTACATGTCTACACCAAATGCTTGCATGAATGTAGAAAAATGTGGTTTACTGTCCCTCAAAAATAATGAATTCCTGTGAGAACAATTTTTTTTGTTCTTTGGAAGAAAATAAAGATGCTAACCTTTTTTTTTTTTTTTTTTTTTTTTTTTGCGCCCTGAAAGAATAATAAAAGGGTGTCCGTCATATACATTGTATTAGTTTCTTTTTGGACAAAATGGACAAATGAATTCCATTTAGATGAGGAAACAAAAATGAAAGACAAGAATTGTCCTTCCTGTTGCATGAAGATAAACCATCCATCCATGCTCCTACTAAACAAAACAAACTCACGCCTCCCTATTTCCATGTGTACCAATTCATGCATGTAAATGCATTTTCAGACAACCCCACTTGTTGCGTTTTTCTTTTTCGTTTGGGTATTTTTTTTTTAATAAAAACTAACGCATGCATGTATAATCACACACGCCGCACAAACTACACACACCCGGCACACATAAAACACCCACATATATATGAATGCACACACATGCGTGTATTTCCATTTGCACAAAATAAGGGTGGCTTGCTGTGTGTGAAGAAGGAATGTGAAGTATATGAAGTGTGTGTTAGAGAAGGGAATGGTTTGGGTCTTTGGTTTCCTGGAAGAGAAAATAATACGGACCCATGCCTATGGTTATGGAAAACAAAAAGGAAGACATAAATGACAGCTTCAGTAGAGAAAAAAAATGAAGATGGTCCAAAAAAAAATGAATGAATCTTCTTCCTTCGTTTCTCTGTTGCGTGCCCCTTTCTCCAAAAGAAATGAAGACCTCTTGAATTTGTGCCATTTTTCTTTTATGTTCCATCCTCCTGTTGCTCGCGTGAACTTCCCAGAAATGAAGAGAAGAGACTCCGTTTATATATTCACGCACACAGACTACACGCCACAGATAAAATCATCAAACCCATATATTTATACACTCACGCATGAACATACATATAAACGCAAACACTATAGAAAAGTTTAGACGTGAGTAACAACTCACTTTCGGTTTCGAGAGCTAAATGACGATGAGATGGACGCGGCGAAGAGAACGGAGTTGATGTCGCGGTTGTTGTCGAGGTTGCTGGAGCTTGAGACGAAGGCTGTCGGACTTGGAGCGGACTGTCGGAGCTTGAAGAGAGGACGCGAGAGTTTGGGATGAGAGGAGAGAGGAAAGGGAGAGGGCGTAAGCAAGTGAGGAGGGGCGAGAGCAAGAAGTGCTGGGCTATTCTACTTCATGCGTTCCTCTGTACATGTTTTCTTTTATTTCTATGTTTTTTTTCTTTTTTTTTTATACGAACAAATTTTGTTGAAGCATGAAAATAATGAATGGAGAAGAGAAAATGAAGATGGAGCGAGAGAAGAGCAAGTTTTGGGCTGATATACATAAGTATGGTGGTAGGTGAATTGTTACGTCTCTGCCAAATGATGTCCTCCTATCATCCATTTAATGCAATGAAGAAAAAAAGATCGTGGCAAGCATCACTCATTTAATGCACCTTATCTCTCTTGGAGACATTTTCTTTTGTTTTGTCTGTAAAATTTGTAGATCGCATATATTTCGGTCACATTTTATGGTTCACTACCTTACAGGGTCACCTGTATGGAAATAACTGTCTACCCATTTGTCTTTACAGACACCAAAATATTAGTATAAATATACCATTGGAATCAGGTCGTCGAGACGAACACAACGGCAAACAGTTATCAGTGCATTGAACATTTTATAAAAAAAAATCTATTTTTATATTTAATTGCACTGAGTTTAATTAGCGGTCATTTAAATTTATTTAGTTTAAATTACCGGAATTTTGTGGAACGAACTTATAACGTTTTGATTACAAATTTGTCTTCAAATTCTTTGTATACAAATATTTATTTTTTATTTATAAATTCAATAAACTTTGAATGTATTCATTTTAATAACTAAATTTTATAGTTTTATTTTATTTGTTTGTTTGTTTCTAGGAATTTATCGTTAAATAAATTTTTTTCCCGATTTGAAAACTCAGGTCGTTACACGGCCAAAGTGTCTTTTATGATGAAAGTAAAGTGCATTGGCCCAATTTTATTGCGAATAAAACAGATTAATTAAAACTTAACCAAACCAACCTTTTTGGTTAAAAATATTGAACCAAAAAGAAGAAGATTGTTATTGCAAATCTGAGCTCCTGCCGAGAGGAATGTTCTATTAAAAACATGCAATTTGCAAGTAAGTTCAACAGTTTTGCAAACATGTTCAGTTTTTTTCGATCATCTTTTTGCTGTTTTTCCAAGAATAGAATTGACAGTAATAATGATTTTGACGTATATATCAATTCAGGAAGTACAATATTAGTATGAATAATGGTTTTCCACATTAAATATCACGTGTTATTTTCATTCTACGTCGGTCCCTGTAAATTTTAGGATAACACATGTTTGTTTTCATACCTTGTGAATTTTGATAAAATATGTATGTGATTGAGTTACCAAACCTCCCTTAAGGGAAATGATAATTAAACTTTTATACATAAATGGAAATGGAAAGATTAGACGGTACAAGGTATAAAAAGGAAAAAAATGATTCGTGCAATACTTGAGCTAGTAAATTATGGTAGGTTTAAGTCGACAAATTACAAAACTTGTTGTGAAATGTGTCATAAATTTTTTCATCTTAAGTTGACTACATCATACAATGTAAAGTAAAAACTTGGATAACACTCCATTTTGTATGTTTATTCATTTTATGCTGGCCATATAAGCTAAATGTTTTTTGTTTACATTATTGCAACAAATCGATAAACCGTATATAATTTAGAAAATTTAACTTATACACCTAAAACAACTTAACATACACCATTATTTTTCTATAAAATTCTATCACTAAATTACCCTTTTCTCATATTTGCTTTTTTTTTTAACTTTTGCACATAAAAAGTCAAATTATTCTTAAAAGTATTAAAACTTGAACCAAACTATATATGTTAATGAAAATGATATTGAATCATTTAATCATGAAATCTAAAATTTAAATTAAGAAAACATTCAGAAAAAATGTCTAATTTAGAAGTGTTGATTTATTTTGAAAAATTATAGTAATTTTTTTGAAACTGGTTTTTTATCAAAAAGTTTTCAAAAGTTACACTATTAGTAAAAGAAATAAATTTCATTTTATTGAATTTTACTCAATTTGATGTAGAATTTAAAATTTTGGGTAATTGTGTTTTAAGTTTGAAAGAGAAAAGAAAAAGAAGATGAGAACATGGATAATTTAGTAAAAGAAACAATGTATATAAGGTAATATATGGTGTACAATAGTTTATTATAATTTCTGGTATATGTTTAGCAATTTTTGGTGTATAAATAGAAATAGCCATATAATTTGTGAACCAAAACAGTCTTGTCAGAAGGAGGAGCAAATAAAACGACACCTGAGAGATTCGAACTCTCGCGGGGAAACCCCATCTAGTTAGCAGGCACACGCCTTAACCACTCGACCAAAGTGTCTTTTATGCTAAAAATAAAATGCATTGAATGATTACTATTGCGAACAAAACAAATTAATTAAAACTTACCAAACCAGCCAAGCCTCTTTTGGTAAAAATATTGAACCAAAAAGAAGGAGAATGTAATTGCGAATTTGAACTCCTATCGAGAAGAATGTTCTATAGAAAACATGAAATTTGCAAGTATGTTCAATAGTTTTGCAAACAAGTCCAATTTTTTACGATCATTTTTTTGATGTTTTTCCAAGAATAGATTTGACAGTAATAATGATTTGGACATATATATCGCCGAACTACAAAATTAGTATGAACAATGGTTTTTCACGTTGAATGTCACGTATTATTTTCCTTCTATGTCGGTGCTTGTAAATTTTTGGAAAACACATGTTTATTTTCGTACTTAGTAACTTCTGATAAAATATGTATGTGATTGAGTTACCAGACCTCCTTTATAAGGAAAATCATAATTAAAATTTTATACATAAATGGATAAGGAAAGATTAGAGGTTATAAGCTATATAAAGGATAAAAAATGAAGTGTGGAATGCTTGAACTCGTAAATTATGACTAAGTTTGAATGTGCCATAAATTTATTCGTCGTAAATTAACTACATCATACAATGTAAAGTAAAAACTTGGATAACGCTCCGTTTTGTAAGTTTATTCATTTTACGCTGGCCATATAAGCTGAATGTTTTTTGTTTACATCAATGCAACAAATCGATAAACTATATATAATTTATGAATCAAAACACACTTTAAAAAGGATGAGCATATAAAACGACACTTAAGTGATTCGCAATCTCCTGGGGAAACCCCATGTACTTAGCTAGCACATGCCTTAACCACTCGGCCAAAGTGTCTTTTATGATGAAAGTAAAATGCAATGGCTCATTTTTATTGCGAATAAAACAGATTAATTAAAACTTAACCAAACCAACCCTTTTTTGTTAAAAATATTGAACCAAAAAGAAGAAGAATGTTATTGCGAATCCGAGCTCCTACCGAGAGGAATGTCCTATTAAAAACATGCAATTTGCAAGTAAGTTCAACAGTTTTGCAAACATGTTCAATTTTTTTCGATCATCTTTTTGCTGTTTTTCCAAGAATAGAATTGACAGTAATAATGATTTTGACGTATAAATCGATTCAGGAAGTGCAATATTAGTATGAATAATGGTTTTCCACATTAAATGTCACGTGTTATTTTCATTCTACATCGGTGCCTATAAATTTTAGGAAAACACATGTTTGTTTTCATACTTAGTGAATTTTGATAAAATATGTATGTGCTTGAGTTACCAAACCTCCGTTATAAGGGAAATGATAATTAAACTTTTATACATAAATGGAAATTGAAAGATTAGATGGTACAAGGTATAAAAAGGAAAAAAATGATTCGTGCAATACTTGAACTTGTAAATTATGGTAGGTTTATGTCGACTAATTACAAAACTTGCTGTGAAATGTGTCATAAATTTATTCATCTTAAGTTGACTACATCATACAATGTAAAGTAAAAACTTGGACAACACTCCATTTTGTAAGTTTATTCATTTTATGCTGGCCATATAAGCTAAATGTTTTTTGTTTACATTATTGCAACAAATCGATAAACCATATATAATTTAGAAAATTTTACTTATACACCAAAAACAACTTAACATACACCATTATTTTTCTATATTAGTATGAGTAATGGTATTCTACATTGAATGTCTCGTATTATTTTCCTTCTGTGCCGGTGCTTGTAAATTTTAGGAAAACACATGTATATTTTCGTGCTTAGTAAACTCTGATAAAATATGTATGTTATTGAGTTACCAGACCTCCTTTATAAGGGAAATCATAATTAAAATTTTATACATAAATGGATAAGGAAAGATTTGAGGGTACAAGCTATATAAAGGATAAAAAATGGTGTGTGCAATGCTTGAACTTGTAAATTATGAGTAAGTTTGAATGTGTCAAAAATTTATTCATCGTAAATTAACTAGATCAGAAAATGTAAAGTAAAAACTTGGATAACGCTCCGTTATGTAAGTTTATTCATTTTATGCTGGTCATATAAGCTAAATGTTTTTTGTTTACATCAATGCAACAAATCGATAAACTATGTATAATTTATGAATCAAAACACACTTTCAAAAGGATGAGCAAATAAAACGACACTTGAGTGATTCGCAATCTCGTGGGGAAACCCCATGTACTTAGCTAGCACACGCTTTAACCACTCGGCCAAAGTTTCTTTTATGATTGAAGTAAAATGAATTGGCTCATTTCTATTGCGAATAAAACAGATTAATTAAAACATAACCAAACCAACCCTTTTTTGTTAAAAATATTGAACCAAAAAGAAGAAGAATGTTATTGCGAATCTGAGCTCCTGCCGAGAGGAATGTTCTATTAAAAACATGCAATTTGCAAGTAAGTTCAATAGTTTTGCAAACATGTTCAATTTTTTTCGATCATCTTTTTGCTGCTTTTCCAAGAATAGAATTGACAGTAATAATGATTTTAACGTATAAATCGATTCAAGAAGTACAATATTAGTATGAATAATGGTCTTCCACATTAAATGTGACATGTTATTTTCATTCTACGTCGGTGCTTGTAAATTTTAGGAAAACACATGTTTATTTTCATACTTAGTAAATTTTGATAAAATATGTATGTGATTGGGTTACCAAACCTCCCTAGTAAAGGAAATGATAATTAAACTTTTATACATAAATGGAAGAGGATTTTCTTTTAAAGGGCAAACTTTGGAAATTTTTGGATGAAAAGTATGGGAAGTTTCAAAACTAGGGAGAAGGACACATTTACACTAAAGGTGGAATTCAAGGGGCCTACTAACATTTTCCCATTTACACTGTCGTTTGGCCTTCTCACTAAATTTTAAACTTTCCATATTTTTCACCCATTTTTTTGTTAAGTTTGTCATTCTCCCTATTTTCCACTAAATGGAAATGGAAAGATTAGACGGTACAAGGTATAAAAAGGAAAAAAAAAAGTGATGCGTACAATACTTGAACTTGTAAATTATGGTAGGTTTAAGTCGACTAATTACAAAACTTGCTGTGAAATGTGTCATAAATTAATTCATCTTAAGTTGACTACATCATACAATGTGAAGTAAAAAACTTGGATATTACTCCATTTTGTAAGTTTATTCATTTTATGCTGGCCATATAAGCTAAACGTTTTTTGTTTACATTACGAGTGGAAATCTGTGCGATGCACGGGAGCATAGACTTTTAAGTGTTTCTGTTTGCATGCATCAATAAGCGGTGAGAATATATTGTATAGTAGGAAGATATAATGTAAGTGATACATGTATGTGTTAGGATTTATACTGTATAAACTAAAATTTGAAGCAAGAAGTAAATAATGCATCTATAGAGTGTAGGAACAGGTTGCACGTAGGGTAAACAGTATAAAATTTTATGTATCTTTATTGAGTTGATGAAAATATATGTGTATTATATGATGAATTAGGCAACCATATTGTGTGATATTGTGCATTGGTTGAAGACGATGAGGGAAGAAAAAATGAGTATAGAATTATGATATGCATAAGTTAATAATGAGAAACTAAGCAGAAGGTTCTATTATGAGCATGAATTATTTAAGACACATGCAAAATAAACACACATCAATGGTAAGTGACAAATTATGGTCATGGAGCTATGTCATTGGATACTACGGAAGGGGAAAATTTTTGGTAAAAATACAACTACAATAATTGATTTTATAGAAAACGTAACGTACGTGGAAGCTTTAAATACTTGGGCAGTTAATGAGAATGGAAGCAATAAAAATTCAACTATTAAGAGTCGTAAGGGAGTAAATTATGTTGTTCATTTGGATGAGTGAATCAGCTAAAAAGAACAAATCTGGTAGTAGGAAATTATTTTGAAAAATGAAACGTGTTGTGTTAATTGCCTTGTTTTCAGGCTTCAGGACATGATAATTTTCAACCATGGAAGTTATGGGTAGACATGCATATTGGTATCAAAAACATTATTCTGCTCAATTGCATGCATGCATTTAATACCAATTAAACAATACGTAAACTGCATTTACACTACTAGAAAGGCCTCAAATTGCGACGACACAGGGCGACGGCTAGCGACGGCCAAAAAAGCGGCCGTTTCTAGCCGTCGCTAGCCGTCGCTTAATTTGATAACAAAATCCACCGTGGCTCTTTCTTCCCCGATTCAGTTTTCCCCAAATTAAAAAAAAAAAGCCGTCGTTCCCTCTTGCTGCTGCGTCGCCCGCCCCTAAACACCCAATTTCTTCCTTCAAAACTCCATTCTATCATCCTAAATTGCTCCGGTATGTCTTCTAATCCCTAATACATGTTTAATTAGTGTTATTTATGGTTATTGTGTATGTTTATTTGGGGTTGTAAATTGATTGTTTATGGGTATGAAATTGGTTGTATTGTGAGTTTCATATGATGTTGGTATTGGTATACATTGATTTGGAGGTTGAAATCACTGATTATCACATATTTGTTTGATTTAGGAGCATGAAAACGACGATTATCATTGATTATCACATATGTATTTGATTTAGGAGCATGAAAACGACGATTATCACATATGTGTATGATTTGGGGATTGAAATCATTGAATGTGTTGTAGGTGATTGTATTGTATGATCATTTGAGAAAAAATGAAATAAATGCGATTGTTTAGCGGTAGTAACTTGATTATGACTAGTTGTAATAACCCGCAAATTCTGGGCCAGTTTAAAATTTTTATTTTGGCAATTATAGCGAATTTTGATTATTTAAAATGAATTATTTTAAATAAAATTGGCGAGAAATCTATTTTGAATATAATTAGAAGGTATATATTATATACGCCGTCGTTAGAATATAAATAATTATTTATAATTATAAATGGAATTGAAAACGGCGCGGTAGTTCGATAATTCGATTTCAAACTTCAATTGAATGTACCGGGTGCAAAACAATCCGGATTTTAGTGAAACCAAAATGATAGGATCTAATTGATGATATCTTTCCAACGAATCCGAAAAATCAAGATTTCATATCGGGAATCAAAAGATATGTCCAGTTGAAAATTCTGAATAGTCGCTATGGAATTCAGGCCCTTAAAAATGGACATTTTGCAAATGACCTCGGATTTCGACGAAACCACTTTTGTTGGGTCCGTGATGTAAAGTTATTGCTAGATTCCAAATTTCATAATTTTCTGAATCAGTATGTGAGCGTGGCGAAGGAAAACGCGTTTGACCAGTTTCAGTTGATTTTAATCGACTGGAAAATGACCATTTTTCCAACGGTCTCAGAATTCGACGAAACTAGTTTTGTTAGGACCGTATCGTCAATACGAAGCTAGAAAATATTTTTCTGTAATTTTTCGAGTTCGTATGCGACCCCGGTAATTTGAAATGTACGTTTAAAATTCAATATAGTGATTTAAATGTAAATTGAACGGAAACTGATTCAAACGATCAAATCAGCTTACGATACATATCCCATTGTGTTCGGAATGGGGGTGAAACGCTATGGACATCAGGCGGTGGGCCTCGTTTAGAGGTCGAAAATAAAAGTTGCTTTATAAAGTAAAATTTAAAATAATTAAATAATTAAATAAAAATAAAAACTCTTATCTCTTTATACTCCCCCCCTCTCCTTTTCGTTGACCGTCAGTCAAAAGAAAAAAAAAAAAAGAGAACCTCTCGAAGTCGACGGAAGCCGCCACGTCCTCCCACCGCGACCCACCAGAGATCGACCGCCGCCAGGAGGCGCGCGCCCCCCCTGCTTCCCCTTTCCTCCGCCTCCTCCTCCTTCTAATCGAGAGCAGCATCGACGACGCAGCCCCCCCATCCATCGAAACCCTAGCGCCGCCCCCCCCTGGAAGCCAGTGCCGCCGACGTCTCCAACCCCCCCTCTTCTTCGCAGAGAATGTAAGTATTTTTTTTTTTATTTTTTTTTATTTTTATTTTTAAATTCAGAATTTTAAAACTGTTTTTATAAGAATTTTAAACTTATTTTTAAAGAATTTTAATTAGGTATTAAAACTGATTTTTGAAAAGGTTTTAACTTTAAAAAGAAAAAGGTTTTAACTTTAAAAGGAAAAAGATTTGATCTTTAAAATAGAAAAGGCGGAATTTTTATTAAGTAAAGGATGTAAGATATGATTTTTATATTTTTAAAAGCAATAAAAATATAATCTTTATATATTGAATAGCGAAATAAAAATATAATTTTTACATCATAGGAATGTTAAAAATATAATTTTTATATATTGAACTTTGAACTAAAAATTCGATTTTTATATATTGAACTTTGAACTAAAAATTCGATTTTTATATATTGAACTTTGAACTAAAAATTCGATTTTTATATATTGAACTTTGAACTAAAAATTCGATTTTTATATATTGAACTTTGAACTAAAAATTTGATTTTTATATATTGACCTTCGAAATAAAAATATGATTTTTAAATATTGAACAGCGAAGTAAAAATTCGATTTTTATGTATGTAGTGGCTACGGTCAACGAAGGTGACAAGAAGGCGAAACGACGAAGACTTCTGCAAAGGAAGTGCCGTGGAGCTTGGATAGCTTTCGGTGAGAATTTCTCACCTTTCAAATTAATTTTTCTAGTTATATATATATACTAGGATGCAGACGGTGCTTAGTAGCACCCGACACAATCGTCCACAGACCATGGACTTGTTTGTTTGGTTGAATAAATTAATTTGATGACTTGATGTGAATTGGTTGTTTGGTGAATTTGATTGATGTGTGAATGGCGTGGGCCTTCACTAGACCGGGGATAAGGCTAGGCCTTATCCCGTTTTTAGTATCGTGCCGTTATGCCGCCGAAATTTTCTAAAATATGTTAGAAAAATAAAAATATCATTTTATTGAATAAATGAATTGAATAGAAATTCATAGGTTGAAATAAAAATGTTTTATCGTTAAAAATATAATTTTTAACGTGAAGTGAATAAAATAGAATAGTCATTTACAAACCAGACGGTTTGTTTATGTACACCTATTTGAATGACATTGATTGGGACGATAAATTTTACACATCGCCCAATAGCACAAATAAAATATGTGTTTGATTGTTTGAAACCCCACACGGGTGTTGGGATGAAATTTGAAGTTCACTCATCCTGATTGATTAAATATGTCGATCGATTGATTGACAGGCTGTTATAACCGTTGAATATCTATATTTGATGCTTTTACAGTGTAGTGCACTTTGGTTGATGGTTGATTATTTTCAATGTTATTATATACATGTGTTGTATGAAAATCCATATAATTAACTTTATATGGTAATTGATTGGGCCTCATTCCAATCGTGAAAATAAAGAATATTTTGATAATAGGAAATATTTGAAATAGAATATTTGAAAATAGAAATATGTGAAGCCGTGATGATTAGATTGACGCCATTTTGACGTGAACGATATTTATATCGATTTTATAACGATTTCGAAATGAATTGAATTGAAAACGATTTCGAAATGAATTGAATTGAAAACGATTTCGAAATGAATTGAATTGAAAACGATTTCGAAATGAATTGAATTGAAAACGATTTCGAAATGAATTAAAATGAAAACGATTTCGAAATGAATTGAATTGAAAACGATTTCGAAATGAATTGAATTGAAAACGATTTCGAAATGAATTGAATTGAAAACGATTTCGAAATGAATTGAATTGAAAACGATTTCGAAATGAATTGAATTGAAAACGATTTCGAAATGAATTGAATTGAAAACGATTTCGAAATGAATTGAATTGAAAACGATTTCGAAATGAATTGAATTGAAACGATTTCGAAATGAATTGAATTGAAAACGATTTCGAAATGAATTGAATTGAAAACGATTTCGAAATGAATTGAATTGAAAACGATTTCGATATGAATTGAATTGAAAACGATTTCGAAATGAATTGAATTGAAAACGATTTCGAAATGAGTTGAATTGAATATGAATTCAAATTGAATTGAAATTTGAATTGAATAGAAATGAATTTTAAAACGAATTTATAAAGAAGAATTCAATTTTGAATTGAATTGAAATGGAAGTTGAAATTGCTTTTGAAACGAATTTAAAACTATTCATATAATTCGTTTTAAATAGAAATCGACGAAATATATATTATATATATTATATATATAATATAATGGCCTGAATAGAACGCGCCACGCCACGGCAGTTCGTGAATTTCGACCATTTATTTCAAACGGACATTGCGGGAGATCCGACCGTCGGATTCTCCTAAAACCGGAACCGTTGGGTTCGTATCGAAAAGAGATTTCTAACGAATATTAGAAATTAGAAATCCAACGGTTGAATTTGGAATTATGTCCAAATCAAATTCGTAAAAGGTCGCTGTAAGTACAGTTCGATGACCGTTGATGGAAATCGACTGTACGGGCCTTGATAAAATTATTAAAAATAGTAATAATTTGTGTAAAATCATAAGAAATGATTTGGGAAAAATTGGGATGAAAAACTCCCTATTTGAAAAGATAAAAATAGATTTTTATCGAAATGAACTGGTTTTGAACTAGAATTATAATTCTATTTATTTTTAAATAAATAAATTGAATTTAAAAAGGGTTTTGAAAATAACCAGAATACCCAATGATTGCATTGGAGTGGATTTGAATCGAAATTGTCTTCGGAATATTTCGATGTTGGAATTCGTGATTATACAGGTGTTGTTATGGAAATATGAAAGATATATATTTATATCGTTATTTCCAATACGACATTTGTTAGTCGTAGAATTCGATATTGAATATAAGCCGATATATTTTCTATTCAGAGCCTTGTATTGAATATCGAATGTGATTTGGGTTTGTCGTGAATGGTGTCTTCACTAACACTGTTCTTGAACCCAGTTGAGAAAAGATTAAATCTTTTTATTTAGATTTAATGAAGTGTACCAATTAAATAATATTTAATTGGAATTGAATTGATATTGATTTTTGGGTTTATCGTGGACAGTGTTTTTAAATAACACTCGTTCTTTAACCCGATAATTAATGAAGGTGATTTTGGGTTTATTGTGAACTGTGTTTTTAAATGACACGGATTCTTTAACCCAGTCACAGATTAAAACTAAGTGGAGTTTTAATGAATCTTTAATTAGATTGAAATAATCGAAATGGAGTATCACCAGTTTTGCTCCAGGCGATAGTTAAATCTTTAATTAGATTTGAACGTGAAATGGTAATTGAATTTACCGATAACACCGTGGTGTTAGATATGAAGTATAACCAGTTTTACTTCATGGGATGAATAGGTTGGGATTGGGAAATTAAAACAAATGATTACTTCGGTAAGGTTCGTTAATCCCGACTAGTTTGAATTGATATTCAAAAATAGATTATAGAATAAATTCAAGAAATTTATCTTGGATAAAATTAATGGGAACCTTTCCCTATGAATGTGAAATTTAGAAATTGACTGTCGGTTAGCCAAACAGAATGGTTTTCTGGATATTGATCTGATGTTGGTTTCGGCCTTCGGGGTTAATATTTGGGGAATTATTCTCTTGATTAATTTACGGTTAGTGACTAATGAATTGGAATGAGGTGTATGTTGTGTTTGTGTAACACTTATTTAAAATATACGCGAGTTATTCGGAAAGACCGGGTTTATCCCATTCTGAATAACTGATACGACGACAAGTCGAAGATGAAGACGATGGTCGAAGACAGGAGGTCTTCACGTCGTTTGGGTGATAACTGATGATCTTGATTGGGTTGTACACCCAAGAAGATGGAAACAGTTGGTGATCGTCCAGACGTACTTGGAGATCGATGGATATGCGGGGTACTAGGTGCCTCCGGTTTCGTTCAGACCCAGAACGGACTTGTAAATGGACTGTGTGTCTGACATTGGATTTTAGTCCGTGTGATTGATCTCTATTAAATATATATCTGTTTGGCGGCGGAGAATTTATTCTCTTGCTTAACGCCCTTCTCTGAGAAGTACGAGCTCAGGGGTTATATATCGATGGATATCAAACGCATGGAGTGAATTGCCTGTGTGGCATGCCTAAGTGGCAATTGATCGAGGCTTCTGTTGAAAAGCAAAGTCTTGTGGTGATGATCAAAGCACGGCCTTTGTGGCGTAGCTTTGTGTAACGTTTGCTTCGCGAGTTTCACAACCGGTATGAACTAAAAACGGGAGGGGACATCAGGGAGGACTTGCGTTTCTTTCTAGCTAGAAGTGGCGTCAGTGGTTTTACACGCCCTGACGAGTTTGACTTATGTGGTTGTTGCTGTTGCAAGGCGCCTCGGATTGATCGGTCGTTCTCGAACCGATGGAGTCATTTAGTTAGCTCGTTTATGCCCCAAAGGGCGGGGAAACGTATTGTTCAGGCACTATAATCCACATCGGTGGACCGGCCCTGACGATCCAAGGGGCAGTTGCGGCTGTTCCGGTGGCTCGGGCTAGAGAGTCACGAATCGGTTGAGGACTATCTTTTGCCTCGGTTCATAGACGGAAATCCAATATCCAAATACGTGACTTTGCGGTTTTATGTGTAAACCTATATATGGCGACATAGTGGCATGGGACGCTCATGCCGCCTATGATTGATACTTATGATTTGAAGTTGTTTTATACACTATGCACTTATAATAGTATCAAATAATGTGTTTTAAACGTATCAAGCAAGCTTTGGCTGTTATAAGGTAAAAACCCTATCCTCCGGCTTGCGTTGCATTGTGTGATGGGACCTGGGTCTTATAACAGCTTCATTTTTCTTTATTTAGCATTGCGCTGTTTGTTTTATGCACTGGTATTCTTGGGAGGAAACCCGTTCCGTGTTATACGGCGTGGTCCCTTGATTTACCTAACTTTGAAAATAAAGATAATAACTGTTTTAGTTCTCACACCAGTCACATGACTGACCTGGAGTTTATTGTTTTAACCTAAACTCTGGGTGCCCCTATTTTGACACGGGCAGCTAGTAGTTTTGGTTTTGCAGATTTATATTCACAGGATCCTGGTTTACAGCTGGAACGATATCCGGAAAGCTTTGTATCCGTATATCTCATTCTAGTTGTGTATTGTATTATTTTTCCGCTGCTATGTAACTTATTGTTAATCTCTGATATTTCTGTGTAATATTCTTTTATACTCTGTATATTCTTGTAATCTGATGCATTGTTGTAATATACAGTGAAATGTTCTTTGTATGCGTTCTGTTTTGTCCTGTTCTCAAACGATAGGGCGTTTCGAACGACCTGGATCGGTTTAGCGACTGGTTCGGACCGAGCGAAATTCTTGCCGTCACACGTGGTATCAGAGCTTTGGTTTACAAAGCTCGGAGAACAAGGCACATTAGAACCATATGAAAGAGTTCATCAGATATTGGGTTAGTAATATCCAATTAGAATGACTCGTTAGAGATAGGATCAGTAGTATCCTAGAACGAGTGTGAAGAGTATATTTTTCAAGTGAAAACAAATTTTTGTTTTGAAAATTTAAATCAATTATTCGTATTTGATTATCTATTTATATTGAGTTGGACAATCCAGTATATATAGATTTTGCGTATACGTCTGATCCACGTGTATTCGAAGTTTTAATATATTGGATAGATATAGCGTCACACTCTAGTCGCCCGAAGATGGTACTGATGATTGTCATGACATCATCAGTATTTATGTTCGTGTTTCGAAGGTGTGATTTTCTATATATTTCCTATTGGCTGGTGTGAGAACCAAAAATTAGATAGGACCTATTGTTGTGATTTGGCATCAAAAGTGTGATTTTTGGCATATGTATCAAAATTATGAATTTGAAACTCTAATTCACTAATTGATTGATGTTTGTGTTGTTTGTTTATTTGTTTGCTAATTTTTAGCCATTTAGCCTAATTGAACCAAATATTGAACTGTATTGAAAATTGGTCGCATCTGCTTGCATATTCATGTATATCATTGAACAGGTCATAGCAAGGAGGCTAGAGCCAGAGAATAAAATTTGTTTGCCCGACAAATAGGTACATGTTTACTACATAATTTACTGTTTTGTTTGGGTGATGATGATTTTATGAGCCTATTGGCTAGCCGCTTGGCTTTTTCTTTTTCTTTTTGAGATCTGAAGGACCGGGTGTGACGGCAAGGAATTTCGCTCGGTCCGAACCAGTCGCTAAACCGATCCAGACCGTTCGAAACGCCCTATCGTTTGAGAATAGGACAAAACAGAACACATACAGAAGAACATTTCATTGTTATTACAACAATGCATCAGATTACAAGAATATACAGAGTATAAATGAATATTACACAGAAATATCAGAGATTTAAATTACATTTAAATACATCGCAGCGGAAAATAATACAATACACAACTAGAAGGAGATATACGGATACAAAGCTTTCCGGATATCGTTCCAGCTGTAAACCGGGATCCTGTGAATATAAATCTGCAAAACCAAAACTACTAGCTGCCCATGTCAAAAATAGGGGCACCCAGAGTTTAGGTTAAAACAATAAACTCCAGGTCAGTCATGTGACTGGTGTGAGAACTAAAACAGTTATTAATCTTTATTTTCAAAGTTAGGTAAATCAAGGGACCACGCCGTATAACACGGAACGGGTTTCCTCCCAAGAATACCGGTGCATAAAACAAACAGCGCAATGCTAAATAAAGAAAAATGAAGCTATTATAAGACCCAGTTCCCATCACACAATGCAATCGCAAGCCGGAGGATAGGGTTTTTACCTTATAATAGCCAAGAATGCTTGATACGTTTAAAACAAATCATTTGATACTATATTAAGTGCATAGTGTATAAAACAACTTCAAATCATAAGTACCAATCATAGGCGGCATAAGTGCCCCATCCCACTATGTCGCCATACTAGGCTCTACAAATAAAACCACAAAAGTCACGTATCTAGAAATTGGGTTTCCATCTATGAACCGAGGCAAAAGATAGTCCTCTACCGATTCGAGACAATCTAGCCCATGTCTCAGGTCCCAGACTCAGGTGGGCCTTGGATCGTCAGGGCCGGTCCACCGATGTGGATTATTATGCCTGAACACTACGTCTCTCCGCCCTATGGGGCATAAATGAGCCAACAAATGACTCCATCGGACCCGGATCGTTCGATCAAACCGAGGCGCCTCGCAACAGCAACAACAACATAAGTCAAACTCGTCAGGGCGTGTAAAACCACTGACGCCACTTCTAGCTAGAAAGAAACGCAAGTCCTCCCTGAGGTCCGTCTCCCGTTTTTGGTTCATACCGGGTGTGAAACTCGCGAAGCAAACGTTACACAAAGCTACGCCACAAAGGCCGTGCTTTGATCATCACCACAAGACTTTGCTTTTCAACAGAAGCCTCGATCAATTGCCACTTAGGCATGCCACACAGGCAATTCACTCCATGCGTTTGATATCCATCAATATATAACCCCTGAGCTCGTACGTCTCAGAGAAGGGCGTTAAGCAAGAGAATAAATTCTCCGCCGCCAAACAGATATATATTTAATAGAGATCAATCACACAGACTAAAATCCAATGTCAGACACACAGTCCACTTACAAGTCCGTTCTGGGTCTGAACGAAACCGGAGGCACCTAGTACCCCACATATCCATCGATCTCCAAGTACGTCTGGACGATCACCAACTGTTTCCATCTTCTTGGGTGTACAGCCCAATCAAGATCATCAGTTATCATCCAAACGACGTGAAGACCTCCGGTCTTCGACCATCGTCTTCATCTTCGACTTATCGTCGTATCAGTTATTCAGAATGGGATAAACCCGGTCTTTCCGAATAACTCGTGTATATTTTAAATAAGTGTTACACAAACACAACATACGCCTCATTCCAATTCATCAGTCACTAACCGTAAATTAATCAAGAGAATAATTCCCCAAATATTAACCCCGAAGGCCGAAACCAACATCAGATCAATATCCAGAAAACCATTCTGCTTAGCTAACCGACAGTTAGTTTCTAAATTTCACATTCATAGGGAAAGGTTCCCATTAATTTTATCAAAGATAAATTCTTGAATTTATTCTTTAATCTACTTTTGAATTTCGATTCAACTAGCCGGGATTGACGAAACTTACCGAAGTAATCATTTGTTTTAATTTCCCAATCCCAACCTATTTATCCCATGAAGTAAAACTGGTAATACTTCATATCTAACACCACAGTGTTATCGGTAAATTCAATTACCATTTCACGTTCAAATCTAATTAAAGATTTAACTATCGCCTGGAGCAAAACTGGTGATACTCCATTCTCGATTATTTCAATCTAATTAAAGATTCATTAAAACGCCACTTAGTTTTAATCGTTAACTGGGTTAAAGAATCAGTGTCATTTAAAACACGGTTCACGATAAACCCAAAGTCACATTCATTAATTATCGGGTTAAAGAACGAGTGTTATTTAAAACACTGTTCACGATAAACCCAAAAATCAATATCAATTCAATTCCAATTAAATATTATTTAATTGGTACACTTCATTAAATCTAAATAAAAAGATTTAATCTTTTCTCAACTGGGTTCAAGAACAGTGTTAGTGAAGACACCATTCACGACAAACCCAAATCACATTTGATATTCAATATAAGGCTCTGAATAGAAAATATATCGGCTTATATTCAATATCGAATTCTACAACTAACAAATGTCGTATTGGAAATAACGATATAAATATATATCTTTCAAATTTCCATAACAACACCTGTATAATCACGAATTCCAACATCGAAATATTCCGAAGACAATTTCGATTCAAATCCACTCCAATGCAATCATTGGATATTCTGGTTATTTTTAAAACCCTTTTTAAATTCAATTTATTTATTTAAAAATAAATTGAATTATAATTCTAGTTCAAAAGCAGTTCATTTCGATAAAAATCTATTTTTATCTTTTCAAACATGAAGTTTTTCATCCCAAATCTTCACAAATCATTTCTTATGATTTTACACAAATTATTACTATTTTTAATAATTTTATCAAGGCCCGTACAGTCGATTTCCATCAACGGTCATCGAACTGCACTTACAGCGACCTTTTTCGAATTTGATTTGGACATAATTCCAAATCCAACCGTTAGATTTCTAATTTCTAATATTCGTTAGAAAGCTCTTTTCGATACGAACCCAACGGTTCCGGTTTTAGGAGAATCCGACGGTCGGTTCTCCCGCAATGTTTGTTTGAAATAAATGGTCGAAATTCACGAACTGCAGCGGCGCGGCGCGTTCTATTCACGCCATTATATTATATATATAATATATATATATAATATATTTCATCGATTTCTATTTAAAACGAATTATATAAATAGTTTTAAATTCGTTTCAAAAGCAATTTCCACTTCCGTTTCAATTCAAATCAAAATTGAATTCTTCTCTATAAATTCGTTTTAAAATTCATTTCTTATTCAATTCAAATTTCAATTCAATTTGAATTCATTTCAATTCACTTTCAATTCAATTTGAATTCGTTTTCAATTCAATTCATTTCGAAATCGTTTTCAATTCAATTCATTTCGAAATCGATTTCAATTCAATTCATTTCGAAATCGTTTTCAATTCAATTCATTTCGAAATCGTTTTCAATTCAATTCATTTCGAAATCGTTTTCAATTCAATTCATTTCGAAATCGTTTTCAATTCAATTCATTTCGAAATCGTTTCAATTCAATTCATTTTGAAATCGTTTCAATTCAATTCATTTCGAAATCGTTTCAATTCAATTCATTTCGAAATCGTTTTCAATTCAATTCATATCGAAATCGTTTTCAATTCAATTCATTTCGAAATCGTTACAATTCAATTCATTTCGAAATCGTTTCAATTCAATTCATTTCGAAATCGTTTTCAATTCGATTCATTTCGAAATCGTTATATATTCCATTCATTTCGAAATCGTTTTCAATTCAATTCATTTCGAAATCGTTATATATTCAATTCATTTCGAAATCGAATAAAATCGATATAAATATCGTTCACGTCAAAATGGCGTCAATCTAATCAACACGGCTTCATAAATTTCTATTTTCAAATATTCTATTTCAAATATTTCTTTTTCAAAATAGTTGTTATTATCAAAATATCCCGTTCAACACATGACCAATCTCAATGAATGAGTACTGTCAACACATGAACTTTTATTTTATAATATTCTTTAAGATGTAAATTTTATTACTAAAATATTTCATTCAACACATGACCAATCTCAATGGATGAGTACTGTCAACACATGAACTTTTATTTTATAATATTCTTTATTTTCTAAATTGGAATGAGGCCCAATCAATCACCATATAATGTTAATTATATGGATTTTCATACATCACACGTATATAATAGCATTGCAAAATAATCAACCATCAACCAAAGTGCACTACACTGTATAAGCATCAAATAAAGATATCTAACGCTTATAACAGCATGTCAATCAATCGATCGACATATTTAATCAATCAGGATGAGTGAACTTCATATTTCATCCCAACACCCGTGTGGGGTTTCAAACAATCAAACAAATATTTTATTCGTGCAGTTGGGCGATGTGTGAAATTTATCGACCCAATCAATGTCCTTCAAATAGGTGTACATAAACAAACCGTCTGGTTTGTAAATGAATATTTATTTATTCACATTCACGTTAAAAATTACATTTTAACGATAAAACATTTTATTCCAACATATGAATTTCTATTCAGTTCATTCTTTAAATAAAACGATATTTTTATTTTTCTAACATATTTTAGAAAATTTCGGCGGCATAACGGCACGATACTAGAAACGGGACAAGGCCTAGCCTTATCCCCGGTCTAGTGAAGGCCCACGCCATTCACACATCAATCAACATCACCAAACAACCAAATTCAAATCAAATCATATAACTAATCTATGTAACCAAACAAACAAGTCCATGGTCTGTGGACGATTGTGTCGGGTGCTACTAAGCACCGTCTGCATCCTAGTATATATATATAATTAGAAAAGAAATTGAAAGGTGAGAAATTCTCACATATAGCTATCCTAGCTCCACTTCACTTCAATGATAGAAATCTTCGCCAATCTCGCCTTTGGTCGCTTTCGTTGTCCGCTTTCACTACATGTGTAAAAATCGAATTTTTACTACGCTATTCGATATATAAAAATCAAATTTTTCTTTCGTTGTTCAATATATAAAAATCGAATTTTTACTTCGCTATTCAATGTATAAAAATCGAATTTTTATTTCACTATTCAATATATAAAAATCGAATTTTTATTTCGTAAAGCTCAAATCCTTTTTCTCTTTAAAGATTAAACCTTTTTCCTATTTAAAGTTTTTACTTTTAAACAAAATCAGTTTTTATTTTTAAAACAAAATCAGTTTTTGAAAACATAAAAATCAGTTTTTTTCTTTAAACAAAATCAGTTTTTGAAAACATAAAAATCAGTTTTTTTCTTTAAACAAAATCAGTTTTTGAAAACATAAAAATCAGTTTTTTTCTTTAAACAAAATCAGTTTTTTTCTTTAAACAAAATCAGTTTTTAAACTGTTAAAATAAAAACAGTATTTCATCTTTAAAATAAAAACAGTTTTTAATCTGTAAATATAAAACAGAAATAAAATATTAATAATAATAAAAAAAAACGAAAACTTACAGCCGAGGGGGGGGGTTTCTTCCTGCGTCGGAGGAGGATGGTAGGGGGGAGCGCGAGTCAGCAGGGAGGAGGAAGAAGAAGGTGGAGGTGGGGAAGATCGGAGGAGGGGGGGTGTTCGATTTGATGGAGGATCGAGGGGAGAGGAGATAGAAGGAAGGCGGCGGAGGAAGACGAGGGGGGGCGTCTCCGACTGGCGGCGCAGGCAACGACGAGGGTGGCTCCGTCGATTTGGCTTTTTTCTTCTTCTTTTTAATTTTGATTTCTGGAAAAATAACGGGGGGGGGGGGTCTAATAGGAGATAAGGGGAGATATGAAAAAGATTTTTATTTATTTTAATTATTTTATTTGGCAAAAAGTTGACTTTTACATACGACCTCGAAACAAGGCCCACCGCCTGTCGTCCATAGCGTATTACCCCCATTCCGAACACAATGGGATATGTATCGTTGGCTGAATCGATCGTTTGAATCAGTTTCCGTTGAATTTACATTTAAATCACTTAATTGAATTTTAAACGTACATTTCAAATTACAGGGGTCACATACTAACTTGAAAAATTCCCGAAAAATATTTTCTAGCTTCGTATTGACGATATGGTCCTAACAAAACTAGTTTCGTCGAATTCTGAGATCGTTGGAAAAATGACCAATTTCCAGTCGATTAAAATCAACTGAAATGGTCAAAACACGTTTTCCTTTGCCACGCTCACATATTGATTTGAAAAATTATGAAATTTGGAATCTAGCAATAACTTGACATCCCGGACCTAACAAAACTGGTTTCGTCGAAATCCGAGGTCATTTGCAAAATGTCCATTTTTAAGGGCCTGAATTCCATAGCGACTATTCAGAATTTTCAACTGGACATATCTTTTGATTTCCGCTATGAAATTTTAACTTGTCGGATTCGTTGGAAAGATATTATCAATTGGATCCCATTATTTTTTGTTTCACTAAAATCCGGATTGTTTTGCACCCGGTACATTCAATTGAAGTTTGAAATCGAATTATCGAACTACCGCGCCATTTTCAATTCTATTTATAATTATAAATAAAATTATATATATTCTAACGACGACGTATATAATATATACGTCGAATTATATTCAAAATAAATTTCTCGTCGATATTATTTAAAATAATCTATTTTAAATATTCAAAATTCGCTAAAATTGCCGAAATAAAAATTTTAAACTGGCCCAGATTTTGCGGGTTATTACAATCTCCCCCACTTAAAACTTTTCATCCCCGAAAAGGAACAAAGTCGAAAGTGGTTTGATCATTCAAATCTACGCTCGATCTGGCTTTCATTCTCCAACTCTTCAGTTTCTGAGAATTTTCAAAAATTTGGCTAACACACTAAATTTTCGAAAAATTTCGCCATAACCTCCCCTGCACCGGGAGCATCGGGGAATTTCAAATAGCTTCCCCGGTCCTTCAGATCTCAAAAAGAAAAAGAAAAAGCCAAGCGGCTAGGCAATAGGCTCACAAAAACATCATCACCCAAACGAAACAGGAAATATGTAGTAAACATGTACCTATTTGTCGGGCAAACAAATTTTATTCTTCGGCTCTAGCCTCCTTGCTATGACCTGTTCAATGATATACATGTATATGCAAGCAGATGCGACCAATTTCAATACAATTCATTATTTGATACAATTAGGCGTAATGGTTCAAAATTATCCAACAAATAAACAAACAATACAAACATCAATCAATTAGTGAATTATCATTTGAAATTCATAACCTTGATATATAGTCAAAAATCAGATTTTTGATGCCAAATCACAACAATAAGCCCTATCAAATTTTTTTTTTTTTTTTTTTTGGTTCTCACACCAGTCAATAGGAAATATATAGATATTACACGTTCGTCACTCGGATATAAACTCTGATGATGATATATCAATCATCAGAATCACCCCCGGGCGGCTAGAGTATAACTCTATATCTATCCAGTATATTAAAATTTCAAATACACGCGGATCAGACGTATACGCAAAATCTTTATATACTGGACTGTCCAACTCAATATGAATAGATAATCAAATACGAATAATTGATTTAAATTTTCAAAACAAAAATTGTTTTCATTTGAAAAATATACTCTTCACACTCGTTCTAGGATACTACTGATCCTATCCCTAACGAGTCATTCTAATTGGATATTACTAACCCAATAGCTGATGAATTCTTTCATATGGTTCTAATGTGCCTTGTTCTCTGCTTTGTAAACCAAAGCTCTGAAACCAACTGTGACGGCAAGGAATTTCGCTCGGTCCGAACCAGTCGCTAAACCGATCCAGACCGTTCGAAACGCCCTATCGTTTGAGAATAGGACAAAACAGAACACATACAGAAGAACATTTCATTGTTATTACAACAATGCATCAGATTACAAGAATATACAGAGTATAAATGAATATTACACAGAAATATCAGAGATTTAAATTACATTTAAATACATCGCAGCGGAAAATAATACAATACACAACTAGAAGGAGATATACGGATACGAAGCTTTCCGGATATCGTTCCAGCTGTAAACCGGGATCCTGTGAATATAAATCTGCAAAACCAAAACTACTAGCTGCCCGTGTCAAAAATAGGGGCACCCAGAGTTTAGGTTAAAACAATAAACTCCAGGTCAGTCATGTGACTGGTGTGAGAACTAAAACAGTTATTAATCTTTATTTTCAAAGTTAGGTAAATCAAGGGACCACGCCGTATAACACGGAACGGGTTTCCTCCCAAGAATACCGGTGCATAAAACAAACAGCGCAATGCTAAATAAAGAAAAATGAAGCTATTATAAGACCCAGTTCCCATCACACAATGCAATCGCAAGCCGGAGGATAGGGTTTTTACCTTATAATAGCCAAGAATGCTTGATACGTTTAAAACAAATCATTTGATACTATATTAAGTGCATAGTGTATAAAACAACTTCAAATCATAAGTATCAATCATAGGCGGCATAAGTGCCCCATCCCACTATGTCGCCATACTAGGCTCTACAAATAAAACCGCAAAAGTCATCTGGAAATTGGGTTTCCATCTATGAACCGAGGCAAAAGATAGTCCTCTACCGATTCGAGACAATCTAGCCCATGTCTCAGGTCCCAGACTCAGGTGGGCCTTGGATCGTCAGGGCCGGTCCACCGATGTGGATTATTATGCCTGAACACTACGTCTCTACGTCCTATGGGGCGTAAATGAGCCAACAAATGACTCCATCGGACCCGGATCGTTCGATCAAACCGAGGCACCTCGCAACAGCAACAACAACATAAGTCAAACTCGTCAGGGCGTGTAAAACCACTGACACCACTTCTAGCTAGAAAGAAACGCAAGTCCTCCCTGAGGTCCGTCTCCCGTTTTTGGTTCATACCGGGTGTGAAACTCGCGAAGCAAACATTACACAAAGCTAGGCCACAAAGGCCGTGCTTTGATCATCACCACAAGACTTTGCTTTTCAACAGAAGCCTCGATCAATTGCCACTTAGGCATGCCACACAGGCAATTCAGTCCATGCGTTTGATATCCATCAATATATAACCCCTGAGCTCGTACGTCTCAGAGAAGGGCGTTAAGCAAGAGAATAAATTCTCCGCCGCCAAACAGATATATATTTAATAGAGATCAATCACACAGACTAAAATCCAATGTCAGACACACAGTCCACTTACAAGTCCGTTCTGGGTCTGAACGAAACCGGAGGCACCTAGTACCCCATATATCCATCGATCTCCAAGTACGTCTGGACGATCACCAACTGTTTCCATCTTCTTGGGTGTACAGCCCAATCAAGATCATCAGTTATCACCCAAACGACGTGAAGACCTCCGGTCTTCGACCATCGTCTTCATCTTCGACTTATCGTCGTATCAGTTATTCAGAATGGGATAAACCCGGTCTTTCCGAATAACTCGCGTATATTTTAAATAAGTGTTACACAAACACAACATACGCCTCATTCCAATTCATCAGTCACTAACCGTAAATTAATCAAGAGAATAATTCCCCAAATATTAACCCCGAAGGCCGAAACCAACATCAGATCAATATCCAGAAAACCATTCTACTTAGCTAACCGACAGTTAGTTTCTAAATTTCACATTCATAGGGAAAGGTTCCCATTAATTTTATCAAAGATAAATTCTTGAATTTATTCTTTAATCTACTTTTGAATTTCGATTCAACTAGCCGGGATTAACGAAACTTACCGAAGTAATCATTTGTTTTAATTTCCCAATCCCAACCTATATATCCCATGAAGTAAAACTGGTAATACTTCATATCTAACACCACAGTGTTATCGGTAAATTCAATTACCATTTCACGTTCAAATCTAATTAAAGATTTAACTATCGCCTGGAGCAAAACTGGTGATACTCCAATCTCGATTATTTCAATCTAATTAAAGATTCATTAAAACTCCACTTAGTTTTAATCGTTAACTGGGTTAAAGAATCAGTGTCATTTAAAACACGGTTCACGATAAACCCAAAGTCACATTCATTAATTATCAGGTTAAAGAACGAGTGTTATTTAAAACATTGTTCACGATAAACCCAAAAATCAATATCAATTCAATTCCAATTAAATATTATTTAATTGGTACACTTCATTAAATCTAAATAAAAAGATTTAATCTTTTCTCAACTGGGTTCAAGAACAGTGTTAGTGAAGACACCATTCACGACAAACCCAAATCACATTTGATTTTCAATATAAGGCTCTGAATAGAAAATATATCGGCTTATATTCAATATCGAATTCTACGACTAACAAATGTCGTATTGGAAATAACGATATAAATATATATCTTTCAAATTTCCATAACAACACCTGTATAATCACGAATTTCAACATCGAAATATTCCGAAGACAATTTCGATTCAAATCCACTCCAATGCAATCATTGGATATTCTGGTTATTTTTAAAACCCTTTTTAAATTCAATTTATTTATTTAAAAATAAATAGAATTATAATTCTAGTTCAAAACCAGTTCATTTCGATAAAAATCTATTTTTATCTTTTCAAACATGAAGTTTTTCATCCCAAATCTTCACAAATCATTTCTTATGATTTTACACAAATTATTACTATTTTTAATAATTTTATCAAGGCCCGTACAGTCGATTTCCATCAACGGTCATCGAACTGCACTTACAGCGACCTTTTTCGAATTTGATTTGAACATAATTCCAAATCCAACTGTTAGATTTCTAATTTCTAATATTCGTTAGAAAGCTCTTTTCGATACGAACCCAACGGTTCCGGTTTTGGGAGAATCCGACGGTCGGATCTCCCGTAATGTCCGTTTGAAATAAATGGTCGAAATTCACGAACTGCCGCGGCGCGGCGCGTTCTATTCAGGCCATTATATTATATATATAATATATTTCGTCGATTTCTATTTAAAACGAATTATATAAATAGTTTTAAATTCGTTTCAAAAGCAATTTCAACTTCCGTTTCAATTCAAATCAAAATTGAATTCTTCTCTATAAATTCGTTTTAAAATTCATTTCTTATTCAATTCAAATTTCAATTCAATTTGAATTCATTTCAATTCACTTTCAATTCAATTTGAATTCGTTTTCAATTCAATTCATTTCGAAATCGTTTTCAATTCAATTCATTTCGAAATCGATTTCAATTCAATTCATTTCGAAATCGTTTTCAATTCAATTCATTTCGAAATCGTTTTCAATTCAATTCATTTCGAAATCGTTTTCAATTCAATTCATTTCGAAATCGTTTTCAATTCAATTCATTTCGAAATCGTTTCAATTCAATTCATTTCGAAATCGTTTCAATTCAATTCATTTCGAAATCGTTTCAATTCAATTCATTTCGAAATCGTTTTCAATTCAATTCATTTCGAAATCGTTTTCAATTCAATTCATTTCGAAATCGTTTTCAATTCAATTCATTTCGAAATCGTTTCAATTCATTTCGAAATCGTTTTCAATTCAATTCATTTCGAAATCGTTTTCAATTCAATTCATTTCGAAATCGTTATATATTCCATTCATTTCGAAATCGTTTTCAATTCAATTCATTTCGAAATCGTTATATATTCAATTCATTTCGAAATCGAATAAAATCGATATAAATATCGTTCACATCAAAATGGCGTCAATCTAATCAACACGGCTTCATAAATTTCTATTTTCAAATATTCTATTTCAAATATTTCTTTTTCAAAATAGTTGTTATTATCAAAATATCTCGTTCAACACATGACCAATCTCAATGAATGAGTACTGTCAACACATGAACTTTTATTTTATAATATTCTTTAAGATGTAAATTTTATTACTAAAATATTTCGTTCAACACATGACCAATCTCAATGGATGAGTACTGTCAACACATGAACTTTTATTTTATAATATTCTTTATTTTCTAAATTGGAATGAGGCCCAATCAATCACCATATAATGTTAATTATATGGATTTTCATACATCACACGTATATAATAGCATTGCAAAATAATCAACCATCAACCAAAGTGCACTACACTGTATAAGCATCAAATAAAGATATCTAACGCTTATAACAGCATGTCAATCAATCGATCGACATATTTAATCAATCAGGATGAGTGAACTTCATATTTCATCCCAACACCCGTGTGGGGTTTCAAACAATCAAACAAATATTTTATTCGTGCAGTTGGGCGATGTGTGAAATTTATCGACCCAATCAATGTCCTTCAAATAGGTGTACATAAACAAACCGTCTGGTTTGTAAATGAATATTTATTTATTCACATTCACGTTAAAAATTACATTTTAACGATAAAACATTTTATTCCAACATATGAATTTCTATTCAGTTCATTCTTTAAATAAAACGATATTTTTATTTTTCTAACATATTTTAGAAAATTTCGGCGGCATAACGGCACGATACCAGAAACGGGACAAGGCCTAGCCTTATCCCCGGTCTAGTGAAGGCCCACGCCATTCACACATCAATCAACATCACCAAACAACCAAATTCAAATCAAATCATATAACTAATCTATGCAACCAAACAAACAAGTCCATGGTCTGTGGACGATTGTGTCGGGTGCTACTAAGCACCGTCTGCATCCTAGTATATATATATATATATATAATTAGAAAAGAAATTGAAAGGTGAGAAATTCTCACATATAGCTATCCTAGCTCCACTTCACTTCATTGATAGAAATCTTCGCCAATCTCGCCTTTTGTCGCTTTCGTTGTCCGCTTTCACTACATATGTAAAAATCGAATTTTACTACGCTATTCGATATATAAAAATCAAAATTTTCTTTCGTTGTTCAATATATAAAAATCGAATTTTTACTTCGCTATTCAATATATAAAAATCGAATTTTTATTTCGCTATTCAATATATAAAAATCGAATTTTTATTTCGTAAAGCTCAAATCCTTTTTCTCTTTAAAGATTAAACCTTTTTCCTATTTAAAGTTTTTACTTTTAAACAAAATCAGTTTTTATTTTTAAAACAAAATCAGTTTTTGAAAACATAAAAATCAGTTTTTTTCTTTAAACAAAATCAGTTTTTGAAAACATAAAAATCAGTTTTTTTCTTTAAACAAAATCAGTTTTTGAAAACATAAAAATCAGTTTTTTTCTTTAAACAAAATCAGTTTTTTTCTTTAAACAAAATCAGTTTTTAAACTGTTAAAATAAAAACAGTATTTAATCTTTAAAATAAAAATAGTTTTTAATCTGTAAATATAAAACAGAAATAAAATATTAATAATAAAAAAAAAAAACGAAAACTTACAGCCGAGGGGGGGGGTTTCTTCCTGCGTCGGAGGAGGATGGTAGGGGGGGAGCGCGAGTCAGCAGGGAGGAGAAAGAAGAAGGTGGAGGTGGGGAAGATCGGAGGAGGGGGGGGTGTTCGTTTGATGGAGGATCGAGGGGAGAGGAGATAGAAGGAAGGCGGCGGAGGAAGAAGAGGGGGGAGGGGGCGTCTCCGACTGGCGGCGCAGGCAACGACGAGGGTGGCTCCGTCGATTTGGATTTTTTTTTTCTTCTTTTTAATTTTGATTTCTGGAAAAATAACGGGGGGGGGGGGGGGGTCTAGTAGGAGATAAGGGGAGATATGAAAAAGAGTTTTATTTATTTTAATTATTTTATTTGGCAAAAAGTTGACTTTTACATACGACCTCGAAACGAGGCCCACCGCCTGTCGTCCATAGCGTATTACCCCCATTCCGAACACAATGGGATATGTATCGTTGGCTGAATCGATCGTTTGAATCAGTTTCCGTTGAATTTACATTTAAATCACTTAATTGAATTTTAAACGTACATTTCAAATTACCGGGGTCACATACTAACTTGAAAAATTCCCGAAAAATATTTTCTAGCTTCGTATTGACGATATTGTCCTAACAAAACTAGTTTCGTCGAATTCTGAGATCGTTGGAAAAATGACCAATTTCCAGTCGATTAAAATCAACTGAAATGGTCAAAACACGTTTTCCTTTGCCACGCTCACATATTGATTTGAAAAATTATGAAATTTGGAATCTAGCAATAACTTGACATCCCGGACCTAACAAAACTGGTTTCGTCGAAATCCGAGGTCATTTGCAAAATGTCCATTTTTAAGGGCCTGAATTCCATAGCGACTATTCAGAATTTTCAACTGGACATATCTTTTGATTTCCGCTATGAAATTTTAACTTGTCGGATTCGTTGGAAAGATATTATCAATTGGATCCCATTATTTTTTGTTTCACTAAAATCCGGATTGTTTTGCACCCGGTACATTCAATTGAAGTTTGAAATCGAATTATCGAACTACCGCGCCATTTTCAATTCTATTTATAATTATAAATAAAATTATATATATTCTAACGACGACGTATATAATATATACGTCGAATTATATTCAAAATAAATTTCTCGTCGATATTATTTAAAATAATCTATTTTAAATATTCAAAATTCGCTAAAATTGCCGAAATAAAAATTTTAAACTGGCCCAGATTTTGCGGGTTATTACACCGGGGAAGCTATTTGAAATTCCCCGATGCTCCCATTGCAGGGGAGGTTATGGCGAAATTTTTCAAAAATTTAGGGTGTTAGCCAAATTTTTGAGATTTTAGAAAATTCTCAGAAACTGAAAAGTTGGAGAATGAAAGCCAGATCGAACGTAGTGTTGATTAATCAAACCACTTTCGACTTTGTTCCTTTTCGGGGACGAAAAGTTTTAAGTGGGGGAGATTGTAATAACCCGCAAATTCTGGGCCAGTTTAAAATTTTTATTTTGGCAATTATAGCGAATTTTGATTATTTAAAATGAATTATTTTAAATAAAATTGGCGAGAAATCTATTTTGAATATAATTAGAACGTATATATTATATACGCCGTCGTTAGAATATAAATAATTATTTATAATTATAAATGGAATTGAAAATGGCGCGGTAGTTCGATAATTCGATTTCAAACTTCAATTGAATGTACCGGGTGCAAAACAATCCGGATTTTAGTGAAACCAAAATGATAGGATCTAATTGATGATATCTTTCCAACGAATCCGAAAAATCAAGATTTCATATCGGGAATCAAAAGATATGTCCAGTTGAAAATTCTGAATAGTCGCTATGGAATTCAGGCCCTTAAAAATGGACATTTTGCAAATGACCTCGGATTTCGACGAAACCACTTTTGTTGGGTCCGTGATGTAAAGTTATTGCTAGATTCCAAATTTCATAATTTTCTGAATCAGTATGTGAGCGTGGCGAAGGAAAACGCGTTTGACCAGTTTCAGTTGATTTTAATCGACTGGAAAATGACCATTTTTCCAACGGTCTCAGAATTCGACGAAACTAGTTTTGTTAGGACCGTATCGTCAATACGAAGCTAGAAAATATTTTTCTGTAATTTTTCGAGTTCGTATGCGACCCCGGTAATTTGAAATGTACGTTTAAAATTCAATATAGTGATTTAAATGTAAATTGAACGGAAACTGATTCAAACGATCAAATCAGCTTACGATACATATCCCATTGTGTTCGGAATGGGGGTGAAATGCTATGGACGTCAGGCGGTGGGCCTCGTTTAGAGGTCGAAAATAAAAGTTGCTTTATAAAGAAAAATTTAAAATAAGTAAATAATTAAATAAAAATAAAAACTCTTATCTCTTTATACTCCCCCCCCCCTCTCCTTTTCGTTGACCGTCAGTCAAAAAAAAAAAAAAAAAAGAGAACCTCTCGAAGTCGACGGAAGCCGCCACGTCCTCCCACCGCGACCCACCAGAGATCGACCGCCGCCAGGAGGCGCGCGCCCCCCCCCTGCTTCCCCTTTCCTCCGCCTCCTCCTCCTTCTAATCGAGAGCAGCATCGACGACGCAGCCCCCCCATCCATCGAAACCCTAGCGCCGCCCCCCTGGAAGCCAGTGCCGCCGACGTCTCCAACCCCCCCCCCCTCTTCTTCGCAGAGAATGTAAGTATTTTTTTTATTTTATTTTTAAATTCAGAATTTTAAAACTGTTTCTATAAGAATTTTAAACTGATTTTTAAAGAATTTTAATTAGGTATTAAAACTGATTTTTGAAAAGGTTTTAACTTTAAAAAGAAAAAGGTTTTAACTTTAAAAAGAAAAAGGTTTTAACTTTAAAAGGAAAAAGATTTGATCTTTAAAATAGAAAAGGCGGAATTTTTATTAAGTAAAAGATGTAAGATATGATTTTTATATTTTTAAAAGCAATAAAAATATAATCTTTATATATTGAATAGCGAAATAAAAATATAATTTTTACATCATAGGAATGTTAAAAATATAATTTTTATATATTGAACTTTGAACTAAAAATTCGATTTTTATATATTGAACTTTGAACTAAAAATTCGATTTTTATATATTGAACTTTGAACTAAAAATTCGATTTTTATATATTGAACTTTGAACTAAAAATTCGATTTTTATATATTGAACTTTGAACTAAAAATTCGATTTTTATATATTGAACTTTGAACTAAAAATTCGATTTTTATATATTGAACTTTGAACTAAAAATTTGATTTTTATATATTGACCTTCGAAATAAAAATATGATTTTTAAATATTGAATAGCGAAGTAAAAATTCGATTGTTATGTATGTAGTGGCTATGGTCAACGAAGGTGACAAGAAGGTGAAACGACGAAGACTTCTGCAAAGGAAGTGCCGTGGAGCTTGGATAGCTTTCGGTGAGAATTTCTCACCTTTCAAATTAATTTTTCTAGTTATATATATATACTAGGATGCAGACGGTGCTTAGTAGCACCCGACACAATCGTCCACAGACCATGGACTTGTTTGTTTGGTTGAATAAATTAATTTGATGACTTGATGTGAATTGGTTGTTTGGTGAATTTGATTGATGTGTGAATGGCGTGGGCCTTCACTAGACCGGGGATAAGGCTAGGCCTTATCCCGTTTTTAGTATCGTGCCGTTATGCCGCCGAAATTTTCTAAAATATGTTAGAAAAATAAAAATATCATTTTATTGAATAAATGAATTGAATAGAAATTCATAGGTTGAAATAAAAATGTTTTATCGTTAAAAATATAATTTTTAACGTGAAGTGAATAAAATAGAATAGTCATTTACAAACCAGACGGTTTGTTTATGTACACCTATTTGAATGACATTGATTGGGACGATAAATTTTACACATCGCCCAACAGCACAAATAAAATATGTGTTTGATTGTTTGAAACCCCACACGGGTGTTGGGATGAAATTTGAAGTTCACTCATCCTGATTGATTAAATATGTCGATCGATTGATTGACAGGCTGTTATAAGCGTGAATATCTATATTTGATGCTTTTACAGTGTAGTGCACTTTGGTTGATGGTTGATTATTTTCAATGTTATTATATACATGTGTTGTATGAAAATCCATATAATTAAAATTATATGGTAATTGATTGGGCCTCATTCCAATCGTGAAAAGAAAGAATATTTTGATAATAGGAAATATTTGAAATAGAATATTTGAAAATAGAAATATGTGAAGCCGTGATGATTAGATTGACGCCATTTTGACGTGAACGATATTTATATCGATTTTATAATGATTTCGAAATGAATTGAATTAAAAACGATTTCGAAATGAATTGAATTGAAAACGATTTCGAAATGAATTGAATTGAAAACGATTTCGAAATGAATTGAATTGAAAACGATTTCGAAATGAATTGAATTGAAAACGATTTCGAAATGAATTGAAAACGATTTCGAAATGAATTGAATTGAAAACGATTTCGAAATGAATTGAATTGAAAACGATTTCGAAATGAATTGAATTGAAAACGATTTCGAAATGAATTGAATTGAAAACGATTTCGAAATGAATTGAATTGAAACGATTTCGAAATGAATTGAATTGAAAACGATTTCGAAATGAATTGAATTGAAAACGATTTCGAAATGAATTGAATTGAAAACGATTTCGAAATGAATTGAATTGAAAACGATTTCGAAATGAATTGAATTGAAAACGATTTCGAAATGAATTGAATTGAATATGAATTCAAATTGAATTGAAATTTGAATTGAATAGAAATGAATTTTAAAACGAATTTATAAAGAAGAATTCAATTTTGAATTGAATTGAAATGGAAGTTGAAATTGCTTTTGAAACGAATTTAAAACTATTCATATAATTCGTTTTAAATAGAAATCGACGAAATATATATTATATATATTATATATATAATATAATGGCCTGAATAGAACGCGCCGCGCCACGGCAGTTCGTGAATTTCGACCATTTATTTCAAACGGACATTGCGGGAGATCCGACCGTCGGATTCTCCTAAAACCGGAACCGTTGGGTTCGTATCAAAAAGAGCTTTCTAACGAATATTAGAAATTAGAAATCTAACGGTTGGATTTGGAATTATGTCCAAATCAAATTCGAAAAAGGTCGCTGTAAGTGCAGTTCGATGACCGTTGATGGAAATCGACTGTACGGGCCTTGATAAAATTATTAAAAATAGTAATAATTTGTGTAAAATCATAAGAAATGATTTGGGAAAAATTGGGATGAAAAACTCCCTATTTGAAAAGATAAAAATAGATTTTTATCGAAATGAACTGGTTTTGAACTAGAATTATAATTCTATTTATTTTTAAATAAATAAATTGAATTTAAAAAGGGTTTTGAAAATAACCAGAATATCCAATGATTGCATTGGAGTGGATTTGAATCGAAATTGTCTTCGGAATATTTCGATGTTGGAATTCGTGATTATACAGGTGTTGTTATGGAAATTTGAAAGATATATATTTATATCGTTATTTCCAATACGACATTTGTTAGTCGTAGAATACGATATTGAATATAAGCCGATATATTTTCTATTCAGAGCCTTGTATTGAATATCGATTGTGATTTGGGTTTGTCGTGAATGGTGTCTTCACTAACACTGTTCTTGAACCCAGTTGAGAAAAGATTAAATCTTTTTATTTAGATTTAATGAAGTGTACCAATTAAATAATATTTAATTGGAATTGAATTGATATTGCTTTTTGGGTTTATCGTGGACAGTGTTTTTAAATAACACTCGTTCTTTAACCCGATAATTAATGAAGGTGATTTTGGGTTTATTGTGAACTGTGTTTTTAAATGACACGGATTCTTTAACCCAGTCACAGATTAAAACTAAGTGGAGTTTTAATGAATCTTTAATTAGATTGAAATAATCGAAATGGAGTATCACCAGTTTTGCTCCAGGCGATAGTTAAATCTTTAATTAGATTTGAACGTGAAATGGTAATTGAATTTACCGATAACACCGTGGTGTTAGATATGAAGTATAACCAGTTTTACTTCATGGGATGAATAGGTTGGGATTGGGAAATTAAAACAAATGATTACTTCGGTAAGGTTCGTTAATCCCGACTAGTTTGAATTGATATTCAAAAATAGATTATAGAATAAATTCAAGAAATTTATCTTGGATAAAATTAATGGGAACCTTTCCCTATGAATGTGAAATTTAGAAATTGACTGTCGGTTAGCCAAACAGAATGGTTTTCTGGATATTGATCTGATGTTGGTTTCGGCCTTCGGGGTTAATATTTAGGGAATTATTCTCCTTATTAATTTACGGTTAGTGACTAATGAATTGGAATGAGGTGTATGTTGTGTTTGTGTAACACTTATTTAAAATATACGCGAGTTATTCGGAAAGACCGGGTTTATCCCATTCTGAATAACTGATACGACGACAAGTCGAAGATGAAGACGATGGTCGAAGACCGGAGGTCTTCACGTCGTTTGGGTGATAACTGATGATCTTGATTGGGCTGTACACCCAAGAAGATGGAAACAGTTGGTGATCGTCCAGACGTACTTGGGGATCGATGGATATGCGGGGTACTAGGTGCCTCCGGTTTCGTTCAGACCCAGAACGGACTTGTAAATGGACTGTGTGTCTGACATTGGATTTTAGTCCGTGTGATTGATCTCTATTAAATATATATCTGTTTGGCGGCGGAGAATTTATTCTCTTGCTTAACGCCCTTCTCTGAGACGTACGAGCTCAGGGGTTATATATCGATGGATATCAAACGCATGGAGTGAATTGCCTGTGTGGCATGCCTAAGTGGCGATTGATCGAGGCTTCTGTTGAAAAGCAAAGTCTTGTGGTGATGATCAAAGCACGGCCTTTGTGGCGTAGCTTTGTGTAACGTTTGCTTCGCGAGTTTCACACCCGGTATGAACCAAAAACGGGAGGGGACATCAGGGAGGACTTGCGTTTCTTTCTAGCTAGAAGTGGCGTCAGTGGTTTTACACGCCCTGACGAGTTTGACTTATGTGGTTGTTGCTGTTGCGAGGCGCCTCGGATTGATCGGTCGTTCTCGAACCGATGGAGTCATTTAGTTGGCTCATTTACGCCCCAAAGGGCGGGGAAACGTATTGTTCAGGCACTATAATCCACATCGGTGGACCGGCCCTGACGATCCAAGGGGCAGTTGCGGCTGTTCCGGTGGCTCGGGCTAGAGAGTCACGAATCGGTTGAGGACTATCTTTTGCCTCGGTTCATAGACGGAAATCCAATTTCCAAATACGTGACTTTGCGGTTTTATGTGTAAACCTATATATGGCGACATAGTGGCATGGGACGCTCATGCCGCCTATGATTGATACTTATGATTTGAAGTTGTTTTATACACTATGCACTTATAATAGTATCAAATAATGTGTTTTAAACGTATCAAGCATGCTTTGGCTGTTATAAGGTAAAAACCCTATCCTCCGGCTTGCGTTGCATTGTGTGATGGGACCTGGGTCTTATAACAGCTTCATTTTTCTTTATTTAGCATTGCGCTGTTTGTTTTATGCACTGGTATTCTTGGGAGGAAACCCGTTCCGTGTTATACGGCGTGGTCCCTTGATTTACCTAACTTTGAAAATAAATATAATAACTGTTTTAGTTCTCACACCAGTCACATGACTGATCTGGAGTTTATTGTTTTAACCTAAACTCTGGGTGCCCCTATTTTGACACGGGCAGCTTGTAGTTTTGGTTTTGCAGATTTATATTCACAGGATCCTGGTTTACAGCTGGAACGATATCCGGAAAGCTTTGTATCCGTATATCTCATTCTAGTTGTGTATTGTATTATTTTTCCGCTGCTATGTAACTTATTGTTAATCTCTGATATTTCTGTGTAATATTCTTTTATACTCTGTATATTCTTGTAATCTGATGCATTGTTGTAATATACAGTGAAATGTTCTTTGTATGCGTTCTGTTTTGTCCTGTTCTCAAACGATAGGGCGTTTCGAACGGCCTGGATCAGTTTAGCGACTGGTTCGGACCGAGCGAAATTCTTGCCGTCACACTAGTGAAACGGTGTAATGATGGCTCTTATGCATGCACGGTTAATTAACTTCATAATTTATAACTTTAAACTAAAATTAAGAAAAAGTAACTCAAACTAATTTATACTTCATAATTTTCACTGCCATGTTATTTTATAAATTGAAAGTACAAATTGAAAGTAACTCAAATTGAAAGTACATATAGACGGAAAAAGGCGCAAGGCGCAACTAAGGAGCTTTTCTGAAGTTTAAGACGCACCAATTAGTGAAGCGCATAAAAGCCCATAGCATAAAAAACGCACTTTTTCATTTGTGTTGTTTTTTGGTTTAAACTTAGATTGAATTTTTTTTTGACTACTTATGTGAACCCCTTAGAAAAATTTGGCCCCGTCCGACAAGTGTTGTATATGATCGTAATATGGGTATTCGTTTTTACACAAAACGGAAATCTATATTCATCTGATACAATATTCGTTGGATTTGTCCTAGTATTGGACAAGTTACAAATATAATAACGTAAGCATATTTTATAAGTCATTTCAGTTTAAACGGTTAACAAAATTTCGATGGCACTTCCTATTTGTTCCCTGTGTACACGCATCTGTGTACGATACAGGGACCAAAGGGAAGTGCTGCCGAAATTTTGTTGAACCGTTTAAACTGAAATGATTTATAAAATACGCTTCCGTTATTATATTTGTAATGGGAAGTAGGTAGACCGGCCGTCAAAGTAAAAAAGAAATAAACATAAAATTCGAAAACATGCAATAGTTATAGATGAAATTTTACAAGATTTAAAATAGTATAAAGTGTTACGTTCGATCGAACTTTCTAACATATTTGTTGCAAATCAGGAAAATGTTCGATTATTTTCGTGATCGCAGTTGGATGTATCAACCCCGAACCGGTAAGAAAGGGTCGATAAAGGAACATTTTTGTAATGGAGTCCAAGAATTTATTAGATTCGCTAAATCTAACAATCGGAGTAACGTAGACATTCGTTGTCCGTGTAGTAAGTGCAGACATCTGAAACATTGGAAGCCAGATGTAGTAGAAGTGCATCTGTATAAATTTGGTTTTGTGTCGAATTATCACTTATGGGATCGTCATGGAGAACTTGTTCAAGCTACGTCTAACCCTGTAGCGGTAGAGGACGATAGTACAATGATGAACGATAATACAGTGACGAATCCGATAGAAAATATGGTGCAAGATGCTGCACGATCAACGTTTCCTAACATTGAGCAAAGCGACGATGAGATTGGAAATGTTGAAGAGCCAACGGCGGAAGCAAAAAAAATTTATGAGTTATTGAATTCTGCTAAGAGGTCGTTGTGGGAAGGGTGTACAAGCGGAACCGAGTTGTCTGTAACCGCCGAATTTATCACTTTGAAATCAAAATTCAATCTTACAGAAGCTGCATTTACAGCAGTTGTACAAACTGCAAAACGACATATGCCGCCCAATAATTTGATGTGTGATAGTCATTATAAAGTGAAAAAACTTATGTCCTCTTTTGGATTACCATATCATAAGATAGACACATGTGTTAAAGGTTGCATGTTGTATTGGAAAGAAGACGCTCACCGTAGAAAATGCAAATTTTGCAACGAAGATTGATACAAACCAAGGAAAAAGAAAGGAAAAGAGGTTCCATATAAAAGAATGCATTATCTACCCATAACCCCCCGACTTCAACGGCTATATGCATCTTCCGCTACAGCATGTCATATGCGATGGCATAGCGTGAGAACATCAGAAGAAGGAACTATGATACATCCGTCTGATGGTGAAGCATGGAAACACTTTGATAGGACTTATCCTGAATTTGCTGCCGAGAGCCGTAATGTTAGACTCGGTTTATGCACGGATGGATTTTCGCCATTTTCTCAATTTGGTAGTAAATATTCATCATGGCCTATCATTGTTACTCCTTATAACTTACCCCCATGGATGTGTATGCAAAATCCGTACATGTTTTTAACGGTTGTCGTCCCCGGTCCCGATGATCCGACAAAAGGAATTGATGTTTATCTACAACCGTTGATTGAAGAGTTGAAAACACTGTGGCATGAAGGAGTCGAAACATACAACATTTCGAGAAGAAGAAATTTTCGTATGTTTGCTTCTGTATTATGGACTATTAGTGATTTTCCCGCGTATGGCATGCTTTCAGGTTGGAGCACTGCAGGACGTCTAGCTTGTCCTCATTGTATGGAGGAGACACGGGCATTTTCATTGAAGTATGGAAAAAAAATTCTTGGTTTGACTGTCATCGTTGTTTTCTCCATATTAATCATAAATTTAGAACGGATAAAAAGAACTTTAAAGCCAACAGAGTACAGACTATGCTACCGCCTAAAGTTTGGACAAGTGAAGAGATATATGAAGTTGTAAGTGAGTACCCAAAGATACATGAAATTGGAGAACAGGTTGAAATTCCAGGTAAATCGGACATTCATAATTGGTGCAAACAAAGTATATTTTGGGAGTTACCTTACCGGAAAAATCTAAAACTTAGGCATAATATTGACGTGATGCATAATGAAAAAAATGTTTTTGATAACGTTTTTAATACAGTTTTGAATGTAAAGGGTAAAACCAAAGACGATGCGAATTCGAGACGCGATATATTACACTTTTGTAAACGGCCGGAGCTGCACTTGTATGATGAAAATAAAAAAACCTAAAGCATGCTATGAGCTAGACAACAAGCACGGAAGACCTGCAGGAAAATGTGTGGAAATATGGTTAAGCGATAAGGACTACAATGTGGCACACACATATGTTCTGTTAAATTGTGCGGAAGTTGCACCATTTGTCAGGTAATACTAAATTCATGTATTATTCAATTACATGTACATATACATTTATTTATTTCTATTAATAAAAATTGAACATAACACATACATGCAGTATCTACGAATCACAACATCCATCTGGTGATCTCAGTACAGAATTCACTCGTTGGTTTTCAGACTATGTTCATGATCCAAAAAACTGTGTTGTTAACGAAGGATTACGACATCTTGCTATCGGACCAAAAAGAAATGCCAAAACTTATCCAATATACTTTGTCAATGGATTTAAATTCAACACCAATGATTATGGAGCCGAAAAATTAACGTATAACAGCGGTGTATTTGTCAAAGGTAGTGATGATCCAGAGGAGCATATAAAAGATTTTTACGGCGTCTTAACGCAAGTTGTAGAGTTGACATATTATGTTCATCCCGTAGAGAAAATTTATCTGTTCAAATGCAACTGGTTTAGCAATGTTCCTGGTTCTGGAATCAACGTGCACAAAGATTATAAGCTAATCGAAATAAGGCATACATCGCATTACTACAAGTATGATCCATTTGTGTTAGCTAAGCAAGCATTAGAAGTCTATTTTGCTCCGTACCCATCCTTTAAAAAAGATAAAGCAGATTGGTGGGCTGTTTTTAAAACAAAGGCAGGATTTACATTTGATGGGAATAATATTCCAGACGAAGCAGCGTATCAAGCGGATGTTGAGCCAAATACTGAAATAATAATAGCTGATGACATTGATGTTGGGTCATTGAATTATGAAGCGAATGTATTAGTAGATGCATTTGTAAGTACTGATGAGAACGATATAGAGTATGAGACCGAGTCTGGATCCGAAGATGAAGAAGAAGAATGATATTATGTACTTATGTTATTTATGTACTATTATGAGCTATGTAATAATGATGTTGATTGTTCTTAGCTATGAATTTACTTACGTTCTGTACTAGTATGATTTATGTAATGATAATGCAGTATTGTTCTTCTCATTCTTGATTTATGTTATGATAATGATTTAAGTTATTTTGTATGCATATTATATGATTGTGACAGATATGTCTGGCGATAGACGACGATCGAGGAGTACATCTCAGCCTACTCCTTCACCATCTCCTGGAGCAGGATCAGGATCTGGTCCGAGCAGTTCAGGGGCAGATCTTCGTCGACCTGTGGAGATTGTTCCGAAGAGTGGCGGGTAAATGTTCAAATTTATTTCAATGTACATTATTTAAAATATTATGAAATGTTTATATTAACATCTACGCAGGGGATTTGAGATTGAGCCAGCGGAGTTCATTTTAGACGTATCAAGGCAATCTTATACAAGTAGAATGCAGGGCGCTTGGCCGCATTGGGATAGTATTCCAGCACATATCAAGAATGTCATTTTAGCCGATTTATTAGTAAGTATTTTTTATAATAATATTAAAAATTAATATACTTGGAATAATTACAAATAAATGTAATATGCAGGCTGCCGTACGTGTTGAGGAGGAGGATATGCCCTCATTTTTGACATATTGGAATATGAAGATGCGAACGAATTATCGACAGATGGTTAACCGAGCCAAGAAAAGCAGAAAAAAGCCTCAATTTATGAGTGATGATGTTTGGGCAGACTTTCAAGCTTACTGGGACACAGAAGATGCTAAAGTAAGCTTTAATGATAGTATTCACATTTATAATATTGATTGCATTATTTTACATCATCGTGTATCAAATGTAATAGAAAGTAGTAGCTAGAAACAAAGCTAATAGAGAAAAGAATCCTGCTTTCCACCGAGGTGGCTCAAAATCATTTCAACAGCACAGAAGGGATTTGGCATAAATTTTAAATATTTGCAGTATATGTTCAGATAAAAATTTAGCGTCTATAATCATGTCTTATCTTTAATAATTTCAGTTTAAGAAGCACGGACGAGAGCCTTCGTTGGCAGACGTATTTAGACACACACATGCGGTGGAGCACACCGATGAAGAAGGAAATGTGACGTATAAGTGGTCGGACCCGAAGAGTGCACGTATAATGGTAAATTTGTGTAACGACCCGCATTTTTGGCCGTCAAATATTTAATTTAATTTATTTATTTTAAATATTATATTGGGAATATTAATGGAATTTGATATTGAATTCGTTATTAAAAACGAAGTTGAACGTTATAATTTATATATAATATAATTCGAGCTCGAAAATGGCGTGCAGTTCGTACATTTGAATTTTTAACTTCAACTGAGAATACATGATTCGATATAAGTCGGATTTCTATGAAACAAGACCCGTTGGAACCATATCGATGATAACTTTCATATGAAAGAGAAAAATCCAGATTTCGTGTTATAGTTTGATAGTTATGGCCAAATCAAAATTTGAAATAGTCGCTATGGAAAATCGTTATTAAATTATAGGCCTTTAAAATAGCCGTTTTGCAAACGGACTCAGATTTCGACGAAACCAGTTCCGTTGAATTCGTATCGTCGATTAGAGTCAGAATAAGTATATAGTTGGTTATTTTTAGAGATCGAGAAATTTAGCGTTAAAAAGGGTAGGACGGTTCAGGGTAAAAACAGCCTATCGGGCAAACAGTCTCAGAATGCGACGAAACCAGTGCCGATGGGTTCGTATCGAAAAGTTATTGTCAATGTTCGCAGTTTCGAGTGGATTTGATTTATCTGGTGACCATGGAAAAATTAAACGTGTGTTCATTTCCGGTTTCATAAAGGAAATTTTTTCATACGACCTCGGATTTCGACGAAATTTGTTCCATTGGATCCGGAATATCGTTTTACATCAAGAACAACCTTTTTATCAGTAAACAGAAATCATTTATAGTGATTTTATCGAGTTACTTGAGGATGAAGTATCGGGTAATATTATTTAATAGAAACCGTAACCTCTCAACAAATAAATAAATATTATATATATATATATATAATATAAGTTCCTTCATGCTTCAGTAAAACCACGTTCAGCCTACCTTGGATCCTTCCTTCCCCATGTATTACTGCTGCGATATTTCAATTCAGTCGAGCTGATTGACTTGTAGTCTTCACATCTAAACATGCTAAACATTTAGCAGACCAAACAAAAAGGAGGATGTACTGAAACCATAAAATCGTACCAACCTATTGTGTAGACAACACCTGTTGAATTGCGAACCGTACCAAACATTTGAAACTCGAGCTGTCTATCCTGCAACTGAAAAGTGAAACATAACATTGACATCTATATTATTTTATTTTGTTTTCCTTGGTCGCCACGGCCCTTTTCTCCTATTTAAACCCCACGTTTCTTCAATCCTCCCCCATCAAACAGAATCCAACAACAAGCTAAGAACGAAAACACATTTTTCCTTCAGCAACGAATACTCTCTGCTTTAAGTAACAAGTAAGCTTTTACTTCAAAATGTAAAAAGGAGGAAACCATCAGTATATCGTGTGCCAGAGTTCGCATACACAGTTTCGTAGGGTTGGTGATGATTTCTGTCGCGTACTGTAGCAGGGTTGGTCGGAGGTTGGACACGCGGTGATCGGATGCCGTTCAGTAATGGAGCTGGTTATGTGTATTTAGAAAGGGAAGGACCTGGTTACACGGTGGTAAGGGAGAAGTAAACTTGTGTGGTGTACAATGGGATGGGGAAGAGAAGTACATGACGTTGGGTTTGAGAGCAGCAAGGTGGAGTGGAGCCGTGGGTTTGTAGTGGGAAACTGGAGCATCGCGGGTTCAAAGGTCAAAAAGAAGTTGGCCTTCTTTGACGTGGGGATGAGGAGCAGGCCTTGGGAAGCATTTGCGTTTTGTAATGAAGACCTGGAGGAATTTAAATTATCGGCTTTCATAACTAAAATGGTGAAGGAGCAGATGGTTTGAAGAAGAAAATGAGGAAGAAGATCGGTTAAAGGAAAATAAGGAATCATTGCATAACAGGTAAAAAGGGGTTGGCGTGCCCTCCACCCATTTGAAATTGCCTAACGCTGCTGTGCTTAACGTTATACCATAGGTATTGAAAGCAATGTCAATACCGTTTAAAAAGCTTTAATTTATTTAAATATTATTTATTGATTTATTTATTTTTAAAAATGTCTATCCCAATTTTGTATAAAGCCGTAACAAGCATGCCTAATGAAGAAATTATAACGGTTTAGTTGGTAATTAGGATTTAAATGCCTAGCCTAGTATTAACGTTGCTCGCCGACTTTTATCCAACATACTCAACATTAGCTTAGAATTAGTAAATTATCAAATACCGATATATTCTGTAACATACTGCATATTATCAGAATTGGACAAGATCATAAGCGATTGAACCATAGGAAGAGCGCTACATTATGGAGTTGGTTCAGTCAGAAGTGGTTGCAGCTGGAATTTCTAATCAAATTAAACAACAGTTTAATTTGACCAAAGCAAATCGTTGGACGATAAACCAAATCAAGGTGAGTTTAACTCACTCAGTTTTTCCCCATTTATATTTTATATAAATTGGGTTGTTATTTTGTATGCTCTGCTTACTGATGGTCGCTTGCTAGTTATACACTTGATTGTTGGTTTAACCGATGAAATTAAACTGTTGTTTAATTTCAATGAAATACCAAATCGTTATTTTAACGATTGGTTCCAATAAAGGTAACTCACCTTGGTTGATCACGTTTATTTATAAACGTGTTTAAAATGGTTGCATTGTTCGAATTGCTTGTGGTTGATGTTAAATGGTTGTTATTTAGTTTATCAGTTAAACAAAACTGAACAGTCTGATTTGAGATAACCATTTGAATACAGGGAAGAACAGGTTGGAGGGATCCAACCGGATTCCTCAAATATATTATTTATTTTCATATGATCATATATGAACTGATCGGTTTGTCTGATTGATTTGATTGTTGTTTATTGACTAAATATTCAACATCTGTTTGGTTTGAACCAATAGGTGATATTGGTTAAGTGTTTGGCAGAATATGGCCTTTAAAACCAATCGAGTTATAAATATTTATTCAACGACAGGTAAATCGATAGAGTTGAGGTTATAAAATTTATTTTATAACCAGAGTTAGATTTGAATTATATTGTTTGAATAAAAGTTATTTAAGAGAAATAAATAAATATTTTATTTGTTTAAGACTTGGATTTGTTATGGATTTATTTTGCAAAGCAAATGCTGATGTTAATCAGATTTACCAGTTGAAGAATAAGAAATGAATTAAATGGTCAAACCTTGGAAATTTGTTTTGTAAAGAAAACAAATAATTAGAATTTATTTAAATTAATTATATTTTTAATTAATTTAAAGCGAGGATTGTTGAAATCGGTTAATGAAAAAATCAAGTTTTTGAGTTAATTAAATCGACCGTTTGGAATTGGAATTGTTTATCAAGTTAATGTGTTTTGACTAAAATAGTTAAATGAATATTGTCGGAATTTAAATAAGGATTTAAAAGGGATTTAATATTTAATTTAGTTAATAAAGGGATTAACTACTAAAGTAGTTAATGTTGAAATAAGTTATTATTTTATGATGAATTTAGGAATATATTTTTAAATGGGAATTCATTTAAAAGGTTACCGAATGTGAGATGCAAGCCAATTGAATGGTGAAAGGAAATAAACGTACTCAATTATATGAATTAAGTGAAAGGAGATTACGGTAAAAAGGGTTTATTATAAACCAGAGGTTTTAAGTAAGATTCAAAGTGTTAAGACGTTAATTTTACATTAACGTTATTTGAAAACGAGATCAAGTAAAAAAGGAGAATTTTAAAGGAGATTTCAAAATGGGAAATTGAATATAGTTATTCGAGATAGAATTAGCCAAACATAATTATTCGGCTAAGTCGCCATTTCGTACGACTGCTGGCGTAATTCGCAGGGCTGCAGATAGCCTACGGCGGTCGGATGTTTCCTGGGGGAATCAGGCGTAACCATTGTGATCGCTGCGATCTAGAATCGAGCGAATAGAGTAAGTTGAATGTTAGTTAATTGAAATTAGAATTATTCAAATATCATATTTTGAATATTAAAAGAATTGGAAGTTTCAATTTAACAAAAAGGAAATTAGTTGTCAAAGGCCAAGTGATGCTGAATACGGAACCAGTGAACTCATTGGAGTGTCATGATTGAAACACTGTATATTTTGATAGTTAAAACACCGACTATCAAATCTGTCCAATACGATTGTTGGTATGGAAAGACCGGGATCGAATTTATATTCGAAAACCATTCCGTCCAACAAATACGTGAAGATCTCAGAAGATGATCGAGATGGAGTATTGAAGACCGTGGGTTTTCATAAACGGAAGAACCACTAATATTCTCTGCCTGGCAAGCAGAGATAAACTGTGACTCTGTCGTGGTTGAAATCTATGGGTTGCAAGGACTACTCGCTACCGATCCATGGGGTGATTCCTATATTGGATGCGGTAGGAGAGTGCCTTCGGTTCATCCTGTTCCTGGATGACGTATATGGACGAATGTCTGACAGAGTATTTCCAAAGGATCACGTACGTTGATTTCTTCAAACGTACGATAGTTGTTGGCAGGGAATTGCCATTCTCTAGCTTTCAGCTAGAGTATTTTTGTGGATATCAATTAGTGATATCTGATGGATTTGACGATGTGGCATTCAAAGTAAATGGCGACCAGATGTCAAGAGTTAATTCTGGCCTCAAGCCTCATCAACCGGGAAATGACAAAAATCGGGCAGGCAGCATGGCTATGTGGGTCGCTCCCATTAGGGTGTATGATCACCTATCTAGAGGAAATCCTATTTGTTTCTTAATCTATGTTTCGATGCTGTCCCTTTTCGGGAGACGGTTGCTGATCCCAACCGTCGGTGGTATACATTCGATACACTCAAGCGAAATGAGTGGTCGGTCATGTGAGGGCCGGGTTGCAAGAAGTTCTTGTTGAACCCAGTGTATTCGTCTCTAGAGATACACGATCGGCAGGTGGTCCCATACCTTGTCAAGTCGGAATCCAATCTCCAATAAGTGCCTGCGGGTTTTGATTGTATACTATATATATGTGGAGCGTGAGATGCAAGCGTTCCACTAGATTCTATTTACTTGTATTTAGACATTATTATAATATCAGACAAGATATTGGTTTCAAAAATGTTTTTGGTTATCGTAAGGTAAAAACCGTCCGTGTTTATGTGTGGATTTGGTCTTACGATTATCCTTTTCTTTTGAAAAGGTTTTGAACTTTAAAATCATGATTGGATGGTTCACCGTTATTACTGTGCGAGTTTATCTCACTCTGGTTCACCAGACTGACCCGGTGTTTTGTAAATGCTCGGGTTAGACCGGGTTGTACAGGTTCAGGTTATCGACTGCTGTGAAGAGACGAGCTGGAAGAGTCCAGACGTATGATATTATTACTATTCCGCTGTGTGTTATATGAGGACAGATTATTATCACTGTCCATATGTGTACTCTGACCTTGTAAGTATTTCAAAAGCTTTCAATAAAGATTATTTCTGTATTATATTTTGTTCCGCTGCGATGTGAGACTCTGTGTGGTGTTCTTCTTCTTCTTCTATTCTAATATTTCTATCTTATCTATTCTCACCCTCTAACTTCTTTCTATTAATGATCTGGAATGTTCGATGTCTGAATGGTCAACATGGTAGTTTGATGTTGATTTTCGGAGTCGAAAATCCCGGTTTGTTACAGTGGTATCAGAGCTATTGGTTAAGTAATTACCTTGGCTCTGTGGCGTGATTCAGTAGAGATGGGGTTAGCAATACCCTAGACTGAGTTTGAGTGTATATATATGAGCGCGTATTTGTAAATTGATATAAAAACTATTTATATTGTGTTGATTGGTTTGTTGAGTAGTTTATGAATTCTGGTCGATACAGTAATGCAAACTGTGTCGATAAGTGTTTCTAAACTCTTGAACAGAATAATTCGACACAGTATGTTTTTGAAAGAGGGTAAATGAAATAATTTTACCCAAATGGTATTTTAATATAAAGAAATGATTAACATTTGAAATATTATAGTATATTGGATGTGTTGCTTGGTTATAATTGAAAAGGTTATATAAATAACCAATTAGAATTCGTATAATATGGAAACAGATGAATTAAATCTGGAATTAAAATCAAAATTCCTTAAAGTGGGATAAATGATTGAAAATGAACTTGAATTAAATATATGAGAATTTTAAAATCCTGGGAGGTCTTTAAATTGTTTTACAAGCCTTGCAAAGGATATTTTGAACTGATTTCAAAATGAAAGTGTTTAGAAATGGTTTTGAAAGTGATATAGTATTGAACTCACTTCGATAGCTGGAAAATAGATTCCGATGATGTGCGCGCCATTATCGGTGTTCATTTTCGAGTTCTAAGTGACGGATTACTACCAAAAATCTTGTTTTGAATTGCTTTGAGAAAGACAAGTGGTTTGAATCCTAAAAAAAAAAAAAAAAAAAAAAAAAATATTATTTGATTTTTGAAAGAGCTGAACTGTTTGAAACTCCCAGGGAAATTGTTGGGAAAAAAAAAAAATTAAATTAAAGTTTGTGAAAGCAAATATGGATTGAATTGAAACCGATTAACTGGAAATTGAATCGGAAAATAATATATCGAGTAGAATCATATTTTGAAATTTATGAGACAAGAATCTGAAATAGTGTTGGTTGGAATTGATAATGGATGGAAATTGAGTTAAGGATGGAATTTGGCTTGGGCGCGTGAAGGATTTGGTTCTGAGGATAAAGTTGGAATTTCGTTGGGAATGCATTTGTATAAGCTGTCAGGGTAGCAGATGGAAAGGATATTATGATATGCCCGACAAAAAGGTACACGTTTATTTTTATATGGGTTTGGTGATTTATGAGCCTATTTGGCAAGCCACTTAGCTATTTTATTTTCTTTTGAGGTGGAAAAGGCCTAGAGAGGCGAGTTGTGGTTGTACCGATTGAGCCGTACAGAGGAGGTGCTGGCGAAATTTTTTCGGAAATTTAAGGTGTTAGAAAATTTTCAATATTTTTGAAAATATTGATTTATAGTATTGAATTGATTTAAAATAAATTAGATTTGAAGTTAATGAATTTATAACGTTCTTTCTTACCTTAGCAATTTCGAGGACGAAATTATTTTAAGGGGGGAAGAATGTAACGACCCGCATTTTTGGCCGTCAAATATTTAATTTAATTTATTTATTTTAAATATTATATTGGGAATATTAATGGAATTTGATATTGAATTCTTTATTAAAAACGAAGTTGAACGTTATAATTTATATATAATATAATTCGAGCTCGAAAATGGCGTGCAGTTCGTAAATTTGAATTTTTAACTTCAACTGAGAATACATGATTCGATATAAGTTGGATTTCTGTGAAACAAGACCCGTTGGAACCATATCGATGATAACTTTCATATGAAAGAGAAAAATCCAGATTTCGTGTTATAGTTTGATAGTTATGGCCAAATCAAAATTTGAAATAGTCGCTATGGAAAATCGTTATTAAATTATAGGCCTTTAAAATAGCCGTTTTGCAAACGGACTCAGATTTCGACGAAACCAGTTCCGTTGAATTCGTATCGTCGATTAGAGTCAGAATAAGTATATAGTTGGTTATTTTTAGAGATCGAGAAATTTAGCGTTAAAAAGGGTAGGGCGGTTCAGGGTAAAAACAGCCTATCGGGCAAACAGTCTCTGAATGCGACGAAACCAGTGCCGATGGGTTCGTATCGAAAAGTTATTGTCAATGTTCGCAGTTTCGAGTGGATTTGATTTATCTGGTGACCATGGAAAAATTAAACGTGTGTTCATTTCCGGTTTCATAAAGGAAATTTTTTCATACGACCTCGGATTTCGACGAAATTTGTTCCATTGGATCCGGAATATCGTTTTACATCAAGAACAACCTTTTTATCAGTAAACAGAAATCATTTATAGTGATTTTATCGCGTTACTTGAGGATGAAGTATCGGGTAATATTATTTAATAGAAACCGTAACCTCTCAACAAATAAATAAATATTATATATATATATATAATATAAGTTCCTTCATGCTTCAGTAAAACCACGTTCAGCCTACCTTGGATCCTTCCTTCCCCATGTATTACTGCTGCGATATTTCAATTCAGTCGAGCTGATTGACTTGTAGTCTTCACATCTAAACATGCTAAACATTTAGCAGACCAAACCAAAAGGAGGATGTACTGAAACCATAAAATCGTACCAACCTATTGTGTAGACAACACCTGTTGAATTGCGAACCGTACCAAACATTTGAAACTCGAGCTGTCTATCCTGCAACTGAAAAGTGAAACATAACATTGACATCTATATTATTTTGTTTTGTTTTCCTTGGTCGCCACGGCCCTTTTCTCCTATTTAAACCCCACGTTTCTTCAATCCTCCCCCATCAAACAGAATCCAACAACAAGCTAAGAACGAAAACACATTTTTCCTTCAGCAACGAATACTCTCTGCTTTAAGTAACAAGTAAGCTTTTACTTCAAAATGTAAAAAGGAGGAAACCATCAGTATATCGTGTGCCAGAGTTCGCATACACAGTTTCGTAGGGTTGGTGATGATTTCTGTCGCGTACTGTAGCAGGGTTGGTCGGAGGTTGGACACGCGGTGATCGGATGCCGTTCAGTAATGGAGCTGGTTATGTGTATTTAGAAAGGGAAGGACCTGGTGACACGGTGGTAAGGGAGAAGTAAACTTGTGTGGTGTACAATGGGATGGGGAAGAGAAGTACATGACGTTGGGTTTGAGAGCAGCAAGGTGGAGTGGAGCCGTGGGTTTGTAGTGGGAAACTGGAGCATCGCGGGTTCAAAGGTCAAAAAGAAGTTGGCCTTCTTTGACGTGGGGATGAGGAGCAGGCCTTGGGAAGCATTTGCGTTTTGTAATGAAGACCTGGAGGAATTTAAATTATCGGCTTTCATAACTAAAATGGTGAAGGAGCAGATGGTTTGAAGAAGAAAATGAGGAAGAAGATCGGTTAAAGGAAAATAAGGAATCATTGCATAACAGGTAAAAAGGGGTTGGCGTGCCCTCCACCCATTTGAAATTGCCTAACGCTGTTGTGCTTAACGTTATACCATAGGTATTGAAAGCAATGTCAATACCGTTTAAAAAGCTTTAATTTATTTAAATATTATTTATTGATTTATTTATTTTTAAAAATGTCTATCCCAATTTTGTATAAAGCCGTAACAAGCATGCCTAATGAAGAAATTATAACGGTTTAGTTGGTAATTAGGATTTAAATGCCTAGCCTAGTATTAACGTTGCTCGCCGACTTTTATCCAACATACTCAACATTAGCTTAGAATTAGTAAATTATCAAATACCGATATATTCTGTAACATACTGCATGTTATCAGAATTGGACAAGATCATAAGCGATTGAACCATAGGAAGAGCGCTACATTATGGAGTTGGTTCAGTCAGAAGTGGTTGCAGCTGGAATTTCTAATCAAATTAAACAACAGTTTAATTTGACCAAAGCAAATCGTTGGACGATAAACCAAATCAAGGTGAGTTTAACTCACTCAGTTTTTCCCCATTTATATTTTATATAAATTGGGTTGTTATTTTGTATGCTCTGCTTACTGATGGTCGCTTGCTAGTTATACACTTGATTGTTGGTTTAACCGATGAAATTAAACTGTTGTTTAATTTCAATGAAATACCAAATCGTTATTTTAACGATTGGTTCCAATAAAGGTAACTCACCTTGGTTGATCACGTTTATTTATAAACGTGTTTAAAATGGTTGCATTGTTCGAATTGCTTGTGGTTGATGTTAAATGGTTGTTATTTAGTTTATCAGTTAAACAAAACTGAACAGTCTGATTTGAGATAACCATTTGAATACAGGGAAGAACAGGTTGGAGGGATCCAACCGGATTCCTCAAATATATTATTTATTTTCATATGATCATATATGAACTGATCGGTTTGTCTGATTGATTTGATTGTTGTTTATTGACTAAATATTCAACATCTGTTTGGTTTGAACCAATAGGTGATATTGGTTAAGTGTTTGGCAGAATATGGCCTTTAAAACCAATCGAGTTATAAATATTTATTCAACGACAGGTAAATCGATAGAGTTGAGGTTATAAAATTTATTTTATAACCAGAGTTAGATTTGAATTATATTGTTTGAATAAAAGTTATTTAAGAGAAATAAATAAATATTTTATTTGTTTAAGACTTGGATTTGTTATGGATTTATTTTGCAAAGCAAATGCTGATGTTAATCAGATTTACCAGTTGAAGAATAAGAAATGAATTAAATGGTCAAACCTTGGAAATTTGTTTTGTAAAGAAAACAAATAATTAGAATTTATTTAAATTAATTATATTTTTAATTAATTTAAAGCGAGGATTGTTGAAATCGGTTAATGAAAAAATCAAGTTTTTGAGTTAATTAAATCGACCGTTTGGAATTGGAATTGTTTATCAAGTTAATGTGTTTTGACTAAAATAGTTAAATGAATATTGTCGGAATTTAAATAAGGATTTAAAAGGGATTTAATATTTAATTTAGTTAATAAAGGGATTAACTACTAAAGTAGTTAATGTTGAAATAAGTTATTATTTTATGATGAATTTAGGAATATATTTTTAAATGGGAATTCATTTAAAAGGTTACCGAATGTGAGATGCAAGCCAATTGAATGGTGAAAGGAAATAAACGTACTCAATTATATGAATTAAGTGAAAGGAGATTACGGTAAAAAGGGTTTATTATAAACCAGAGGTTTTAAGTAAGATTCAAAGTGTTAAGACGTTAATTTTACATTAACGTTATTTGAAAACGAGATCAAGTAAAAAAGGAGAATTTTAAAGGAGATTTCAAAATGGGAAATTGAATATAGTTATTCGAGATAGAATTAGCCAAACATAATTATTCGGCTAAGTCGCCATTTCGTACGACTGCTGGCGTAATTCGCAGGGCTGCAGATAGCCTACGGCGGTCGGATGTTTCCTGGGGGAATCAGGCGTAACCATTGTGATCGCTGCGATCTAGAATCGAGCGAATAGAGTAAGTTGAATGTTAGTTAATTGAAATTAGAATTATTCAAATATCATATTTTGAATATTAAAAGAATTGGAAGTTTCAATTTAACAAAAAGGAAATTAGTTGTCAAAGGCCAAGTGATGCTGAATACGGAACCAGTGAACTCATTGGAGTGTCATGATTGAAACACTGTATATTTTGATAGTTAAAACACCGACTATCAAATCTGTCCAATACGATTGTTGGTATGGAAAGACCGGGATCGAATTTATATTCGAAAACCATTCCGTCCAACAAATACGTGAAGATCTCAGAAGATGATCGAGATGGAGTATTGAAGACCGTGGGTTTTCATAAACGGAAGAACCACTAATATTCTCTGCCTGGCAAGCAGAGATAAACTGTGACTCTGTCGTGGTTGAAATCTATGGGTTGCAAGGACTACTCGCTACCGATCCATGGGGTGATTCCTATATTGGATGCGGTAGGAGAGTGCCTTCGGTTCATCCTGTTCCTGGATGACGTATATGGACGAATGTCTGACAGAGTATTTCCAAAGGATCACGTACGTTGATTTCTTCAAACGTACGATAGTTGTTGGCAGGGAATTGCCATTCTCTAGCTTTCAGCTAGAGTATTTTTGTGGATATCAATTAGTGATATCTGATGGATTTGACGATGTGGCATTCAAAGTAAATGGCGACCAGATGTCAAGAGTTAATTCTGGCCTCAAGCCTCATCAACCGGGAAATGACAAAAATCGGGCAGGCAGCATGGCTATGTGGGTCGCTCCCATTAGGGTGTATGATCACCTATCTAGAGGAAATCCTATTTGTTTCTTAATCTATGTTTCGATGCTGTCCCTTTTCGGGAGACGGTTGCTGATCCCAACCGTCGGTGGTATACATTCGATACAATCAAGCGAAATGAGTGGTCGGTCATGTGAGGGCCGGGTTGCAAGAAGTTCTTGTTGAACCCAGTGTATTCGTCTCTAGAGATACACGATCGGCAGGTGGTCCCATACCTTGTCAAGTCGGAATCCAATCTCCAATAAGTGCCTGCGGGTTTTGATTGTATACTATATATATGTGGAGCGTGAGATGCAAGCGTTCCACTAGATTCTATTTACTTGTATTTAGACATTATTATAATATCAGACAAGATATTGGTTTCAAAAATGTTTTGGGTTATCGTAAGGTAAAAACCGTCCGTGTTTATGTGTGGATTTGGTCTTACGATTATCCTTTTCTTTTGAAAAGGTTTTGAACTTTAAAATCATGATTGGATGGTTCACCGTTATTACTGTGCGAGTTTATCTCACTCTGGTTCACCAGACTGACCCGGTGTTTTGTAAATGCTCGGGTTAGACCGGGTTGTACAGGTTCAGGTTATCGACTGCTGTGAAGAGACGAGCTGGAAGAGTCCAGACGTATGATATTATTACTATTCCGCTGTGTGTTATATGAGGACAGATTATTATCACTGTCCAGATGTGTACTCTGACCTTGTAAGTATTTCAAAAGCTTTCAATAAAGATTATTTCTGTATTATATTTTGTTCCGCTGCGATGTGAGACTCTGTGTGGTGTTCTTCTTCTTCTTCTATTCTAATATTTCTATCTTATCTATTCTCACCCTCTAACTTCTTTCTATTAATGATCTGGAATGTTCGATGTCTGAATGGTCAACATGGTAGTTTGATGTTGATTTTCGGAGTCGAAAATCCCGGTTTGTTACAATTTGTTTATCCGTATAAATTAACATGTTACATACTCGTTCATATCACAGTACATAAGTAAAATTTATTACACTTTTCTTAAAATTATATTGCTATTGCAGGGGGAGTATGAGGAAGAGGCTGCCAAAGCGATGGAGGCTAGTGGAAAGGAGCTTACAGTTGCAGATTCTGATGCCATATGGCATTCTATCACTGATCCGCCTACTCGAGGAAGGCGATACGGTTTTGGCAATCAGGAGGTAAGACTTTTTTTAGACGTAAATTACTACACTCACGATGATTTATAAATATGCAAAACAAGAATAAGAGTTAATGGAAAAAGTTTAACACTAAGTAGTAAAAATTTGTTTATATAACTTTAATGTGAAATTATTTATTTTACAGGCCGTTCAGCGTGCTTGTAAGCGGTCGATGGAGGAGGCGACTATAGAGCGGATGCAAGAGCAGATGAACGAGTTGATGGACTAGCGAAAAGGCCAGATGCAACAGGAAATCGACGAGCGCATCGCGATTTACTTTCAGGAGCATGGCTTTATGCCGGGAGAGGGAGTAGAGGGAGATGATTCCGCTGTATATCGAGAGGAAGACGTGAACGAGGAATCGGAAGAAGAAGAGAACGAGGATCAGGGAGGCGGGAATTAGTTCGTACTGTAGGTGCTTATGTTGACTTGACTCTGGTATGTTCATATACTTGGTTTTTTTTATGTTAAATGCACGTACGATGTTATATGATGTGTTTGGACATGTGTATGACGGTTTGTGGACGGAGGTATGAAGTGTTTGGACATGTGCATGACTTATATGATATGTTTGAACGGTTTTATGTGATGATGTTTTTTTTTTGCTTTTTTTATGTATTTTATGATTGTGTGGTTATGATGGTTTGGTTGTTGATGAGTATCGATGAAGTTGTGAGATAATAGTGGTGTGATATTGGTTTTTGGATTGAATGATTGTGGATTGGATTGTAGGAAAGGAATTGCTGTGTATTGCAGATTTCTGGTTTCAGATAAAGCGACGGCTAGCGACGGCTAGCGACGGTCTATTGGTCAATATTGAGCGACGGCTAGCGACGGCTTATAGCGGTTTTTTTGCAACGGATAGCAATGGCTAGCGACGGCCTGTTGGTCAACCTAACTACTTGACACGTAAGATGACACGTGTCCACTTGCCGTCGCTAGCCGTTGGTAAGTTAGCGACGAAGCCGTCGCTCTCGCCGTTGCTACAACTGTTGGCGACGAGAATTATAGCGACGACAAATAGCGACGGCTAGCGACGGCTAGCAACGGCTAGCGTCGGTTAAATGCCGTCGCTATTTCATCTGCTTCTTGTAGTGTTAACACATTTTGCATGAATGCATTTAATACATGCATTGTACCTAAATGACATATTATGAAAATCACTGCTCTTCCCAAGTCAACGATCAACATATAACCTCTTAGGGTATGATATTTAATAGTAAAAGGTAACAACTATCACTAAATAGTCATGTTTGCACAACCAAAAACGCTTATTTTTTCACAAAAGCAAATAATAATAACATCTTCAAATTTAATCATCCCAGCACCTAAACATCTGTTTGAGTACACGTAAAATTGTGTAGTTCTCGATGATCACGTTCGTACTCCAGTGCGTTGAATGCAAGCAAAGCTGGAAATATTAATAAATAAAAGGTGGTTAAACTTAACATGGTGTTGTTATATAGAAGTAAATTCTAGTAATGGTGGGCGTACCGAAACATTTCTTAAAAGCCATTCAAAGTTTTTCGGTTTCTTTTTGTATTCTCTTTGTGTTCTAGCACAACATTATCCAATGTCTAGAGCGTGAAGTGATTAATGTAAGTAGGATTGATGATAAAATATAAGGAGCATTGGAACATATATTGAAAGCCATACTTCACTCTCCATGGTTGATCTTTGTATTGGTCATGTGATGCGTGCAAATTTCATAGGTTATTTTAGATAAACACGTCGGCCCTTTAAAATTTGGGTTAATATTACATATTAGTAATTAAAAATTAAAATATGTAAGTATGTAGAAGGAGGATACTTACATGATTGTCAAATACAGTGACATGGACCCCATACGCATGTAGAATATCTACAATTTTAGAAACAATAACATTTTCATTCTCTAAAATGTCGCCACAAATGATAAGGTCGTCGTGCATTGTTTACAGCTGACGTTTCCATCTATGCGTGTAATGTGTATTCTACCTTTAAATAGAGAATAAAATAGGTAAGCGGATAGTTTGATAAAACTGAAAATTGAAGGTGATATTGAAGAAAGAACAAATCTAGTTGTATGAAATTATCCTGAAAACTGAAATGTGAGGCGTATGAAGTAGAACATATAAAAACATATCACTGGTACTCATGTTTTTAGCTAAGTGCAAATCTGAATATCTATTGTCAAATTACAGTTACCGATAGAACTGACTTAATGAATTTGCATATCAACCATCCTCGCAATTGTAAATTTATAACTTTCCATGGTGCGTACGTGAACGATACGCAGATGTGTTGGATAACCGTACCACAATAGCAATAGGCAGTAAAAAAAAAAGTTGGTTGGCATGGTTGAAACCAATGGTAAAAATAGTGTATAATTCATGAAGAAAGTAAATGCATAAGATTGCACAGTAAAAGATACGCAAATGTGTTGGATGACCGTACCACTATAGCAATAGGCAGTAAAAAAAAGTTGGTTGGCATGGTTGAAACCAATAGTAAAAATAGTGTATAATTCATGAAGAAAGTAAATGCATAAGATTGCACAGTAAAAGATCAAATAACGTAACGCAATATTCATGTAAGGTACATAAGATTGCATATTTATGTATCAAGATAAAGATGCCCAATAAAGTTTACATTATATTATAATGCCTAAGTTTATGTTATTCTTCTCGATCCTATATTTAGTTGAATTCCTGGCAACCACTTGATTCACAGCTGCTGAAAACATGTTTTCAAAAGATAGAGTCAATGTTGAGGTTTTTAATTATAATGTGGGCCTAGTCTCAGTGTCGACATAGGTAAGGAAGAGCAAGAAAAAGAGATAGATAGATAAGCAATTTTAGTTGAAACAAAATGAGTCATTATGGAAGAATTTTTTAAAGTTACGTGTGATGGAGTAGAAACTAAGTTAATAGCCAAACGTCATGTGTAAAAAACAAAAGCAGTGAACGAACCACATGTGACTTCGTTGCATACATGGTGAAAAAAAAATGAAATTAAAGGCAACATTAACTAATATGACAAATGAGTAAAATAACATGAAAAATGAGGTTTCCCAAATTGGTTCTCGATCAATGAAATTGCGAAAGGTTCGGCAAAAGACCAAATATGCAAAGAAAACGATGTAAATGTTAAAAAAATTATTCAAGATGCAACTGTTACAATTCTCAAAGCAGTATCATACTATGGGTATAAAGTTATGGCATCACGTACAACAATGGCATCAAATTAACAACTTGCTAATTAAGGACTTAAATGTGTTCCTTAGGTTACAAAATATATTAAAATTCCGTTTTATTGTCCATATATCATGATTAACATCCAAAAGATAAAATAATATAAGTCGAATACTATTAATGTGTTTGTTGCATGACGAAGATAATGAGTACATGTTGTATATGGATCGGATAATGTCCATTATCAATGCACCGTAGACTAAATATAGAACATACTTATTTTGGGAATAAAAATTATTTCATGTAAGTACTATTCCTTCGATCTTTAACATTTAAGACAATTTATGAAGTCAGCAATAAAGCTAGGATCATAATACACCAGAACAGTTGGGTTACGAACAATTTAAGTATGGACCTATATATTAGTTTTGAGTAACCGAAAAAATAATTGAAATAAAAAAGAAAGTTACTTGATATCTGTATCACGACGAAGGTTTGCAGTCAAACCGTTACCGAGAAAGAAACGTCCCCGGTATTAGGAACAATACTTGTATATATCAGAAGTTACAATGAAACATTCTGGCTTGAAGTTTTGTGCCATTGTTTGATTCTCAAACAATCTCAGCTGGGTAGTTGAAAGCAATATCCATCCTTTGTAAACTTGTTAACCATATCTCTAAACCTGCAAGATTCATGATGGTGTATTATATGAAACGCTTCATAATATAAAAGGATAATGACATTAGTTGTTACATATTCTAAGTGCAAATAAACTTATTATCATGAAGTTAAAACAAAACCTCTTTTTGTTACTAATCATGCACTACAACAAAAACACCATATTACAAATTTAATTTTACAACGGTGGTAAAAGCACCGTTGTAATAAATGGTTTTTTACAACGGTGGTAAAAGCCCTGTTGTAATAAATGGTTTTTTACAATGGTGGTAAAATCACCGTTGTAATAAATGGTTTTTTACAACTGTCAGTTCCCTAAAGTTGTAATAAACATATATATATCACAACTTTTCATTTTATTAGTCGTAATAGATGCATATTACAAACTTCATGTTTATAATACCTTTATTTAATAACTATTATATTAATATTTAATAATAATAATTAATAATAAACTTTGGGAATCAATAATATTTATCAATTATTATTAAATAGTTAATAAATAGTAATTTATTTTTAATAGTTAATGTATGTTAACTACTTATTATTAATAATTAGTAACATAATCTTTTATAATTGTTGTTACGTATTTAATAGTCAACTAGTAACATATATACATAATAATTAACTTTTAATCATTATTATTCATTATAACTAAGAAGAAATGAGTAATAATTGATAATAATAATAATTTTTTTGGCAAGGCAATAATAGCTATTATTAGTAAGTAATATTTAGTATTTTAGTAAAAGATAATTATCAAGAATCCACATTATATTTAATATATAAGTTTTTAGTTATTAATTCTAAATAATAATAGTTAATTTTAAAAACTTTGAATTTTTTTGATAATGAACTTAAGAGAAAACTTGGAAAAATTGAGCATTTGAATTACACTGGAACTAACCAATGACTCGCAAATCAGACCAAGGATAACTATACTAAAAATTTAAACTTAATTTCAGCCCAATTTCAGGATCCTGCCCATTATTAACGTGCAGCCCTCATTTGATTTACCAAACCCTAACACGCAAGACTCACTCAACAAGGAGCCGTCGCCTATACCTTTTGTATTCCAATTCGCTTGGGAAAAAAAACCTAGTTCCAAAAGAAAGAAAAAATGGTGACTTCTGATTTCCAGCATCTCCGAGTTCCGATTTCCAGCATCTCCGAGTTCCAAGCTCCCAGCAATCGAGCATCCAACGAGGAAGGACCCGTTTATTTATTCCCAGCAATCGAGCATCCCAGCAATCTCCTACTTCTGATTTCCAGCGACGCCGCCTGTACTCGAGGTAGACTGATAGTGGTATGAATTCTTTTTTACTGGTTTGGCATAATTTAGGGTTAATTAAAATAGCCTTGATCGTTTTCGATTTCCAGCAAATGCCTTCTTGTTTCTTCATATCCTTGATCTTTTTTATTGTCGGCATCTTGTTCAAGATGCTTTGGCATAATTTCGGGTTAATTAAAATAGCCAAGAGAAGATGTATTGTTCACCTTTGAGGTCTAATAAAAATTATTTGTTGAGATATCACGCATCATGTCATGATATTTGTTCCTTCTGATATACATGTGAACTATGATATACAGTCAATCATAACACAAAAATTTATTGCTTCTTTGATATTTTTAATGAATAGGATTTTGAGTTTATCTGCCAATAATAACATGGGATTTCATTCATTGGATAGCGATGGATGTGCTTGTTAATATGTTCCTGCACACTTCGATCAATGGTTGTTGTTTTTTAATCAGAACTCCAACTCATCCACTTACTCAAGCAAGCAAGAAAACCAATGTTAGTTTCTTGATATTTCAATCCAGTAATATGGTTCCTGCAATCCTTAAATTTTTTCTTTAGTCCGTTAAAATGATGCTCATTTTGTGTAAATATTTTTGCAAATCGGAATCAAAATCAAAGTTTGTTCTCTGTTATATTGGCCACTTTTTGTGGTTTATTTCTCCATTAGGCAATGTTTAGATAGAGTAAAAAATGTCCACCGTCATTGGTTGCTGGGAAATTTGTTTTTTCTCAATTTTTTCTAGTAATAAGTTTCTTAAATTGTTATTAGTCTCTTCTCAAATAAATTAAGTCATCAATCTTCAAACTTTGGTTGATACACTTGCTGTAACAAAATGAATCACCCAATATTACATGCATTGTATATAATGGTCAGGTTATTTACGCATATAATGGTTTGAATGCATTGTATTAGCTGTTTATTTTGTGCACTCACATTTTTCCAATTTTCGTTACATGCATAAATCTATACTACAACAGTAACAGTTTGATAATTTCTTTCTTAGGAATGGATATTAAGGAGAAAAAGGAGCACAAGTAGATTAACAGAAGCATAAGAAAGTTAGAACTGTTATAAAGTCTTTGTATCTTCAATTTTGTCAGTGTATTATGTAAAAAAAATGATGAGTTTGAAATTAATAATATATTGTTTTGGTTCATGTTTTTAGTTTGTTTGATATCTTCAGTTTTGTAGATAATAAGTTCTGCAATGAATTCTTTTATTAGTAATATGTATATAATTTGTGGATATATTACAATTATAAAATATAAAAATTGTAATAAAATATATCACAACGGTGGAAAAAAGTTGTAAAATATACATATTACAACGGTGTTGCAACAGTGCAGAAAAGTTGTAAAAGATATTAGGCTATTACAACTTCTTCATACACGACGGTTTGCCCACCGTTGTAAAATGTATATTACAACGGTGTTCCACCGTTGTAATAGGGTCATTTTTTCAGCTCTCCTATGTTTTGAGAAAAGGCTAAGCATCGGAAATGATTTCAAGTCTAAATGCAAAATTAATTGTGAGATTTTGAAGATGACACACCACTGTATAATTGAATAATAAAGAAAAACAAAATATAATGATTAGTGGGTTGTTATAATTTGAAACTAAGAGTAAAACGTGCTTAAGGGTAAAATTGTGTAATGCCAGTTTGAAACAATGAGAGATCAGGAAATGAGTTGGGAATGAAGAAAAATAAGAACAGCAATAATCAAAGATTGACGATTTTACATTAAAAAACAGAAGAACACACTTGATATTTGTACAAAAATAAGACTGATTTATTAGTTTGCAGAAACTAAATAAACTATTTACAGAAACAAGGTTATCAACTTATTTAGTGTAAATTATTTTGGAACTTTTTTTTACTGTAATTGAGAAAAATGGTTACTTAATTATTTAAAACTAAGTATTCATTATCAAATCACTCAATTACGCACCCAAATCCAATAGTTTGAACAATTTCAGAATTAGGGGAAAATAGCAACATATTGCTCATTAAACAGTATCAATGAAATATTGACCAAATATGTCAAGGATGGTCATAAAAACTGTTACCATATTTAATTTGAATGCCTACCTTGCAATTAAAAATGAAACAATTAGCATGCTTTAAAATGCATTTAAGAAATCAGTATTTGGAAACAAATTAATTACAGTACATAATCAGTTCCGCAAATTATAACAATCTTGGAAAAAGCGAATTAATATTTGTAGAAAAATAAGACTTGGTCCTATTAAGAATAATTCAGTCAGCCGTATGTATAACAGTTAAATAATAATCTCATCAAACAGCTTTAATTATAAAAGGGATGATGTGTAAGTTTCATAAGCACCATGAAATAATGAATTATTAATAGCCAGCAATAATATACATTTGTAACCATCAAATTATCATCCATAAAGTTGATTCAACTATCATCGTATATTGATCAAGTTTTCATGGAGCAAGCAAATTATGATCGTATATTGAGAAACCAAATTACTGAACAATTCAGAAGTGGAGAAACTACCAACTGAAACTATCTCTCCGAAATATTTCGCCTTTCAGATCAGTGAGGCAGCGGCCGTGTGGAAGATCCATGAAAGGATAAATAGAACAAAAGGCGGTGGTATGGATATGAGTAGGTGGTAGTGGAGAAGAAAAGTCAAGACCAAGCATCAACTTCTTCATCATCGAGTTTGCTCTTTTGTCGACTGATCCTAATTATTGTTGAGTGGAACCACTGCTTTGATGGATTACACACTTGAACATAACAGAGGGAAAAGGGAAAAAAATTGAGTTTCAGCTCAGTGTTATATAATTGAAAAATTATGATAATAAGTAAGAGTTACAACTTTGATTTGAAGCACCGATAAACTGAGGGTAGAATTGACGAGTATGTTCAACAGTTTTGCAAACATGTTCAAATTTTTTTCGATCATCTTTTTGCTATTTTTCCAAGAATAGAACTGACAGTAATAATGATTTTGACGTATAAATCGATTCAGGAAGTACAATATTAGTATGAATAATTGTTTTCCACATTAAATGTCATGTGTTATTTTCATTCTACGTCAGTGCCTGTAAATTTTAGGAAAACACATGTTTGTTTTCATACTTAGTGAATTTTGATAAAATATGTATGTGATTGAGTTGCCAAACCTCCCTTGTAAGGGAAATGATAATTAAACTTTTATACATAAATGGAAATGGAAAGATTGGACAATACAAGGGATAAAAAGGAAAAAATGATGCGTGCAATACTTGAACTTGTAAATTATGGTAGGTTTAAGTCGACTAGTTACAAAACTTGCTGTGAAACATGTCATAAATTTATTCATCTTAAGTTGACTACATCATACAATGTAAAGTAAAAAACTTGGGTAACACTCCATTTTGTAAGTTTATTCATTTTATGCTGGCCATATAAGCTAAATGTTTTTTTTTACATTATTGCAACAAATCGATAAACCGTATATAATTTAGCAAATTTTACTTATACACCGAAAACAACTTAATATACACCGTTATTTTTCTATAAAATTCTATCACTAAATTACCCTTTTCTCATATTTGCTTTTTTTAAAACATTTGCATATAAACAGTCAAATTATTCTTAAAAGTATTAAAACTTGAAACAAACTATATATGTTAATGAAAATGTTAATGAATTATTTAATCATGAAATGTAAAATTTCACTTAAGAAAACATTCATAAATAATGTCTAATTTAGAAGTGTTGATTTATTTTGTACAATTACTGTAATTTTGTTGAAATTGATTTTTTTTTCAAAAAGTTTTCAAAAGATACAATATTAGTAAAAGAAATAAATTTCATTTTATTGAATTTTACTCAATTTGATGTAGAATTTAAAATTTTGGGTAATTGTGTTTTAAGTTTGAAAGAGGAAAGAAAATGAAGATGAGAACATGGACAATTTAGTAAAAGAAACGATGTATGTAAAGTAATATATGGTGTAGAGTAGTTTATTATAATTTCTGGTATATGTTTAGCAATTTTTGTTGTATAAATAGAAATAGCCATATAATTTGTGAATCAAGACACTCTTATTAGAAGGAGGAGCAAATAAAATGACACTTGAGAGATTGGAACTCTCGCGGGGAAACACCATGTACTTAGCAGGCACACGCCTTAACCACTCAGCCAAAGTGTCTTTTATGCTAAAAATAAAATGCAATGAATCATTACTATTGCGAAAAAAAAAAAAAATTAAAACTCACCAAACTAACCAACCCTTTTTTGGTAAAAATATTGAACCAAAAAGAAGAAGAATGTAATTGCGAATTTGAACTCCTGCCGAGAGGAATGTTCTATTAAAAACATGCAATTTGCAAGTATGTTCAATAGTTTTGCAAACAAGTCCAATTTTTTTCGATTATTTTTTTGTTGTTTTTCCCAGTATAGATTTGACAGTAATAATGATTTCGACATATATGTCGCGGAACTACTATATTAGTATGAATAATGGTTTTCCACATTGAATGTCGCTAATTATTTTCCTTCTATGTCGGTGCTTATAAATTTTAGGAAAACACATGTTTATTTTTGTTCTTAGTAACTTCTGATAAAATATGTATGTGATTGAGTTACCAAACCTCCTTTATAAGGTTAATCATAATTAAAATTTTATACATAAATGGATAAGGAAAGATTAGAGGTATAAGCTATATAAAGGATAAAAAATGAGGTGTGCAACGCTTGAACTTGTAAATTATGAGTAAGTTTGAATGTGTCATAAATTTATTCATCGTAAATCAGCTACATCATACAATGTAAAGTAAAAACTTGGATAACGCTCCGTTTTGTAAGTTTTTTCATTTTATGTTGGCCATGTAAGCTAAATGTTTTTGTTTACATCAATGCATCAAATCGATAAACTATATGTAATTTATGAATCAAAACACACTTTCAAAAGGATGAGCAAATAAAGCGACACTTGAGTGATTCGCAATCTCGTGGGGAAACCCCATGTACTTAGCTGGCACACGCCTTAACCACTCGGACAAAGTGTCTTTTATGATGAAAGTAAAATGCATTGGCTCGTTTTTATTGCGAATAAAACAGATTAATTAAAACTTAACCAAACCAACCCTTTTTTGTTAAAAATATTGAACCAAAAAGAAGAAGAATGTTATTGCGAATATGAGCTCCTACCGAGAGGAATGTTCTATTAAAAACATGCAATTTGCAAGTACGTTCAACAGTTTTCCAAAGATATTCAATTTTTTTTCAATCTTTTGTTGTTTTTCCAGGAATAGAATTGACAGTAATAATGATTTTGACGTATAAATCGATTCAGGAAGTACAATATTAGTATGAATAATGGTTTTCCACATTAAATGTCACGTGTTATTTTCATTCTACGTCAGTGCCTGTAAATTTTAGGAAAACACATGTTTGTTTTCATACATAGTGAATTTTGATAAAATATGTATGTGATTGAGTTATCAAACCTCCCTTGTAAGGGAAATGATAATTAAAATTTTATACATAAATGGAAATGGAATGATTAGACGGCACAAGGTACAAAAAGGAAATAAATGATGCGTGCAATACTTGAACTTGTAAATTATGGTAGGTTTAAGTCGGCTAATTACAAAACTTGCTGTGGAATGTGTCATAAATTTATTCATCTTAAGTTGACTACATCATACAATGTAAAGTAAAAACTTGGATAACAATCCATTTTGTAAGTTTATTCATTTTATGCTGGCTATATAAGCTAAATGTTATTTGTTTACATTATTAAAACAAATCGATAAACCGTATATAATTTAGAAAATTTTACTTATACAACGAAAACAACTTAATATACACCATTATTTTTCTATAAAATTCTATCACTAAATTATCCTTTTCTCATATTTGCTTTTTTAAAAACTTTTGCACATAAAAAGTCAAATTATTCTAAAAAGCGTTAAAACTTGAACCAAACTATATATGTTTATGAAAATGTTAATTAATTATTTAATCATGAAATCTAAAATTTCTATTAAGAAAACATTCAGAAATAATGTCTAATTTAGAATTGTTGATTTATTTTGTAAAATTACAGTAATTTTGTTGAAATTGACTTTTTTTCAAAAAGTTTTCAAAAGTTACAATATTAGTAAAAGAAATAAATTTCATTTTATTGAATTTTACTAAATTTGATGTAGAATTTAAAATTTTGGGTAATTGTTTTTTAAGTTTGAAAGAGGAAAGAAAAAGAAGATGAGAACATGGACAATTTAGTAAAAAAACGATGTATATAAAGTAATATATGGTGTACAATAGTTTATTATAACTTCTGGTATATGTTTAGCAATTTTTGGTGTATAAATAGAAATAGCCATATAATTTGTGAATCAAAACACTCTTGTCAGGAGTAGGAGAAAATAAAACGACACCTGAGAGATTCGAAATCTCGCGGGGAAACTCCATGTACTTAGCAGGCACACGCCTTAACCACTCGGCCAAAGTGTCTTTTATGCTAAAAATAAAATGCATTGAATCATTACTATTGAGAACAAAACAAATTAATTAAAACTCACCAAACCAACCAACCCTTTTTGGTAAAAATATTGAACCAAATAGAAGAAGAATGTAGTTGTAAATTTGAACTCCTATCGTGAGGAATGTTCTATAGAAAAACATGAAATTTGCAAGTATGTTCAATAGTTTTGCAAACAAGTCCAATATTTTTCGATCATTTTTTTGCTGTTTTTCCAAGAATAGATTTGACATTAATAATGATTTCGACATATGCATCGCGGAACTACAATATTAGTTTGAATAATGGTTTTCCACATTGAATGTCGCTTATTATTTTCCTTCTATGTCGGTGCTTGTAAATTTTAGGAAAACACATGTTTATTTTTGTACTTAGTTACTTCTGATAAATTATGTATGTAATTGAGTTGCCAGTCCTCCTTTATGAGGGAAATCATAATTAAAATTTTATACATAAATGGATAAGGAAAGATTAGAGGGTATAAGCTATATAAAGGATAAAAAATGATGTGTGCAATGCTTGAAATTGTAAATTATGAGTAAGTTTGAATGTGTCATAAATTTATTCATTGTAAATTAACTACATCATACAATGTAAAGTAAAAACTTAGATAACTCTCTGTTTTGTAAGTTTATTCATTTTATGCTGGCCATATAAGCTAAATGTTTTCTGTTTACATCAATGCGACAAATCGATAAACTATATATGATTTATGAATCAAAACACACTTTCAAAAGAATGAGAAAATAAAATGACACTTGAGTGATTTGGAATCTCGTGCGGAAATCCCATGTACTTAGATGGCACACGCCTTAACCACTCGGCCAAAGTGTCTTTTATGATGAAAGTAAAATGCATTGGCTCATTTTTATTGCGAATAAAACAGATTAATTTAAACTTAACCAAAGCAACCCTTTTTTTAAAAAAATATTGAACCAAAAAGAAGAAGAATGTTATTGCGAATCTGAGCTCCTACCGAGAGGAATGTTCTATTAAAAACATGAAATTTGCAAGTAAGTTCAACAGTTTTGCAAACATGTTCAATTTTTTTCGATCATCTTTTTGCTATTTTTCCAAGAATAGAATTGACAGTTATAATGATTTTGACGTATAAATCGATTCAGGAAGTACAATATTAGTATGAATAACCACATTAAATGTCATGTGTTATTTTCATTCTACGTCGGTGTCTGTAAATTTTAGGAAAACACATGTTTGTTTTCATACTTAGTGAATTTTGATAAAATATGTATGTGATTGAGTTACCAAACCTTCCTTGTAAGGGAAACCATAATTAAACTTTTATACACAAACGGAAATGGAAAGATTAGATGGTACAAGGTATAAAAAGGAAAAAAATGATTCGTGCAATACTTGAACTTGTAGATTATGGTAGGTTTAAGTCGACTAATTACAAAACTTGCTGCGAAATGTGTCAAAAATTTATTCATCTTAAGTTGACTACATCATACAATGTAAAGTAAAAACTTGGATTACACTCCATTTTGTAAGTTTATTCATTTTACGCTGGCCATATAAGCTAAATGTTTTTTGTTTACATTATTGCAATAAATCGATAAACCTTATATAATTTAGCAAATTTTACATATCCACCGAAAACAACTTAACATCCACCATTATTTTTCTACAAAATTCTATCACTAAATTACCCTTTTCTCGTATTTGCTTTTTTATAAACTTTTGCACATAAAAAGTCAAATTATTCTTAAAAGTATTAAAACTTGAAGCAAACTATATATGTTAGTGAAAATGTTAATGAATTATTTAATCATGAAATCTAAAATTTCAATTATGAAAACATTCAGAAATAATGTATAATTTAGAAGTGTTGATTTATTTTGAAAAATTATAGTAATTTTGTTGAAATTGGTTTTTTGTTCAAAAATTTTCAAAAGTTACAATATTAGTAAAAGAAATAAATTTCATTTTTTTGAATTTTAATCAATTTGACGTAGAATTTAAAATTTTAGGTAATTGTGTTTTAAGTTTGAAAGGGGAAAGAAAAAGAAGATGAGAACACGGACAATTTGGTAAAAGAAATGATGTATATAAAGTAATATATGGTGTACAGTAGTTAATTATAATTTCTGGTATATGTTTAGCAATTTTTGGTGTATAAATAGAAATAGCCATATAATTTGTGAATCAAAACACTCTTGTCAGAAGGAGGAGCAAATAAAACGACCCCTGAAAGAATCGAACTCTCGCGGGGAAACCCCATGTACTTAGCAAGCACATGCCTTAACCACTCAGCCAAAGTGTCTTTTATGCTAGAAATAAAATGCATTGAACCATTACTACTGCGAACAAAACAAATTAACTAAAACTCAGCAAATCAACCAACCCTTTTTTGGTAAAAATATAGAACCAAAAAGAAGAAGAATGTAATTGCGAATTTGAACTCCTACCGAGAGGAATGTTCGATAGAAAACATGAAATTTGCAAGTATGCTCAATAGTTTTACAAACTAGTCCAATTTTTTTCGATAATTTTTTTGCTGTTTTTCCAAGAATAGATTTGACAGTAATAATGATTTTGACATATATATAGCGGAACTACAATATTAGTACGAATAATGGTTTTCCACATTGAATGTCGCTTATTATTTTCCTTCCATGTCGGTGCTTGTAAATTTTAGGAAAACACATGTTTCTTTTCGTACTTAGTAACTTTTGATAAAATATGTATGTGATTGAGTTACCAGACCTCCTTTATAAGGGAAATCATAATTAAAATTTTGTACATAAATGGATAAGGAAAGATTAGAGGGTATAAGCTATATAAAGGATAAAAAATGATGTGTGCAATGCTTCAACATGTAAATTATGAGTAAGTTTGAATGTGTCATAAATTTATTCATCGTATGTCAACTACATCATACAATGTAAAGTAAAAACTTGGATAACGCTCTGTTTTGTAAGTTTATTCATTTTATGCTGGCCATATAAGCTAAATGTTTTTTGTTTACATCAATGCAACAAATCGATAAACTATATATAATTTATGAATCAAAACACACTTTCAAGAGGATAAGCAAATAAAGCAACACTTGAGTGATTCGCAATCTCGTGGGGAAACCCCATGTACTTAGCTGGCACACGCCTTAACCACTCGGCCAAAGTGTCTTTTAAGATGAAAGAAAAATGCGCTGGCTCATTTTTATTGCGAATAAGACATATTAATTTAAACTTAACCAAACAAACCCTTTTTTGTAAAAAATATTGAACCAAAAAGAATAAGAATGTTATTACGAATCTGAGCTCCTACCGAGAGGAATGTTCTATTAAAAACATGCAATTTGCAAGTAAGTTCAATAATTTTGCAAACATGTTCAATTCTTTTCGATCATCTTTTTGTTGTTTTTCCAAGAATAGAATTGACAGTAATAATGATTTTGACGTATAAATCGTTTCAGGAAGTACAATATTAGTATGAATAATGATTTTACACATTAAATGTCACGTGTTATTTTCATTCTATGTCGGCGCCAGTAAATTTTAGGAAAACACATGTTTGTTTTCAAACTTAGTGAATTTTGATAAAATATGTATGTGAATTATTTAATCATGAAATCTAAAATTTCAATTAAGAAAACATTCAGAAATAATGTCTAATTTAGAAGTGTTGATTTATTTTGTAAAATTACAGTAATTTTGTTGAAATTGATTTTTTTTCAAAAAGTTTTCAAAAGTTACAATATTAGTAAAAGAAATAAATTTCATTTTATTGAATTTTACTCAATATTATGTAGAATTTAAAATTTTGGGTAATTGTGTTTTAAGTTTGAAAGATGAAAGAAAAAGAAGATGAGAACATGGACAATTTGGTAAAAGAAACGATGTATATAAAGTAATAAATGGTGTACAAAGTTTATTATAATTTATGGTATATGTTTAGCAATTTTTGTTCTATAAATAGAAATAGCCATATAATTTGTGAATCAAAACACTGTTGTCAGAAGGAGAAGCAAATAAAACGACACCTGAGAGATTCGAACTCTCGCGGGGAAACCCTATGTACTTAGCAGGCACACGCTTTAATCACTCGGCCAAAGTGTCTTTTATACTAAAAATAAAATGCATTGAATCATTACTATCGCGAACAAAACAAAATAATTAAAACTCACCAAACCAACCAACCATTTTTTGGTAAAAATATTGAACCAAAAATAAGAAGAATGTAATTGCGAATTTGAACTCCTGCCGAGGGGAATGTTCTATAGATAACATGAAATTTGCAAGTATGTTCAATAGTTTTGCAAACAAGTCCAATTTTTTTTCGATTATTTTTTTGCTGTTTCTCCAAGAATAAATTTGACAGTAATAATGATTTCGACATATATATCGCGGAACTACAATATTAGTATGAATAATGGTTTTCCACATTGAATATCGCGTATTATTTTCCTTCTATGTCGGTGCTTGTAAATTTTAGGAAAACACATGTTCATTTTCGTACTTAGTAACTTCTGATAAAATATATATGTGATTGAGTTACCAGACCTCCTTTATAAGGGAAATCTTAATTAAATTTTTTTACATGAATGGATAAGGAAAGATTAGAGAGTATAAGCTATATAAAGGATAAAAAATGATGTGTGCAATGCTTGAACTTGTAAATTATGAGTAAGTTTGAATGTGTCATAAATTTATTCATCTTAAATTAACTACATCATACAATGTAAAGTAAAAACTTGGATAACGCTCCGTTTTGTAAGTTTATTCATTTTATGCTGGCCATATATGCTAAATGTTTTTTGTTTACATCAATGCAACAAATCGATAAGCTATATATAATTTATGAATCAAAACACACTTTCAAAAGGATGAGCAAATAAAACGACACTTGAGTGACTCACAATCTCATGAGGAAACCCCATGTACTTAGCTAGCACACGCCTTAACCACTCGGCCAAAGTGTCTTTTATGATGAAAGTAAAGTGCATTGGCTCAATTTTATTGTGAATAAAACAGATTAATTAAAACTTAACCAAACCAACCTTTTTGGTTAAAAATATTGAACCAAAAAGAAGAAGATTGTTATTGCAAATCTGAGCTCCTGCCGAGAGGAATGTTCTATTAAAAACATGCAATTTGCAAGTAAGTTCAACAGTTTTGCAAACATGTTCAGTTTTTTTCGATCATCTTTTTGCTGTTTTTTCAAGAATAGAATTGACAGTAATAATGATTTTGACGTATATATCAATTCAGGAAGTACAATATTAGTATGAATAATGGTTTTCCACATTAAATATCACGTGTTATTTTCATTCTACGTCGGTCCCTGTAAATCTTATGGTGTACAATATATGGTGTACAATAGTTTATTATAATTTCTGGTATATGTTTAGCAATTTTTGGTGTATAAATAGAAATAGCCATATAATTTGTGAATCAAAACAGTCTTGTCAGAAGGAGGAGCAAATAAAACGACACCTGAGAGATTCGAACTCTCGCGGGGAAACCCCATCTACTTAGCAGGCACACGCCTTAACCACTCGACCAAAGTGTATTTTATGCTAAAAATAAAATGCATTGAATGATTACTATTGCGAACAAAACAAATTAATTAAAACTTACCAAACCAACCAACCCTCTTTTGGTAAAAATATTGAACCAAAAAGAAGGAGAATGTAACTGCGAATTTGAACTCCTGTCGAGAAGAATGTTCTATAGAAAACATGAAATTTGCAAGTATGTTCAATAGTTTTGCAAACAAGTCCAATTTTTTTCGATCATTTTTTTGATGTTTTTCCAAGAATAGATCTGACAGTAATAATGATTTGGACATATATATCGCGGAACTACAATATTAGTATGAACAATGGTTTTTCAAGTTGAATGTCACGTATTATTTTCCTTCTATGTCGGTGCTTGTAAATTTTTGGAAAACACATGTTTATTTTCGTACTTAGTAACTTCTGATAAAATATGTATGTGATTGAGTTACCAGACCTCCTTTATAAGGGAAATCATAATTAAAATTGTATACATAAATGGATAAGGAAAGATTAGAGGGTATAGGCTATATAAAGGATAAAAAATGAAGTGTGGAATGCTTGAACTCGTAAATTATGAGTAAGTTTGAATGTGTCATAAATTTATTCGTCGTAAATTAACTACATCATACAATGTAAAGTAAAAACTTGGATAACGCTCCATTTTGTAAGTTTATTCATTTTACGCTGGCCATATAAGCTGAATGTTTTTTGTTTACATCAATGCAACAAATCGATAAACTATATATAATTTATGAATCAAAACACACTTTCAAAAGGATGAGCATATAAAACGACACTTAAGTGATTCGCAATCTCCTGGGGAAACCCCATGTACTTAGCTAGCACACGCCTTAACCACTCGGCCAAAGTGTCTTTTATGATGAAAGTAAAATTTATTGGCTCATTTTTATTGCGAATAAAACAGATTAATTAAAACTTAAACAAACCAACCCTTTTTTGTTAAAAATATTGAACCAAAAAGAAGAAGAATGTTATTGCGAATCCGAGCTCCTACCGAGAGGAATGTCCTATTAAAAACATGCAATTTGCAAGTAAGTTCAACAGTTTTGCAAACATGTTCAATTTTTTTCGATCATCTTTTTGCTGTTTTTCCAAGAATAGAATTGACAGTAATAATGATTTTGACGTATAAATCGATTCAGGAAGTGCAATATTAGTATGAATAATGGTTTTCCACATTAAATGTCACGTGTTATTTTCATTCTACGTCGGTGCCTACAAATTTTAGGAAAACACATGTTTGTTTTCATACTTAGTGAATTTTGATAAAATATGTATGTGCTTGAGTTACCAAACCTCCGTTATAAGGGAAATGATAATTAAACTTTTATACATAAATGGAAATGGAAAGATTAGATGGTACACGGTATAAAAAGGAAAAAAATGATTCGTGCAATACTTGAACTTGTAAATTATGGTAGGTTTATGTCGACTAATTACAAAACTTGCTGTGAAATGTGTCATAAATTTATTCATCTTAAGTTGACTACATCATACAATGTAAAGTAAAAACTTGGACAACACTCCATTTTGTAAGTTTATTCATTTTATGCTGGCCATATAAGCTAAATGTTTTTTGTTTACATTATTGCAACAAATCGATAAACCATATATAATTTAGAAAATTTTACTTATACACCAAAAACAACTTAACATACACCATTATTTTTCTATATTAGTATGAGTAATGGTATTCTACATTGAATGTCTCGTATTATTTTCCTTCTGTGCCGGTGCTTGTAAATTTTAGGAAAACACATGTATATTTTCGTACTTAGTAAACTCTGATAAAATATGTATGTGATTGAGTTACCAGACCGCCTTTATAAGGGAAATCATAATTAAAATTTTATACATAAATGGATAAGGAAAGATTAGAGGGTACAAGCTATATAAAGGATAAAAAATGGTGTGTGCAATGCTTGAACTTGTAAATTATGAGTAAGTTTGAATGTGTCAAAAATTTATTCATCGTAAATTAACTAGATCATAAAATGTAAAGTAAAAACTTGGATAACGCTCCGTTTTGTAAGTTTATTCATTTTATGCTGGTCATATAAGCTAAATGTTTTTTGTTTACATCAATGCAACAAATCGATAAACTATATATAATTTATGAATCAAAACACACTTTCAAAAGGATGAGCAAATAAAACGACACTTGAGTGATTCGCAATCTCGTGGGGAAACCCCATGTACTTAGCTAGCACACGCTTTAACCACTCGGCCAAAGTGTCTTTTATGATTGAAGTAAAATGAATTGGCTCATTTTTATTGCGAATAAAACAGATTAATTAAAACATAACCAAACCAACCCTTTTTTGTTAAAAATATTGAACCAAAAAGAAGGAGAATGTTATTGCGAATCTGAGCTCCTGCCGAGAGGAATGTTCCATTAAAAACATGCAATTTGCAAGTAAGTTCAATAGTTTTGCAAACATGTTAAATTTTTTTCGATCATCTTTTTGCTGTTTTTCCAAGAATAGAATTGACAGTAATAATGATTTTGACGTATAAATCGATTCAGGAAGTACAATATTAGTATGAATAATGGTCTTCCACATTAAATGTCACATGTTATTTTCATTCTACGTCGGTGCTTGTAAATTTTAGGAAAACACATGTTTATTTTCATACTTAGTAAATTTTGATAAAATATGTATGTGATTGGGTTACCAAACCTCCCTCGTAAAGGAGATTATATTTAAACTTTTATACATAAATGGAAGAGGATTTTCTTTTAAAGGGCAAACTTTGGAAATTTTTGGATGAAAAGTATGGGAAATTTCAAAACTAGGGAGAAGGACACATTTACACTAAAGGTGGAATTCAGGGGGCCCACTAACATTTTCCCATTTACACTGTCGTTTGGCCTTCTCACTAAATTTTAAACTTTCCATACTTTTCACCCATTTTTTTGTTAAGTTTGTCCTTCTCCGTATTTTCCACTAAATGGAAATGGAAAGATTAGAAGGTACAAGGTATAAAAAGGAAAAAAAATGATGTGTACAATACTTGAACTTGTAAATTATGGTAGGTTTAAGTCGACTAATTACAAAACTTGCTGTGAAATATGTCTTAAATTTATTCATCTTAAGTTGACTACATCATACAATGTAAAGTAAAAAACTTGGATATTACTCTATTTTGTAAGTTTATTCATTTTATGCTGGCCATATAAGCTAAGCGTTTTTTGTTTACATTACGAGTGGAAATCTGTGCGATGCACGGGAGCATAGACTTTTAAGTGTTTCTGTTTGCATGCATCAATAAGCGGTGAGAATACATTGTATAGTAGCAAGATATAGTGTAAGTGATACAAGTATGTGTTAGGATTTATACTGTATAAAATAAAATTTGAAGCAAGAAGTAAATAATGCATCTATAGAATGTAGGAACAGGTTGCACGTAGGGTAAACAGTATAAAATTTTATGTATCTTTATTGAGTTGATGAAAATATATGTGTATTATATGATGAATTAGGCAACCATATTGTGTGATATTGTGCATTGGTTGAAGACGATGAGGGAAGAAAAAATGAGTATAGAATTATGATATGCATAAGTTAATAATGAGAAACTAAGCAGAAGGTTCTATTATGAGCATGAATTATTTAACACACATGCAAAATAAACACACATCAATGGTAAGTGACAAATTACGGTCATGGAGCTATGTCATTGGATACTACGAAAGGGGAAGAAATGTGGTAAAAATACAACTACAATAATTGATTTTATAGAAAACGTAACGTACGTGGAAGCTTTAAATACTTGGGCAGTTAATGAGAATGGAAGCAATAAAAATTCAACTATTAAGAGTCGTAAGGGAGTAAATTACGTTGTTCATTTGGATGAGTGAATCAGCTAAAAAGAACAAATCTGGTAGTAGGAAATTATTTTGAAAAATGAAACATGCTGTGTTAATTGCCTTGTTTTCAGGCTTTAGGACATGATAATTTTCAACCATGGAAGTTATGGGTAGACATGCATACTGGTATCAAAAACATTATTCTGCTCAATTGCATGCATGCATTTAATACCAATTAAACAATACGTAAACTGCATTTAACACATGTTGCATGCGTGCATTTAATACATGCATTGTACCTAAATGACATATTATGAAAATCACTGCTCTTCCCATGTCAACGATCAACGTATAACCTCTCACGGTATGATATTTAATAGTAAAAGGTAACAACTATGACTAAATAGTCATGTTTGCACAACCAAAAAAGCTTATTTTTTCACAATAGCAAATAATAATAACATCTTCAAATTTAATCATCCCAGCATCTAAACATCTGTTTGAGTACACGTAAAATTGTGTAGTTCTCGATAATCACGTTCGTACTCCAATGCGTTGAATGCAAGCAAAGCTGCAAATATTAATAAATAAAAGGTGGTTAAACTTAACATGGTGTTGTTATATAGAAGTAAATTCTAGTAATGGTGGGCGTACCGAAACATTTCTTAAAAGCCATTCAAAGTTTTTCGGTTTCTTTTTGTATTCTCTTTGTGTTCTAGCACAACATTATCCAATGTCTAGAGCGTGAAGTGATTAATGTAAGTAGGATTGATGATAAAATATAAGGAGCATAGGAACATATATTGAAAGCCATACTTCACTCTCCATGGTTGATCTTTGTATTGGTCATGTGATGCGTGCAAATTTCATAGGTTATTTTAGATAAACACGTCGGCCCTTTAAAATTTGGGTTAATATTACATATTACTAATTAAAAATTAAAATATGTAAGTATGTAGAAGGAGGATACTTACATGATTGTCAAATACAGTGACATGGACCCCATATGCATGTAGAAGATCTACAATTTTAGAAACAATAACATTTCCATTCTCTAAAATGTAACGGGCCGGATTTTTGACCATTTTACTTTGGATATATAATTATGTTTTAAATATTATTATTGGAATATCTATGGATTAATTCGTGTATTAAAACGAAGTTTAAACGTATAATTTATACTTATTTAAAAACGAGCTCGTAATGGCGCTGCAGTTCGTAATATTCAGTTTTGAACATCGATTGAGTATACAGGATCCGATATAAGTCGGAATTTCGTGAAACAAGAAACGTTGGAACCGTATTGATTATAATTTTCATATGAAAGAGAAAAATCTAGATTTCATATTATAATTTGTTAGTTATGGTCAATTCAAATTTTAAAATAGTCGCTATGAAAACCGTTAATAAATGATAACGTTTATTTTATAAATTTAATAACGTTTTTTATGTATTTTAGATTCTGGTTAACTTGAAATTTTTTATAGTGAGTTATAATTCGATCTTTGATCTGAAGTGAGATACTATGCTAGTCGGGCATATATGTGGATATTTATTTATTTTTGAATTTAAAAGCTTCGGTATTTGTTTAGTAATTTATCGATATACCTTCTTTATAAACTAATTATATAATTATGGACATTATTTGTACGTATATACATATGGAACTGGAAGTATTAATACAAAGAAACAATATATATATATATATATATATATTTGTTGTGCAAAGGCAAAACATATACATGTTCTTGGCGAAAAACAAATAAAACAGTACATAGACAACTAAGAAAGAAAAGAAAACAAAATCAGTCAAACCAAATCAGGTAATATAAGTAATAAAGAACATGGAAATCAAGAGGAAGTTTCAAACAAAATCCATTCAACAATTAAGTTAAGCAGCATATATAGAAAAAAGAAAAATACAATAAGATAAGAACAGTGGGTTTTTAATCAAGTCTCCGATATTCAAGATTTGTCCACATTATCACTTCTTGTTTAATTCTGAGCAGCGCATATGCATTAGTTCATAGCGGGAAAATGTATAAGGGACATCAAGAGGTAATCGTTATGCCATGTAATGTGATGTAAACTAGTTGGAGACAAAAGTAGCATGATAAGAAAAACTATAGCAGCTTGACATAAGTAGTCTAACGTGATAGAACCCAAATCAGTACAGTAGGCCAATGCAGCATACTTTACAGAAAAAAAAGAAACAAACAAACAACTTCACAAAATTGTTTGCCAAGCTAAATCCAACCAACTTAAACGCTGACATGAACAACAGAACTGAGTAGCAAATAAACAAAGAAGAAATAGGAGAAGAGAAATATATTATAAAACTGTTTTTCACATGTATTCACCACTGTACAGAATCTTTTGCTTTGCCCATTACCACAAGCTTTAATACACTAACATGAACTGATTCCAAAACAAAAAATCAAATACAGTAGACTAGGAAAATATATGGTAGTCTAGGAGCACCTTTCCACGTCCTCTATTATGTACAAATCTTTTGCCAAGATTTATTTACTAGTGTGCTTCTGCACCAAGATTTTTCATACCCATGTGCTTTTTTACCATGATGTTTGCCAAGCCGAATCTACAAACTGAACTCACCCCGTACATCAGCGCATGTTGGCTTCGTCAGATTTTCACCATTACTGTTGTTGATAAATGACAGCACGCTGTGGGAAAAGGGGACTACTCGTCCAAACAGTACACTTAACCTATCTTCCACAGTAGCCTGCATACCCTAGTAAAAGGGACAAGTCATGTCTGAAGCCCTCAAAATCCATCAACACAGTGTGTTTTCCCTTCAAATCCCCTCACTTCAACAGACCAATGCAACAGCAACGACATGAAGTGAATATGCATAGCCGCGCAGACCTACTGAACGGACTTTGTTCTTATCTCAAAACCCCAAACACCTATAAATACCACTGCAAACCAAAATACTTCCTCAAACCAAAAACAGCTCACTCCATAACAGATCAAATTCGTGACTAAACACCCAAACTGATTCACACATTAGCAGAAAAATGGAAGTAACCCATTTGATTTTACCCACCCCATAAATCGCTCCATCCACATAATTATTCACTAAATTATTAAACAGCAAATCACGAAAAGGGAGGAGAGCTGAGCGCTAACCTGAATTGGTGAAAATCAAATCGATCTGGAGGACCGGATCTTAGTTGAAAGGCGTGACTTTTGGACCGAACAGGGGGCTGACGGAAGGAGCTGAGAGGAGGGGATTCAAGCCGAGGAAGCAGCGGGCTAGGGCGCCTGATCTGGGGTGCTCGCCGAATCTCCGATGCAACATTGGAGCAAGGGGGCGCCGCGATTATTTCTGGTGAGCGTGATTATTTTGAACAAGAGAAAAAAAATATATATGAAGAGTGTTGAGTAAAGTAAGAGGCGGCTGCTTCTTTTGTTGGGTGGAAAGGGGTTTTAACGTGATTTGTTTGGGCCTTAAGGTGGTTGGGCCGACCAGTAAAAGAAATGGCCTGTTGAGGTTTATTAACTTCTAATCAGCACAAATTATTGTGAAGTATAAGTAACTAATTTTGTTTTTAACTATTAATGATTTTATAATATTTTAAATCGTGATAGAGGTTTAAAACCATTTGGCCAGGGTCTGGAATAGCAACCATGGTTTGGGACAGAACAGGCTCAGATGAAGCAATGGAAAAAGAAAGTCGAGCAGTATTATTTTAATTAGTCGTTAATCTAATTAATTAATTTGTTAATAAAATTAAATTTCAAAACAGTAACAGCGTATTTATATTTTATCAGAACTGGTCGATACAAAATAAGTGGGAACCGGATTAAAAGGAACGACGTTATGGAACGGTATTGAATCAAACGGGTTGGAGTTATCTGGAACAAACCGGTTACAGAACACAGGCCAAGGTGAGTTAATTCTCACACCTTCCGGAATTCTGTGATGTGGTACATTCACAGTAAAATAAAATTTACAGTTAACAGTTTAAATTGGTTGATTGGATGCGATGGATGCAAATTGTTTGTTTACTGTTTGATTGATTGCAGTTGTTTATCTCATCAATTATTTTATGCGTATATTATTTCAAACTGACATCTGTGATGCAGAGAAGGAAAGGATGGAGAAATCTGACCGGATTCCTCGAGTAAACTGTATTTTTGGTTGTTATGCATTTATATGAATTGTTTGCTCTGACTGACACCAAAACCTGTTTGATTGTTGATGGTTGAATATATATCCACCGGTGTGGTGTTTAAAATCTACCGATAGTGTTGATTTGGGAACTGACAGTGAAAATCAGTTAAAGGATAACTGAGATGCGTGGTAAATAAATTCAACTGTTTTTACTTGAAAGGATATTTGAACTAAATTGATTTGAATATCTGGATTATTTGTTAAACGCGACGGGAAAATGTGAAGTGTTAGTTAATGTTGGATTAACTATAATTAAGGTGGTTATCGAGATGGTTGGCATTAATTATTTGATAAGCTTTGAAAGTGGTAATGATGCTGACCAATTTTAATATAATTTATATTAAAATAAATTAATATTTTAAGTAATAATAGTTAAAGCAATGATTTCTAATCGGAATACAATATAGAGGTGTTTTGGTGACGATAAGTCTGATCAGAGGAGTGATAAGAGTTATAAGAGATGTACAATCCGAGTGTTCAAACGAGGTGGGTAAATTGGATTGGTAAGTACATTTAGGGAAATTTCAATTGAGCGAACCATGGTAAAAGAATAAGGATTACAACTGTAAACAAAAGACATAAAGTTGGGTTGTTTTAAACATTAGTAATGGATTTTGAAATAAAAGATCCACATTAACGAGTTTTATTTAAAGGAAGTGGAAAACGTATTTTTTTTAATCCAAATGAAATCTATGATAAGAATGCCATATAAATGGGAATATATTATTTGACGAGTAGTTTTATTAGAAATCAAAGTGTTAAAAGCAAGGTATGATTTAAGTTAAAAGTGGCGTTATTGGACATTTACTTAACCAAACAAATTAAGTAAAGAGACGACATTGCAAGAAGATTTCAAATGTAAGGAGCGACCCATGGAAGTCCGTTGAAATCGAGATGGTAAGTGAGGGTTGGTAAAATGTTTAAGTTACAAACTGGTATTCATTTTGAGTTAAGAACGTTGTCGATCAAGGTCTGAGAGATAACTAAAATGCCCCAACTTGGTTAGCTTCACTATTTTCGAGGAATGATATTAGTTTGGGAGTAAGCGAAAGTGTGGAAATTGGATTTATCCTATACGAGGAATATCGAACTCAAATGCAAAGTTTTGGGAAAATAAATAACATGGCAATATTAGTTTCAAAGAAATAAGAATATTGATTTCAAGTTATATCAAATATTTGTTATTTAATTAGGTTTGATCGAATATAGTTGGAGTCAATCAAACCATAGTTAGTCAGAAAGATTTACCATTGCGTACGACTGCTAGCGAAATTCGCAGGGCTGCAGATAGCCTACAACGGTCGGATGTTTCCTGAGGGAATCAGGCGTAACCATTGTGATCGCTGCGATCTAGAGTCAAGCGATTAGAGTTAAGTCGAATATTAGAGTTAATTAACGAGTTTGTCAAATATATTTTAAAAGGCCAAGTCATGCCAAGTACTAAATCAACAAACTTAGTTTATTCACACTATTGTTATTTGATAGTTAAATCACCGACTATCAAACCTGACCAATACGGTTGTTGGTATGGAAAGACCGGGATCGAATTTAGATTCAAAAACCATTCCGACCAACAAATACGTGAAGAGATCCGAAGATGATCGAGATGGAGCATTGAAGACCGTGGATCTTCATAAGCAGAAGAGTTACTTATAATCTCTGGTTTAGCGGCTAGAGATAAACTGTGGTTCTGTCGTGGTTGGAATCCACGGGTTGCAAGGACTTCTCGCTACTGATCCATGGGGCGATTCCTATATGAGATGCAGTAGGAGAGTACCTTCGATTCATCCTGTTCCTGGATGACTTGTATGGACGAGTGTCTGACATAGTATTTTCAAAGGAGTCACGTACGTTGATATTTTCAAACGTACCAGGTTGATGGCGGAGAAGTGCACATTCTCTTAGCTTATCAACTGGAGTATTTTTGTGGATGTCAATTAGTGATATCCAGAGGATCTGACGATGTGGCATTCAAAGTGAATGATGACCAGATGTATTCTAGCCTCAAGCCTCATCAACCGGGAGGTGACAAAAGTCGGGCAGGCAGCATGGCTATGTGGGTCGCTCCCATTAGGGTGTATGATCGCCTATCTAGAGAAATTTCATTTGCTTCTTTAATCTATGTTTCGATGCTGTCCCTTTTCGGGCAGGCGGTTGCTGATCCCAATCGTCGGTGATATACATTCGATACACTCAAGCGAAATGAGTGGTCAGTCATGTGAGGGCCGGGTTGCAAGACGTTCTTGTTGAACCCAGTGTATTCGTCTCTAGAGATACACAGTCGGAAGGTGGTCCCATACCTTGTCAAGTTGGAAATCCAATATCCAATAAGCGCCCGCGGTTTTGGTTTGTATACTATATATGGGGAGCACGAGATGCAAGCGTTCCTCTAGATTGCTATTTACTTGTATTTAGTCATTATGATAATATCATAGAAAGATATTGATTTCAAAAATGGTTTGGGTTATAGTAAGGTAAAAACCGTCCGTGTTTATGTGTGGACTGGTCTTAATATTATCCTTTGATTTCATAAAGGATTTTTCAAAGTTAAACAAGTTGTGTGTTCTGTGAATTTATCACTGATAGTATTCCAGACTGACCCGGTGTATTTTGTTTTAAATCAAATGTGCTCGGGTCAGATCGAGTATGTTCCAGGTTAGGTTTCGCTTGGAGTTTCAGGAGCTAGAAGCAGGGGCTTCACCATTAGTTATATAAAGTTATTTTCCGCTGTGACTGATGTATGTTGTACTCTGATGATTGGTATGTATATACAGTTCTTCTGTTTAAAGATATTTGATATTATATTTTATTCGTTCCGCTGTGAGATCTGATGTGTTCTTCTTCTTTCTTCTATTCTAATATTTCTTTCTTCCTTTTCTCACCCTCTAAATTCTTTCTCATGACAATCTGGGGGTTTGATACTTGGGTTTTTGGCAAGCGATACGGGTTTATGTATTGTTGTCAGAAACTCGAGCGTCGAGTTTTTCCTCGGGGCGTTACAGTGGTATCAGAGCTATTGGTTTAGTAATAACCTTGGCTCTATGGCGTAACTCGATAGAGATGGGGTTAGTAACACCCTAGATTGAGTTTGAGTGTGTGTATATATATATATATATGAGAGCGTATTTGTAAATTTTATATACAAATGTTTTGTATTGTGTCGTTTGATCGGTTCAAGTGTTGAAAAGCACTGAACTGGTAATGAACACAATATTATTTTTGTAGAAGGGGTAAATGAAATAATTTTACCCTGAATTTATTTTTGTATTGAAAAGAAATAATTTTCTAAAATTATTTAAATATGGTGTGTTAGTTGATTTTGAATAAATTCAAATTGGATTAAGGATTTGAATTGGAACTTAAACTTGCTTAAGTGAAATCGAAGTAAATCAGTAATAATTATATTGGAATTGAATTAAGAAATAATGTTGTAATTAAATAAAATTGATTTAGATTTGAAAATTTAATGAATAATAATTAAATAGAAATCAATCGAATAGTGATTGGTTGATGTTCAAATATGTTGAATTAAATTCAATAGTAATATTGAATGTGAATTTAGTTGATTTGATTGAACTTGTTGTGCCTTGGTTGTTGATTGATTGTTGTCTGCTTGTTAGATTGGTAGATATAATCCAGCCATGGGTTGATAAAGAGTTAAACTGAAACTCAGAAAAATGAAGTGTTATTTAAATATTTTTAATGGGATTTGCAACATTTTTTCTTACCTTAGCAATTTCGGGGACGAAATTATTTTAAGGGGGGAAGAATGTAAGGGCCCAGATTTTTGACCATTTTACTTTGGATATTTAATTATGTTTTAAATATTATTATTGGAATATTTATGGATTAATTCGTGTATTAAAACGAAGTTTAAACGTATAATTTATACTTATTTAAAAACGAGCTCGTAATGGCGCTGCAGTTCGTAATATTCAGTTTTGAACTTCGATTGAGTATACAGGATCCGATATAAGTCGGAATTTCGTGAAACAAGAAACGTTGGAACCATATTGATTATAATTTTCATATGAAAGAGAAAATTCTAGATTTCATATTATAATTTGTTAGTTATGGTCAATTCAAATTTTAAAATAGTCGCTATGAAAACCGTTAATAAATGATAACGTTTATTTTATAAATTTAATAACGTTTTTTATGTATTTTAGATTCTGGTTAACATGAAATTTTTTTTAGTGAGTTATAATTCGATCTTTGATCTGAAGTGAGATACTATGCTAGTCGGGCATATATGTGGATATTTATTTATTTTTGAATTTAATAGCTTCGGTATTTGTTTAGTAATTTATCGATATACCTTCTTTATAAACTAATTATATAATTATGGATATTATTTGTACGTATATACATATGGAACTGGAAGTATTAATACAAAGAAGCAATATATATATATATATATATTTGTTGTGCAAAGGCAAAACATATACATGTTCTTGGCGAAAAACAAATAAAACAGTACATAGACAACTAAGAAAGAAAAGAAAACAAAATCAGTCAAACCAAATCAGGTAATATAAGTAATAAAGAACATGGAAATCAAGAGGAAGTTTCAAACAAAATCCATTCAACAATTAAGTTAAGCAGCATATATAGAAAAAGAAAAATACAATAAGATAAGAACAGTGGGTTTTTAATCAAGTCTCCGATATTCAAGATTTGTCCACATTATCACTTCTTGTTTAATTCTGAGCAGCGCATATGCATTAGTTCATAGCGGGAAAATGTATAAGGGACATCAAGAGGTAATCGTTATGCCATGTAATGTGATGTAAACTAGTTGGAGACAAAAGTAGCATGATAAGAAAAACTAGAGCAGCTTGACATAAGTAGTCTAACGTGATAGAACCCAAATCAGTACAGTAGGCCAATGCAGCATACTTTACAGAAAAAAAAGAAACAAACAAACAACTTCACAAAATCGTTTGCCAAGCTAAATCCAACCAACTTAAACGCTGACGTGAACAACAGAACTGAGTAGCAAATAAACAAAGAAGAAATAGGAGAAGAGAAATGTATTATAAAACTGTTTTTCACATGTATTCACCACTGTACAGAATCTTTTTCTTTGCCCATTACCACAAGCTTTAATACACTAACATGAACTGATTCCAAAACAAAAAATCAAATATAGTAGACTAGGAAAATATATGGTAGGCTAGGAGCACCATTCCACGTCCTGTATTATGCACAAATCTTTTGCCAAGATTTATTTACTAGTGTGCTTCTGCACCAAGATTTTTCATACCCATGTGCTTTTTTACCATGATGTTAGCCAAGCCGAATCTACAAACTGAACTCACCCCGTACATCAGCGCATGTTGGCTTCGTCAGATTTTCACCATTACTGTTGTTGATAAATGACAGCACGCTGTGGGAAAAGGGGACTACTCGTCCAAACAGTACACTTAACCTATCTTCCACAGTAGCCTGCATACCCTAATGAAAGGGACAAGTCATGTCTGAAGCCCTCAAAATCCATCAACACAGTGTGTTTTCCCTTCAAATCCCCTCACTTCAACAGACCAATGCAACAGCTACGACATGAAGTGAATATGCATAGCCGCGCAGACCTACTAAACGGACTTTGTTCTTATCTCAAAACCCCAAACACCTATAAATACCACTGCAAACCAAAATACTTCCTCAAACCAAAAACAGCTCACTCCATAACAGATCAAATTCGTGACTAAACACCCAAACTGATTCACACATTAGCAGAAAAATGGAAGTAACCCATTTGATTTTGCCCACCCCATAAATCTTTCCATCCACATAATTATACACTAAATTATTAAACAGCAAATCATGAAAAGGGAGGAGAGCTGAGCGCTAACCTGAATTGGTGAAAATCAAATCGATGTGGAGGACCGGATCTTAGTTGAAAGGCGTGACTTTTGGACCGAACAGGGGGCTGACGGAAGGAGCTGAGAGGAGGGGATTCAAGCCGAGGAAGCGGCGGGCTAGGGCGCCTGATCTGGGGTGCTCGCCGGATCTCCGATGCAACGTTGGAGCAAGGGGGCGCCGCGATTATTTCTGGTGAGCGTGATTATTTTGAACAAGAGAAAAAAATAATATATGAAGAGTGTTGAGTAAAGTAAGAGGCGGCTGCTTCTTTTGTTGGGTGGAAAGGGGTTTTAACGTGATTTGTTTGGGCCTTAAGGTGGTTAAGCCGACCAGTAAAAGAAATGGCCTGTTGAGGTTTATTAACTTCTAATCAGCACAAATTATTGTGAAGTATAAGTATCTAATTTTGTTTTTAACTATTAATGATTTTATAATATTTTAAATCGTGATAGAGGTTTAAAACCATTTGGCCAGGGTCTGGAATAGCAACCATGGTTTGGGACAGAACAAGCTCAGATGAAGCAATGGAAAAAGAAAGTCGAGCGGTATTATTTTAATTAGTCGTTATTCTAATTAATTAATTAGTTAATAAAATTAAATTTCAAAACAGTAACAACGTATTTATATTTTATCAGAACTGGTCGATACAAAATAAGTGGGAACCGGATTAAAAGGAACGACGTTATGGAACGTTATTGAATCAAACGGGTTGGAGTTATCTGGAACAAACCGGTTACAGAACACAGGCCAAGGTGAGTTAATTCTCACACCTTCCGGAATTCTGTGATGTGGTACATTCACAGTAAAATAAAATTTACAGTTAACAGTTTAAATTGGTTGATTGGATGCGATGGATGCAAATTGTTTGTTTACTGTTTGATTGATTGCAGTTGTTTATCTCATCAATTATTTTATGCGTGTATTATTTCAAACTGACATCTGTGATGCAGAGAAGGAAAGGTTGGAGAAATATGACCGGATTCCTCGAATAAACTGTATTTTTGGTTGTTATGCATTTATATGAATTGTTTGCTCTGACTGACACCAAAACCTGTTTGATTGTTGATGGTTGAATATATATCCACCGGTGTGGTGTTTAAAATCTACCGATAGTGTTGATTTGGGAACTGACAGTGAAAATCAGTTAAAGGATAACTGAGATGCATGGTAAATAAATTCAACTGTTTTTACTTGAAAGGTTATTTGAACTAAATTGATTTGAATATCTGGATTATTTGTTAAACGCGACGGGAAAATGTGAAGTGTTAGTTACTGTTCGATTAACTATAATTAAGGTGGTTATCGAGATGGTTGGCATTAATTATTTGATAAGCTTTGAAAGTGGTAATGGTGCTGACCAATTTTAATATAATTTATATTAAAATAAATTATTATTTTAAGTAATAATAGTTAAAGCAATGATTTCTAATCGGAATACAATATAGAGGTGTTTTGGTGACGATAAGTCTGATCAGAGGAGTGATAAGAGTTATAAGAGATGTACAATCCGAGTGTTCAAACGAGGTGGGTAAATTGGATTGGTAAGTACATTTAGGGAGTTTTCAATTGAGCGAACCATGGTAAAAGAATAAGGATTACAACTGTAAACAAAAGACATAAAGTTGGGTTGTTTTAAACATTAGTAATGGATTTTGAAATAAAAGATCCAAATTAACGAGTTTTATTTAAAGGAAGTGGAAAACGTATTTTTTTAATCCAAATGAAATCTATGATAAGAATGACATATAAATGGGAATAGATTATTTGACGAGTAGTTTTATTAGAAATCAAAGTGTTAAAAGCAAGGTATGATTTAAGTTAAAAGTGGCGTTATTGGACATTTACTTAACCAAACAAATTAAGTAAAGAGACGACATTGCAAGAAGATTTCAAATGTAAGGAACGACCCATGGAAGTCCGTTGAAATCGAGATGGTAAGTGAGTGTTGGTAAAATGTTTAAGTTAAAAACTGGTATTCATTTTGAGTAAAGAACGTTGTCGATCAAGGTCTAAGAGGTAACTAAAATGCCCCAACTTGGTTGGCTTCACTATTTTCGAGGAATGATATTAGTTTGGGAGTAAGCGAAAGTGTGGAAATTGGATTTATCCTATACGAGGAATATCGAACTCAAATGCAAAGTTTTGGGAAAATAAATAACATGGCAATATTAGTTTCAAAGAAATAAGAATATTGATTTCAAGTTATATCAATTATTTGTTATTTAATTAGGTTTGATCGAATTTAGTTGGAGTCAATCAAACCATAGTTAGTCAGAAAGATTTACCATTGCGTACGACTGCTAGCGAAATTCGCAGGGCTGCAGATAGCCTACAACGGTCGGATGTTTCCTGAGGGGATCAGGCGTAACCATTGTGATCGCTGCGATCTAGAGTCAAGCGATTAGAGTTAAGTCGAATATTAGAGTTAATTAACGAGTTTGTCAAATATATTTTAAAAGGCCAAGTCATGCCAAGTACTAAATCAACAAACTTAGTTTATTCACACTATTGTTATTTGATAGTTAAATCACCGACTATCAAACCTGACCAATACGGTTGTTGGTATGGAAAGACCGGGATCGAATTTAGATTCGAAAACCATTCCGACCAACAAATACGTGAAGAGATCCGAAGATGATCGAGATGGAGCATTGAAGACCGTGGATCTTCATAAGCAGAAGAGTTACTTATAATCTCTGGTTTAGCGGCTAGAGATAAACTGTGGTTCTGTCGTGGTTGGAATCCACGGGTTGCAAGGACTTCTCGCTACTGATCCATGGGGCGATTCCTATATGAGATGCAGTAGGAGAGTACCTTCGATTCATCCTGTTCCTGGATGACTTGTATGGACGAGTGTCTGACATAGTATTTTCAAAGGAGTCACGTACGTTGATATTTTCAAACGTACCAGGTTGATGGCGGAGAAGTGCACATTCTCTTAGCTTATCAACTGGAGTATTTTTGTGGATGTCAATTAGTGATATCCAGAGGATCTGACGATGTGGCATTCAAAGTGAATGATGACCAGATGTATTCTAGCCTCAAGCCTCATCAACCGGGAGGTGACAAAAGTCGGGCAGGCAGCATGGCTATATGGGTCGCTCCCATTAGGGTGTATGATCGCCTATCTACAGAAATTCCATTTGCTTCTTTAATCTATGTTTCGATGCTGTCCCTTTTCGGGCAGGCGGTGGCTGATCCCAACCGTCGGTGATATACATTCGATACACTCAAGCGAAATGAGTGGTCAGTCATGTGAGGGCCGGGTTGCAAGACGTTCTTGTTGAACCCAGTGTATTCGTCTCTAGGGATACACAGTCGGAAGGTGGTCCCATACCTTGTCAAGTTGGAAATCCAATATCCAATAAGCGCCCGCGGTTTTGGTTTGTATACTATATATGGGGAGCGTGAGATGCAAGCATTCCTCTAGATTTCTATTTACTTGTATTTAGTCATTATGATAATATCAGAGAAAGATATTGATTTCAAAAATGGTTTGGGTTATAGTAAGGTAAAAACCGTCCGTGTTTATGTGTGGACTGGTCTTACTATTATCCTTTGATTTCATAAAGGATTTTTCAAAGTTAAACAAGTTGTGTGTTCTGTGAATTTATTACTGATAGTATTCCAGACTGACCCGGTGTATTTTGTTTTAAATCAAATGTGCTCGGGTCAGACCGAGTATGTTCCAGGTTAGGTTTCGCTTGGAGTTTCAGGAGCTAGAAGCAGGGGCTTCACCGTTAGTTAAATAAAGTTATTTTCCGCTGTGACTGATGTATGTTGTACTATGATGATTGGTATGTATATACAGTTCTTTTGTTTAAAGATATTTGATATTATATTTTATTCGTTCCACTGTGAGATCTGATGTGTTCTTCTTCTTTCTTCTATTCTAATATTTCTTTCTTTCTTTTCTCACCCTCTAAATTCTTTCTCATGACAATCTGGGGTTTCGATACTTGGGTTTTTGGCAAGCGATACGGGTTTATGTATTGTTGTCAGAAACTCGAGCGTCGAGTTTTTCCTTGGGTCGTTACATAAAATGTCGCCACAGATGATAAGGTCGTCGTGCATTGTTTACAGCTGACATTTCCATCTATGCGTGTAATGTGTTGAGACGACCCGAAATCCCGTTCTGACGGAAACAAGGGTTATCTTTGGAATATAACACAGAAACAGATAATAGCAGAACAAAATTAAATAAATACACCAGATAATGAACAATAGAATATACTGGATAAAAGTAATCATCAGAGTTACACAGTATACAGGATCTTACTTAGTACAAATACAGTTCAGCTATACATAAATGTCTACAGCGGAAAACAAACAAAATATGTACAATAGGAGCTGAACAACATAAAAAGAGATAAATGATAGAATCCATCTTCAGCTCCAGCTAACCAGAAAAAGAACCAGCTAAACCTGAATACAAGGCTGCCCGTGTAGAAAAAGGGGCACCCGAATTTGAAAGTGAAAGAAACTACGAGTCAGTCATGGGACTGGTATGAGAAATCTACTCAACACATATATAATTTGGCAAATCACAGGACCACGCCACTTTCGTGGAACGGGTTTACTCCATTGGATTGCCGGTGCTTTAAAACAAATCTTTCTTTTAAACATCGCTATGCTTTTTATAAAAATGAAGCTGTTATAAGACTCAGTTCCCATCACACAATGCAACGCAAACCGGAGGATAGAATTTTTACCTTATAACGGCCAAAATATGATTGATACGAATAAGGCATTTGATATTATTGCTAGTGTTTACATGTTTTGAAAACAATTTCAAATCATAACTATCAATCATAGACGGCATTAATGCCCCATACCACTATGTCACCATATATAGGTATACAATCAAAACCGCACAGTCACGTATTTGGAAATTGGATTTCCGTCATGAACCAAGGCAAAAGATAGTTCTTACCGAATTCGAGACTGCCTAGCCCGAGTCTCAGGATCAGAATGCATCGATCCTTGGATCGTCAGGGCCGGTCCACCGATGTGGATTAAAATACCTGAACACTACGTTTCGCTGCCCTTTGGGGCGTAAACGAGCCAACGAATGACTCCATCGGACCCGGATCGTCCGATCTAACCGAGGCGCCTCGCAACAGCAACAACCACATAAGTCAAACTCGTCAGGGCGTGTAAAACCACTGACGCCACTTTTAGCTAGGAGGAAACATAGGCCCTCCCTGAGGTCCTTTCTCCCGTTTCTGGTTCATACCGGGGTGTGAGGCTCGCGAATTCACGTTATACACAAAGCTACGCCACACAGGCGGTGCTTTGATCATCACCACAATACTTTGCTTTTCAACAGAAGCCCTGATCACTGCATCTTAGCATGCCACACAGGCAATTCATGCCATGCGACTGATGTCCATCGATATACAACCTCTGAGCTCGTGCGTTTCAGAGAAGGGCATTAAGCAAAAGAATAAATTCTCCGCCGCCAAACAGATGTATATTTAATAGAGATCAATCGACACAGAATAAAATCCAATGTCAGACACACAGTCCATTTACGAGTCCGTTCTGGGTCTGAACGAAACCGGAGGCACTAAATACCTCGCAAACCCTTCGATCACCACGTACGTCTGGATGATCACAACTCATTATCCATATTTCGGGATGCCTCCCAATCAGGACCTCGGTTACCATCCAAACGAGGTGAAGATCTCCGGTCTTCGACCGTCGTCTTCATCTTCGAATTTTAATCGTCGGTCAATTATTTGAAATGAGAATTAACTCGGCCTTTTCAAATAATTCACGTATATTTAGAATTTCAAATCAATTTATTTCAATGGTTAAATCATTCGACAACATTAATTTCGTTGTTTTAATGTAATTTCCACACCAAACACATTCAACCATCAAATACAACATAAATCGAGCAAATTCAGTTTATTTCCAATCCATATGGTTTATGATATTTTATAACGATTTATCACTATTTTTATTTATTTTAAAATAGCTAATTTATTCAAAACGACGCTTCGGGCCATAAGGCGGCCGTGGCGCTGTTTTTATTCAGATTTGATTTACACATATCTGAAAATCTAACCATTGGATCTTCACAAAATTTACATCATTAGAAAGGTCTTTTCAAAACGAATCCAACGGTTCCAGTTTCGGGAAAATCCGACGGTCGGATCTCCCGGTACAATCGTTTGAAGTTTCGATTTCAAAATACGAACTGCAGCGTCGTTATTCGATTAAATATATTTATATTTATATATATATATATAAATAAATATAATCGTTTCTGGCGCTATTTTTCTTCAGATTTGATTTAAACATTCCAGACAATCCAACCGTTGGATGTTTACAAGGTTGGTGCCGTTGGAAAGATATTTCCAAGGCGAACCCGACGGTTGCGGTTTCGGGAAAATCGAATGGTCGAATTTCCCGCACTAGTTGTTTGAAATCATGGTTTCAAAATGCGAACTGCACGACTACGTTTCGTTTTAATTTTATTTATATTTACATATTTATATATTTATATAAATATAGTTCATTCAATGATTACAATATCGTTGTCACTTCAAATATTTCACTAACGCCTTAAAATTTTGGAAAATTTCGCCATAACCTCCCCTGCACCGGGAGCATCAGGAAATCGCAAATAGCTTTCCCGGTCGTTCTAATCTCACAAAGAAAAAGAAAAAGCCAAGCGGCTAGCCAACAGGCTCATAAAATCATCACCCAAACAAAACAGTAAATGTGTACCTATTTGTCGGGCACAAAACTTTATTCCTCTTCTCTAGCCCCTTTGCTATAACCTGTTCAATGAATATGGATGTACATATATATACAGTTCTTATCATTTATCATTTTCTATTCAACTTCATATTTGATTTCTATTTGGTTTAAAAACACCATTCATTCGAATGTTACATACATAGGTACAAATCATATCATTAGCTAATTAATGAATATTTCAACTCATATATATTTATTTGAACAAGTGGCTATTTTTAACACTTCACATTTCAACGATTTATGCATATAATAAAAATGTGATTTTTATTGTAAAACAACTCATTTCAAAACACTATCATTTTATATATTTCATATTGGTGATAAAAATAGGATTTTTCTTATAAAACAATTTCTTTCAAAACGAGATTATTTTACACAGTTCATATAGTCGATAAAAGGTGATTTTTTATTATCAAACAATTTATTTCAAAATATGAATACCATTCAACACATGAATTTCAATTCAACGAATGAATATCGATTCAACACATGAAGGTTTTCTATAGTTTCTATATATAGATAGAAATGTGATTTTTATATTTAAAACGCGAATACCATTCAACACATGAATTTCTAATCAACGAATGAATATCAATTCAACACATGAAGGTTTTCTCTAATTTCTATATATAGATAGAAATGTGATTTTTATATTTAAAACGCGAATACCATTCAACACATGAATTTCTAATCAACGAATGAATATCAATTCAACACATGAAGGTTTTCTATTCAATGAATAAATATAGTTTAAGCAGATGAAAATAATTCAAACACTCGAATATTATTCAACATTTCGGCAGCATAACGGCAGGGTAGTTAAAACCGGGACCGTCCCTAGTACGGCTCCTCGCTCTACCTTAAAACCTCGCGGTTTCTGACAATGGGGATCATGCATCTAGTTCGCACGCAGGCGGCATGTATATATTTATTTCATTTCCACAAACTAATCCTATGTGGTTTCAATCAAATTTTTCTCAATCACAAATGGGTATTTTTCAACCACAATCAACCAATATCAACCACAAACAATCCCAAACAACCATTCGATATCAATCAATTTTCACAACAATTTCAACCAATAAATATCGTCCATGGTTTGTGGACGAGGGGCGTATATATATATATATATATATATATATAGCAATTCACTTTTATTTCAACACATATAAATTTTTTACAACGCATATATAACTTATACATCGAACGTAAAACTTATACAACGCTTATACAAGAGATGTACACCGCTTATATAACTCATACATCGACTATATAATTTATACATCGTCGTTTTTCCATATTGTTTATAAATTAGAAATCTCACATTGCTTTCGGCTTTGCCAAAAATTGTAGAAGGCTCAGAAAAAATATGCGGCCTCTTCTAAAAGGTAGAAGGCGTCCACACGGTCACGATGTTTCCTGTTTCATCGAATTTCGTTAACATAGCAAAATCACATTTTTAAACTATGGTTTATATTTTATAGACAAAGATAATTTTAATTTCAAATCAAAGGTAATTTTATTTTTAAGTCAAAGTCTATTTATATTTTCTAAAACAAATTCTATTTTATATTTTCTAAATCAATCCTAATTTTATTTTAAAACCTTTCTAACTTTATTTTAAAACCTTTCTTGTTTTATTGTCATAATGCTATATATATTTATAAAAAAAATGAAAATAAAAGCTGCCTTTATATTTATTCAAAACTGCCTTTATATTTATAAAAAAAAACTTCTGCATTTATATTTATAAATAAAAAAAACTGCATTTATATTAATAAAAAAAAGCTACTGCATTTATATTTATAAATAAAAAAAACTGCATTTATATTAATAAAAAAAACTACTGCATTTATATTAAATAAAAAAATACTTACAGTCCACGAATGAACAACCGAACCCATTAGGGTTCCACCCATCGCACGCTCGTCGGAGAGGTTGACCGCCGATCCGAGGTCACCAGTCGAGGCGCCACCCCCCCCCCCCCCCACCTTCCTCCGCCCTGAAGCACGCCCCATCCGGTGGTCGTCCTTGACCAGAAATCGAGCCCGACCGTTGGCAGTTTGGCCACGAAATTCGAACAGAGTTCCTAATGAAAATCGGTCTTCTTGGTATTGATTTGGAGAGCGTGAAAAGCTCTTTAATTTTCAATTAATAGCTTCGAACTTCATAGTGTGGATTTGGAGAATTTGAAGGGTGAAAATCTGAGCGATTCTGGCCTTTGAAATGATGATGGCGGTGGCCGCAATTAATGAACTAGGGTTTGAGAATTTAGGGCTTATATATTTATTTAATAATAATTAATTTCTATTAAAAGTTGACTTTTTATTCGAAGTCGAAATGAGACCCACCGACTGTCGTCCCTAGCGTTCTACCCCCATTCCGAACACAATGAGATATGTATCGTAAGCTGATTCGATCGTTTGAATCAGTTTCCGTTGAATTTAAAGTGTAATTCTTTATATATTCAATTTAAATGCACATTTCAATTTAGTCGGGCCACATACGAACTCGAAAAATTCCAGAAAAATATTTTCTAGCTTCGTATTAATGATACGGTCCTAACAAAACTAGTTTCGTCAAATTCTGAGACCATTTGAAAAATGGCCAATTTCCAGTCGATTAAAATCAACTAAAACCGGTCAAACGCGTTTTCCTTTGCCACGCTCACATATTGATTCGAAAAATTATGAAATTTGAAACCTAGCAATAATTTGACATCACGGTTCCAACAAAAGTGGTTTCGTCGAAATCCGAGGTCGTTTGCAAAATGTCCATTTTAAGGGCCTGAATTCCATAGCGACTATTCAGAATTTTCAACTGGACATATCTTTTGATTCCCGCTATCAAATTTCGATTTTTCAGATTCGTTAGAAAGGTATTCACTTACAGATTTAAATATTTTTGGTTTCACTAAAATCCAGATTGTTCTGCACCCGGTACAGTCCGACAAAGTTTGAATTCAATTTTTGAAACTGCAGCGCCATTTCAGGCCTTGTTTATAATTATAATTAATTATATTCGTTTTCAATTGTCGATTCAAACTCAGTTTTCATCGCCATTATTTAAAATATTTATTTTAAATATTTAAAATTCATTATTTTAGCCAATTTAAAATTTTTAAATTGGTTCAGATTTCCTGAGTCGTTACAATCTCCCCCACTTAAAACTTTTCGTCCCCGAAAAGGAACAAAGTCGAAAGTGGTTTGATAAATCTACATTCACACAACACAAAAACCACTCTGTTGTTAACTTTCCAAAAATATACTAATCAAACCCCCTATTCCTTTAAAAATCATTCAGAGTATAGAATAAATAGTGCACATCCATGAAAAGAAAATAACAATAGAGTAGAGAATTGAATGGTAGTGCAAAGTAGGGTAAATGTACCTTTCACCGGAGTCAATCAGAGATATCTACTCGGCATCTAGGATAAGCCTTCTGAATGCTCTCCTCAGTTTCCCAAGTACAATCTCGCGGATCTCCACTCCATTGCACTTTGACTAAGTGAACTTTCTTGTTCCTCAGCTCTTTGGTTTCTTTGTCTATAATCTTTAGCGGCTCTCTTCTCACAACCAATTCTGGAGTAATTTCAATGTCATGCTGAGCTGCTTCTTCCACGATCAAGTCTGGATCTAAACGTGTTTTCGAAGTTGAGATATATGAAATACATCACGAATTTTAGGCAACCAATTAGGCAGTTTGACCCTATAAGCGAGAGTTCCGATCCGTTCCAGAATACAAAACGGACCTATGAATTTGGGCGCTAACTTTCCAGTTTTACCGAACCGGATAACTCCTCTCATCGGCGATACTTTCAAATATACATAGTCGCCAACTTCAAAGGATATATCTCTTCTTCTTCTATCGGCATAGCTCTTTTGTCGGCTTTGAGCGGCGAGTAATCGCTTCTTAATAAAATCGACATTGTCGGCAGCTTCTCGAATCATATCAGGCCCTAACACAAGTCTATTTCCAGGCTCGACCCAACAAGCAGGAGATCGGCACGGTCTACCGTACAATGCTTCGAATGGCGACATTGTCAGACTCGCCTGGTAGCTGTTGTTATAAGAGAATTCAGCCAAATGCAGATGGTCTTCCCATGATCCACCGAAATCTAGAATACAAACCCGCAATAGATCTTCTAAAATGCGATTCACCCTCTCAGTCTGACCGTCTGTCTGAGGATGATAAGCGGTGCATAGGTTTAACTTCGTTCCCAGCTCGACTTGAAATGCTTCCCAGAATTTGCTAGTGAATATTGTATCTCTATCACTGACTATACTGAGCGGCACTCCATGTAGTCTAACTATTTCCCTGAAGTATATCTGCGCCAGACTCTGAGCAGTTCTATTTGATTTAACAGGTATAAAATGGGCGGTCTTCGTGAAGCGATCTACGATCACCCAAATACTGTCATTCCCTTTTCTGGTTCTGGGCAGACCATCAATGAAATCCATAGAAATATGTTCCCACTTCCAACCAGGAACTTCTAGCGGTTGTATTATTCCAGCCAATTTCTGCTGGTCGCTTTTGACTAGCTGGCAAGTAGGGCATCTGCTAACGTATATTGAAACGTCTCTTTTCATAGCCTTCCACCAGAATGTTCGTTTGAGATCGTTATACATTTTGGCCACACCAGGACGGATACTCAGCTTGGACTTGTGACACTCGTCTAACACTTCCCTTTTTAACTCTGGGATGTCAGGAACACAAATCCTTCCTTTCAACCTCAAGGTCTCGTCGTTATCTATTTGAAAACACGAGGGTTCGCCTTTCTGAATCCTTTTGATCATATCTTTAATAAAGTTATCCTCCTTCTGAAGAATAGATATTTTGTCAATCAAGGATGTCGTGATAATAAAGCTGGCGATCATTACATTCTTTCTGCTTAACGCATCAGCCACGACATTGGCTTTTCCTGGAGTATATATAATTTCAAAGTCATATGCTGCAAGGAACTCCAACCAACGTTGTTGCCTCAGATTCAGGTCTTTCTGAGTGAACAGATACTTTAGCGACTGGTGATCTGTAAACAGTTCAAATCTCTCACCCAGAAGATAGTGCCTCCAGATTTTCAAAGAGAATATGATAGCCAATAACTCAAGATCATGAGTTACATAGTTTTTCTCGTGCGGCTTCAGTTGACGGCTAGCATAGGCAATCACTTGACCCCTTTGCATTAACACTGCACCAAGGCCTTCTCTGGAAGCATCAGTCCAGACTTTTAAATCTTGGTTGCCATCGATGATGGTTAACATTGGAGCGGTCGTTAGTCTTAACTTTAGCTCTTCGAAAGCTTCCTCACTTTCTGGAGTCCATTTGAACTTAGAATGCTTCTTTGTAAGCTTCGTTAAGTGACCAGATATTTTCGAAAAGCCTTTAACGAACTTCCGATAATAGCTAGCCAATCCGAGAAAACTGCGGACTTCAGTGGGAGTACTAGGCTGTTTCCAGTTCTGAATAGCTGTGATTTTACTTGGATCCACAGCGATTCCTTCTTTCGATACGACGTGGCCCAGAAATTTTACTTCATCTTGCCAGAAGATACATTTGGAAAACTTGGCTTTTAATACATTCCGTCTCAGAATTTCTAGAACCTGTTCCAGATGCTTTTCATGCTCGGCCTTTGATTTAGAGAAGATTAGAATATCGTCAATGAAAACCAAAACAAATTTATTCAAAACTCCTCTGAATACTCTGTTCATTAGATCGACGAAGTAAGCTGGAGCGTTACATAAGCCGAATGGCATTACTAACCACTCGTAGAATAAGTCGGGGCCTCTGAACGCGGTCATTGGAACGCACTCTTCGGCGATTCGAAGTTGATAGAAACCTGTAACTAGGTCCATTCGTGAGAATACTTGTGCTCCATTTAATCGATCCAACAAATCATCAATCAGCGGCAATGGATATTTGTTCTTTATTGTCTGTTTGTTCAGATCACGATAATCCACACATAGACGTAGAGTACCATCAGATTTTGGGACAAAAACCACTGCTGCTCCCCAATCAGAGAAACTAGGCCTGATCAGACCCTTCCATACTAGCTGTCTTGTTTGATTGTCTAATTCCTCTTTCTCCTTCAAGGATATTCTTCGAATAGCGTGAACTACCGGCCTTGCATTGGGAATCAAAGCAATTTTGAAATCTATTTCTCTCTGCGGAGGTAAGCGAACGACTTCCTCAAACACATCCGCATAGTTCTTGACGACAGGAATATCTTTCACTAAGTCGGGAATATTCTCTGTGATTTCAGGGACATTTCTATTTGGGATGGAGAAACATTCAAAGCTGCCCAGAAGTCTTTTCTATTAGTATTTTGACCTTCACAGGGAATGGTTATATAATCACCTGATTTAATCTTCGCCTTTACGACTCTGTCGGTGCATTTAACCTCAGGTTCATATTTGGTCAACCGGTCTAACCCCAAGATAAGATCAAACTCTTTAAAATTCATGACGACGGCGATGGTAGGAAACCGATAACGAGAGAAAGAAACCGGCACTCCACAAACCCAACTGAGATCAATGGAGCCCCCAACTGGATTCTGGACAGTCATTGGTTCCTTGAGCTTCTTCAAATTCAAGTCCAGTTTCTTAGCTGCATCTTTGGCAATGAAACTTCGTGACGCGCCTGTGTCAAACAGTACTTTAACTGGGATGTCTTTGACAGTTAGCGTGCCTTCCAAAACATCTGGCCTTTCTTGGCCAGCTGAGGGCCCAGACGCTTCTGCTACTTCATTTATATGTACTGTTTTGGACTTCTTAAATTGCCTGCAATCCTTTTCAAGATGGCCAATCTGATGACATTGACAACATTTTCTATTCTCTCGAAACTGGTTATCGGGTTTAGACCCCTTTTTTCGTTTCTTCGAGGTTTTACACTTCCTAGTCAGATGCCCCTGTTTATTGCAGTTAGAGCATGTGGCATTCGTTGCCCGCTCTTTTTCAGATTTAGCCCCTTTTCTCTTGGCACTGGGCTTCTTACTGACATCAGACTTTGTACTGGCCTCTGGACGATCAGTTTCAGACACTGCTTTGTCACTACAGCAGACTTCTTCTTCGCCGCGCAACATTCCTTTCTTATGGAGATCTTCATACTGATAAGCCATATAAATCATTTCAGAAAAAGGAAGCTTCACATTCCTCATTACACTATTCTGATATCTCCTTTGCAGGCCATGAATAAATCTCAGATTCTTCATCTTTGGATCTCGAATCAGATGAGGAGCAAAGTAAGCAAGTTCGTTGAATTTCTTATGATATTCGGGAATGGTCATGTCACCTTGTATTAGATAAGAAAATTCATTACATAATCGCTCCGTCGCTTCGGGAGGAGTAAATCTTTCTAGGAAAATCACTTTGAATCTATCCTAGGTGATATCACCTTCTGGATTATCTTTGATGATTGATTCCCACCAGATTAAAGCTTCTTCTTTGAGCGCCCAAGATGCTACTAACCGTTTCTGGTCATCCCTCAGCTGGATACGCTCAAAAATTCTTTCGACGGAACTCATCCAAGCTTGAGTTTGAATTATAGATTCATTACCCGAGAACTGTGCTCCGTTTAGATTACGATATCTCTTTAAAAGAGCCTCTAGATCGGGTTCTGCATTCCTTCTGTTTCTGGCACTCATTCTCTAGTACTTCTGCAACTAGCAGATCAAGTGTCAGGTCACATAAAAGGTATTTTAAAATATAGAGACAAATACTTCAAATGTAAATGTGTCTATCGAGGTGTAATTTCATTCTGCTTTACTCATACTAGGACATTGCTGATCCTATCTGTATCGAGTTACCTGTCCTAGAACACTACTGGTTCTATTTCTGACGAGTTCGTTCAAATGTTATATTCCAGAACTAGGCTTAACCAAAGCTCTGATACCACGTTGAGACGACCCGAAATCCCGTTCTGACGGAAACAAGGTTTATCTTTGGAATATAACACAGAAACAGATAATAGCAGAACAAAATTAAATAAATACACCAGATAATGAACAATAGAATATACTGGATAAAAGTAATCATTAGAGTTACACAGTATACAGGATCTTACTTAGTACAAATACAGTTCAGCTATACATAAATGTCTACAGCGGAAAACAAACAAAATATGTACAATAGGAGCTAAACAGCATAAAAAGAGATAAATGATAGAATCCATCTTCAGCTCCAGCTATCCAGAAAAAGAAGCAGCTAAACCTGAATACAAGGCTGCCCATGTAGAAAAGGGGGCACCCGAGTTTGAAAGTGAAACAAACTACGAGTCAGTCATGGGACTGGTATGAGAAATCTACTCAAAACATATATAATTTGGCAAATCACAGGACCACGCCACTTTCGTGGAAAGGGTTTACTCCATTGGATTGCCAGTGCTTTAAAACAAATCTTTCTTTTAAACATCGCTATGCTTTTTATAAAAATGAAGTCGTTATAAGACTCAGTTCCCATCACACAATGCAACGCAAACCGGAGGATAGAATTTTTACCTTATAACGGCCAAAATATGATTGATACGAATAAAACAAAGGCATTTGATATTATTGTTAGTGTTTACATGTTTTGAAAACAATTTCAAATCATAACTATCAATCATAGACGGCATTAATGCCCCATACCACTATGTCGCCATATATAGGTATACAATCAAAACCGCACAGTCACGTATTTGGAAATTGGATTTCCGTCATGAACCAAGGCAAAAGATAGTCCTTACCGAATTCGAGACTGCCTAGCTCGTGTCTCAGGATCAGAACGCATCGACCCTTGGATCGTCAGGGCCGGTCCACCGATGTGGATTAAAATTCCTGAACACTACGTTTTGCCGCACTTTGGGGCGTAAACGAGCCAACGAATGACTCCATCGGACCCGGATCGTCCGATCTAACCAAGGCGCCTCGCAACAGCAACAACCACATAATTCAAACTCGTCAGGGCGTGTAAAACCACTGATGCCACTTTTAGCTAGGAGGAAACGTAGGCCCTCCCTGAGGTCCTTTCTCCCGTTTTTGGTTCATACCGGGGTGTGAGGCTCGCGAATTCACGTTATACACAAAGCCACGCCACATAGGCGGTGCTTTGATCATCACCACAAGACGTTGCTTTTCAACAGAAGCCCTGATCACTGCATCTTAGCATGCCACATAGGCAATTCGTGCCATGCGACTGATGTCCATCGATATACAACCTCTGAGCTCGTGCGTTTCAGAGAAGGGCGTTAAGCAAAAGAATAAATTCTCCGCCGCCAAACAGATGTATATTTAATAGAGATCAATCGACACAGAATAAAATCCAATGTCAGACACACAGTCCATTTACGAGTCCGTTCTGGGTCTGAACGAAACCGGAGGCACTAAATACCTCGCAAAACCTTCGATCACCACGTACGTCTGGACGATCACCACTCATTATCCATATTTCGGGATGCCTCCCAATCAGGACCTCGGTTACCATCCAAACGAGGTGAAGATCTCCGGTCTTCGACCGTCGTCTTCATCTTCGAATTTCAATCGTCGGTCAATTATTTGAAATGAGAATTAACTCGGCCTTTTCAAATAATTCACGTATATTTAGAATTTCAAATCAATTTATTTCAATGGTTAAATCATTCGACAACATTAATTTTGTTGTTTTAATGTAATTTCCACACCAAACACATTCAACCATCAAATACAACATAAATCGAGCAAATTCAGTTTATTTCCAATCCATATTGTTTATGATATTTTATAACGATTTATCGCTATTTTTATTTATTTTAAAATAGCTAATTTATTCAAAACGACGCTTCTGGCCATAAGGCGGCCATGGCGCTGTTTTTCTTCAGATTTGATTTACACATATCTGAAAATCTAACCGTTGGATCTTCACAAAATTTACATCATTAGAAAGGTCTTTTCAAAACGAATCCAACGGTTCCAGTTTCGGGAAAATCTGACGGTCGGATCTCCCGGTACAATCGTTTGAAGTTTCGAATTCAAAATACGAACTGCAGCGTCGTTATTCGATTAAATATAATTATATCTATATATATATATATATATATATATATATATATAAATAAATATAATCGTTTCTGGCGCTGTTTTTCTTCAGATTTGATTTAAACATTCCAGACAATCCAACCGTTGGATGTTTACAAGGTTGGTGCCGTTGGAAAGATATTTCCAAGGCGAACCCGACGGTTGCGGTTTCGGGAAAATCGAATGGTCGGATTTCCCGCACTAGTTGTTTGAAATCATGGTTTCAAAATGCGAACTGCATGACTACGTTTCATTTTAATTTTATTTATATTTATATATTTATATAAATATAATTCATTCAATGATTTCAATATCTTTTTCACTTCAAATATTTCACTAACGACTAAAAATTTTGGAAAATTTCGCCATAACCTCCCCTGCACCGGGAGCATCCGGAAATCGCAAATCGCTTTCCCGATCCTTCAAATCTCAAAAAGAAAAAGAAAAACCCAAGCGGCTAGCCAACAGGCTCATAAAATCATCACCCAAACAAAACAGTAAATGTGTACCTATTTGTCGGGCACAAAATTTTATTCCTCTTCTCTAGCCCCTTTGCTATAACCTGTTCAATGAATATGGATGTACATATATATATAGTTCTTATCATTTATCATTTTCTATTCAACCTCATATTTGATTTCTATTTTGTTTAAAAACATCATTCATTCGAATGTTACATACATAGGTACAAATCATATCATTAGCTAATTAATGAATATTTCAACTCATATATATTTATTTGAACAAGTGGCTATTTTTAACACTTCACATTTCAACGATTTATGCATATAATAAAAATGTGATTTTTATTGTAAAACAACTCATTTCAAAACAATATCATTTTATATATTTCATATTGGTGATAAAAATAGGATTTTTCTTATAAAACAATTTCTTTCAAAACGAGATTATTTTACACAGTTCATATAGTCGATAAAAGGTGATTTTTTATTATCAAACAATTTATTTCAAAATATGAATACCATTCAACACATGAATTTCAATTCAACGAATGAATATTGATTCAACACATGAAGGTTTTCTATAGTTTCTATATATAGATAGAAATGTGATTTTTATATTTAAAACGCGAATACCATTCAACACATGAATTTCTAATCAACGAATGAATATCAATTCAACACATGAAGGTTTTCTATAGTTTCTATATATAGATAGAAATGTGATTTTTATATTTAAAAGGCGAATACCATTCAACACATGAATTTCTAATCAACGAATGAATATCAATTCAACACATGAAGGTTTTCTATTCAATGAATAAATATAGTTTAAGCAGATAAAAATAATTCAAACACTCGAATATTATTCAACATTTCGGCAACATAACGGCAGGGTAGTTAAAACCGGGACCGTCCCTAGTACGGCTCCTCGCTCTACCTTAAAACCTCGCGGTTTTTGACAATGGGGATCATGCATCTAGTTCGCACGCAGGCGGCATGTATATATTTATTTCATTTCCACAAACTAATCCTATGTGGTTTCAATCAAATATTTCTCAATCACAAATGGGTATTTTTCAACCACAATCAACCAATATCAACCACAAACAATCCCAAACAACCATTCGCTATCAATCAATTTCAACCAATAAATATCGTCTATGGTTTGTGGACGAGGGGCGTATATATATATATATATATTTATATATAGCAATTCACTTTTATTTCAACACATATAAAATTTTTACAATGCATATATAACTTATACATCGAACGTACAACTTATACAACGCTTATACAGGAGATGTACAACGCTTATATAACTCATACATCGACTATATAATTTATACATCGTCGTTTTTCCATATTGTTTATAAATTAGAAATCTCACATTGCTTTCGGCTTTGCCAAAAATTGTAGAAGGCTCAGAAAAAATATGCGGCCTCTTCTAAAAGGTAGAAGGCGTCCACATGGTCACGATGTTTCCTGTTTCATCGAATTTCGTTAACATAGCAAAATCACATTTTTAAACTATGGTTTATATTTTATAGACAAAGATAATTTTAATTTCAAATCAAAGGTAATTTTATTTTTAAGTCAAAGTCTATTTATATTTTCTAAAACAAATTCTATTTTATATTTTCTAAATCAATCCTAATTTTATTTTAAAACCTTTCTAACTTTATTTTAAAACCTTTCTTGTTTTATTGTCATAATGCTATATATATTTATAAAAAAAATGAAAATAAAAGCTGCCTTTATATTTATTCAAAACTGCCTTTATATTTATAAAAAAAAAACTTCTGCATTTATATTTATAAATAAAAAAAAACTGCATTTATATTAATAAAAAAAACTACTGCATTTATATTTATAAATAAAAAAAACTGCATTTATATTAATAAAAAAAAACTACTGCATTTATATTAAATAAAAAAAACTACTTACAGTCCACGAATGAACAACCGAACCCATTAGGGTTCCACCCATTGCACGCTCGTCGGAGAGGTTGACCGCCGATCCGAGGTCACCAGTCGAGGCGCCAACCCCCCCCCCCACCTTCCTCCGCCCTGAAGCACGCCCCATCCGGTGGTCGTCCTTGACCAGAAATCGAGCCCGACCGTTGGCAGTTTGGCCACGAAATTCGAACAGAGTTCCCAGTGAAAATCGGTCTTCTTGGTATTGATTTGGATAGCGTGAAAAGCTCTTTAATTTTCAATTAATAGCTTCGAACTTCATAGTGTGGATTTGGAGAATTTGAAGGGTGAAAATCTGAGCGATTCTGGCCTTTGAAATGATGATGACGGTGGCCGCAATTAATGAACTAGGGTTTGAGAATTTAGGGCTTATATATTTATTTAATAATAATTAATTTCTATTAAAAGTTGACTTTTTATTCGAAGTCGAAATGAGACCCACCGACTGTCGTCCCTAGCGTTCTACCCCCATTCCGAACACAATGGGATATGTATCGTAAGCTGATTCGATCGTTTGAATCAGTTTCCGTTGAATTTAAAGTGTAATTCTTTATATATTCAATTTAAACGCACATTTCAATTTAGTGGGGCCACATACGAACTCGAAAAATTCCAAAAAAATATTTTCTAGCTTCGTATTAACGATACGGTCCTAACAAAACTTGTTTCGTCAAATTCTGAGACCGTTTGAAAAATGGCCAATTTCCAGTCGATTAAAATCAACTAAAACCGGTCAAACGCGTTTTCCATTGCCACGCTCACATATTGATTCAAAAAATTATGAAATTTGAAACCTAGAAATAATTTGACATCACGGTTCCAACAAAAGTGGTTTCGTCAAAATCCGAGGTCGTTTGCAAAATGTCCATTTAAAGGGCCTGAATTCCATAGCGACTATTCAGAATTTTCAACTGGACATATCTTTTGATTCCCGCTATCAAATTTCGATTTTTCAGATTCGTTAGAAAGGTATTCACTAACAGATTTAAATATTTTTGGTTTCACTAAAATCCGGATTGTTCTGCACCCGGTACAGTCCGACAAAGTTTGAATTCAATATTTGAAACTGCAGCGCCATTTCAGGCCTTGTTTATAATTATAATTAATTATATTCGTTTTCAATTGTCGATTCAAACTTAGTTTTCATCGCCATTATTTAAAATATTTATTTTAAATATTTAAAATCCATTATTTTAGCCAATTTAAAAATTTTAAATTGGTTCAGATTTTCTGGGTCGTTACATATGTATTCTACCTTTAAATAGAGAATAAAATAGGTAAGCGGATAGTTTGATAAAACTGAAAATTGAAGGTGATATTGAAGAAAGAACAAATCTGGTTGTATGAAATTATCCTGAAAACTGAAATGTGAGGCGTATGAAGTAGAACATATAAAGACATATCACTGGTACTCATGTTTTTAGCTAAGTGCATATCTGAATATGTATTGTCAAATTACAGTTATCGATAGAACTGACCTAATGAATTTGCATGTCAACCATCCTCGCAATTGTAAATTTATAATTTTCCATAGTGCGTACGTGAACGATACGCAGATGTGTTGGATAACCGTACCACTATAGCAATAGGCAGTAAAAAAAAAGAAGAAGAAGTTGGTTGGCATGGTTGAAACCAATGGTAAAAATAGTGTATAATTCATGAATAAAGTAAATGCATAAGATTGCACAGTAAAAGATACGCAGATGTGTTGGATGACCGTACCACTATAGCAATAGGCAGTAAAAAAAAAGTTGGTTGGCATGGTTGAAACCAATAGTAAAAATAGTGTATAATTCATGAAGAAAGTAAATGCATAAGATTGCACAGTAAAAGATCAAATAACGTAACGCAATATTTATGTAAGATACATAAGATTGCATATTTATGTATCAAGATAAAGATGCTCAATAAATTTTACATTATATTATAATGCCTAAGTTTATGTTATTCTCCTTGATCCTATATTTAGTTGAATTCCTGGCAACCACTTGATTCACAGCTGCTGAAAACATGTTTTTAAAAGATAGAGTCAACGTTGAGGTTTTTAATTATAATGTGGGCCTAGTTTCAGTGTCGACATAGGTAAGGAAGAGCAAGAAAAAGAGATAGATAGATAAGCAATTTTAGTTGAAACAAAATGAGTCATTATGGAAGATTTTTTTTAAAGTTACACGTGATGGAGTAGAAACTAAGTTAATAGCCAAACGTCATGTGTAAAAAACAAAAGCAGTGAACGAACCACATGTGACTTCGTTGCATACATGGTGAAAAAAAAATTGAAATTAAAGGCAACATTAACTAACATGACAAATGAGTAAAATAACATGAAAAATGAGGTTTCCCAAATTGGTTCTCGATCCATGAAATTGCGAAAGGTTCGGCGAAAGACCAAATATGCAACGGTGTAAATGTTAAAAAAATTATTCAAGCTGCAACTGTTACAATTCTCAAAGCAGTATCATACTATGGGCATAAAGTTATGGCATCACGTACAACAATGGCATCAAATTAACAACTTGCTAATTAAGGTCTTAAATGTGTTCTTTAGGTTACAAAATATATTAAAATTCCCTTTTATTTTCCATATATCATGATTAACATCCAAAAGATAAAATAATATAAGTCGAATACTATTAATGTGTTTGTTGCATGACGAAGATAATGAGTACATGTTCTATATGGATCGGAGAATGTCCATTATCAATGCACCGTAGACTAAATATAGAACATACTTAATTTGAGTATAAAAATTATTTCATGCAAGTACTATTACTTCGATCTTTAACATTTAAGACAATTTATGAAGTCAGCAATAAAGCTAGGATCATAATACACCAGAACAGTTGGGTTACGAATAATTTAAGTATGGACCTATATATTAGTTTTGAGTAACAGAAAAAATAATTGAAATAAAAAAGAAAGTTACTTGATATCTGTATGGCGACGAAGGTTTGCAGTCAAACCGTTACCGAGAAAGAAACCCCGGGATTAGGAACAATACTTGTATATATCAGAAGTTACAATGAAACATTCTGGCTTGAAGTTTTGTGCCATTGTTTGATTCTCAAACACTCTCAGCTGGGTAGTTGAAAGCAATATCCATCCTTTGTAAAGTTGCTAACCATATCTCTAAACCTGCAAGATTCATGATGGTGTATTATATGAGACGCCTCATAATATAAAAGGATAATGACATTAGTTGTTACATATTCTAAGTGCAAATAAACTTATTATCGTGAAGTTAAAACAAAACCTCTTTATGTTACCAATCAGCTCTCCTATGTTTTGAGAAAAGGCTAAGCATCTGAAATGATTTGAAGTCTAAATGCAAAAATAATTGTGAGATTTTGAAGATGACACACTACTGTATAATCTATTAAATAATAGTAAAGCCGAAGCTTTTCATGCTCTCTCCTTAATTCTCTAAATTTCCTCTTCTCTCCTTAAAAGTCTCTAAGATATTTTATTTACTCTTTATGCATAATAATAGCATATCACGTAAACAATACAGGACGAAATCTTCCACTCTGAAAAAAATAAAATTCCATGACAGCATATAACACGTGATAACAAATTAACAACATAAGATTTAACAAACAAGGTTGCATTGACATACAGAAAATACATCACTAATATACATAAAATAAAACAAACGTATGCAATAATGTACACATAACAAATCAAGCTTCTTCTTTAGCTTCTTTGTTATTTTACTCATCCTCATTTGCAATTAAAAGCTTCAGCATTATAACTTATTTCAGTAACCTCCTGCACTATAAAAGATTTAACCAAACCTTGCCACTCTGCAGCTTTTGTGGCTCTGCACACAAGTAATGAGAAACAACAACCTGCGACCAAGAACAAAAGTAAAACAATAATAAGAAACAGCTTTCTACATTCACAAAAAAAAATAAAAGGATTGCATGTCATACAATTATATGCAGTAATAAAATGAACACATAATATGTTCAGATCACGTTTTATAACTATTGCTCAATTCAGGTATTTTTCTATCTATGTTTCTTAATTTAATGTTATTTACAACTTCGTCAATTACATTTGAATTCGAAAGGAACCTTAAAATATTTATGACAGAGTCTTCCCCCCTTATCCTCGGTTAATGCAAATATCTACATTTAAACGTATCATAGCCTAATCATGTTTCGTATATAAACACCACCGTAGATCACGTTTTATAACTATTGCTCAATTCATGTATTTTTCTATCTCTTTCTATCTTTGTTTCTTAATTTAATGTTATTTACAAAATTTTATGCATGAAAAAATCAAAACCTTATATGTGCAGTAGACAAAACCATAAGCAATTATCAACTGCATAAAGTTCTGATCACGTTTTATTACCACTTCTCAATTCAGGTATTTTTTCTATCTCTATTTCTTAATTTAATGTTATTTACAAAATTTTATGCATGAAAAAATCAAAACCTTTTACGTGCAATATACAAAACCGTAAGCAGTTAGCAATTGCATAAAGTTCAGATCACGTTTTATTACTATTGCTCAATTCAGGTATTTTTCTATCTCTGTTTCTTAATTTAATGTTATTTACAAAATTTTATGCATGAAAAAATCAAAACCTTTTATGTGCAGTATACAAAACCGTAAGCAATTAGCAATTGCATAAAGTTCAGATCACATTTTATTACTATTGCTCAATTCATGTATTTTTCTCTGTTTCTTAATTTAATGTTATTTACAAAATTTTATGCATGAAAAAATCAAAACCTTTAATGCATAGTATACAAAATTGTGTATTAGTTTGTTAATCTAAATGTAGCTGTATACAAAATACTGCAAGTAATGATAAGTTCAAACATTTTAGTTATTTCTTCTTCAATTGCTCAACCTAGATATTCTTTGTTATCTCAATTTCTTATTCAAACAAATTCCATATTTTTAATAGATTTGCAGTTTTTTTATTTACTATTTATATTATTCAGAAAAAAAACAATAACATTTTTGCTTGTATGTAGCGAAAATGATGAAATCCAACTATTGTACTTTACAATCGCTAGACCTACATACAAAAGACTGCAAAATCAAGGTGAGGGTTTCCAGAATGTGGAAGTCCATTAATTTGAAGAACAATGAAATATTCGAAATCAACATGTTGCTAAGAGATGAAAAGGTAAGTATTAAAATATTACCCATCTATTCTGTATTATGAACATATTAAAGTCCGTTGATTTTTGTTTATTAGGGAGACCAACTGATGGCAGTCGTTCCAAAATTTCTAATCGGCAAGTTTCAGTCCAAAATTGTGGAAGGGTTGATATTTGAAATAAGCAACTTCAACGTCAAGAACCAAAAGAAAACTTATCAGGTCGTGGAAAAGCCGTACAAGATTGAATTTCGTCCTAACACAGGCATAATAAAACTACTCGGGGATGAAATAAAAATTCTGAAGTACAAATTTGATTTTTTTTTCATTGGACCAAATAGAATCTCGATATGGAAATGATACATGCTTATTAGGTAAATTTATATTTTTTTAAACGAATATCATTGCAGATGTGATTATTACACAAATATAATGAATTAATAGAATCGCATTTAGTTAGCTATGTATTAATATCTTTACATCTTTGCAGATGTGATTGGCAAGCTATATTCGATTTCGAATATTGAAGAAAAAAATCAAGTTTGATGAACCAAAAAGCAAAAGTTGGAAGAGAGATATTATTATCGCAAATGCCAAGTACTGATTTATATTTTCATTATCATGAATAAGATAATGCAGAAACGTTGCTATAATTTTTTTGCTCTACAGCGGCAACAAAGTCCGTATTACCTTATGGGGTGATTTAGCTAAACAGTTCGATGAAGAAGCTATATTAAAAGTTAAAGGACCTATCAACATAATAGTTACTTCAACTGCAGTAAGGATTTATGGAGGTAAAAGTGAAATTATTTCATCATATATTATTTAATGCATTATTTAATAGATTATTTTCTATAAATAGGTGTATATTTCTTGCAATCAACGAATGCTACAAAAGTATACATCAATTTGGAAGTACCGGAAGTTTCAATCATGTTAAGAATGTATGTTTTATCGATAAAATATTTAGTTTCATAATTCTTATCCTATATACATATTTTATTTTACACTTCTTTGATAACTTAGCGAAGAGACAGCTCTAGAAGTGTAATGACCCGAAAATCCGGTCCAATTTGAGCTGACTAAATAACACAAGTCCAACCCCAAATTGCACTGAAAATTCAAGAAATTTATAGAAAGAAGATAGAGGGTGAGGATAGATAAGATAGAACTAGTAGAATAGAAGAAGAAGAAGAAGAACATCATCATCAGAGTAACACGAATCTCGCAGCGGAACGAATAAAATATAACATAACTTTTGAAATACAAACAGTATATGTATATAATAACATTTCAGAGTACAACACTTACAGCACAGCGGAAATAATAATAGCTATAGAATCTTGAAGCCTCCTGCTCCAAGCTATCCAAGTGTATCTGTAAAATCCTGACTACTTGACTGCCCGTACAAATTAGGCACCCAAGAGTTTAGGGAAAACAAAACAAAATAAACTCCGGGTCAGTCATGGGACTGGTATGAGTAAAACAGTTTAAACAGTTTGAACAAGTAAACGATATCTCATAAGACCACGCCGTATAACGGAACGGGTTTTTCCCTTATGAGAATCCAAAATATCTTTATATCAAAAACCTTTTGATATTATAATAATGTCTATCAACCACAACTATAATAATCATCTAGCAGAAACGCTTTCATCTCACGTTCTACATATATAGTATACAATCAAAACCGCAAGCACGTATTGGGTAATGGATTTCCAACTATGACAAGGTATGGAACCACCTTCCGATCAGTGTACTCTAGGAACGATACACTGGAGTTCAACAAGAACATCTTGCAACTCAGCCACACATGACCGACCACTCATTGCGCTTGAGTGTATCGAATGTACATCACCAACGGTTGGGATCAGCAACCATTCCCGTATATATATATATATGGGACAGCATTGATAGATTAATGAAGCAAATGAATATTCTCTAGATAGGTGATTATACACCCTACTTCGGTGCGACTGACTTAGCCATGCTGCCTGCCCGATTTTTGTCATTTCCTGGTTGTTGAGGCCAGAGGCTACGATTACTTTCCATTCATTGATAACACGATCACTTTGAATGTCACATTATCAAATCCGTTAATCATTAATTGGTTTACACAAATATTCTGGATGTTATGCTAAGGGAATAAATCCGTTGCAACCATATATATTTATCCAGACCAACCCATTCGATCATTGGAAATACTCTGTCAGACACTCGTCCATATACGTTCGTTCTGCGACTGAACGAAACTGAAGGCACTATTCAGTACATCCATCTTAGTCACTGTTATCTAAGACTTATACAACAGCCCTTGCACTTTACTCCGTCTCCGATTTTCTTTGGCATATTCGCAACGCTTATGCCAATACAGAGTGGTTCTTTGGATAAGAATCCAACCGGTCTCTTCATATTAACAACGTTAAAATGGTAAAAACTTCGATAGTCGGTGAGTTAACTATCAAAGAAAAACATGTCGGTGTTCACACAACAATCTTAATTCCAAATGGAATTATCGATCCAATCATCCAACATATAATATATATATTTATATTTCCTTATTTTCTCTAATTAGAAAATATACGTTTATTAACATTGGAAAACATTTCCAATCCTCATTTACGCATCACTACCATTCCCCAACTATCAGTCCCTAACTGTAAACTAGTAAGAGAACAATTCTCTAAGTATAAACCCCGAAGGCCGAAACCAACATCAGATCAACACTCAGAAAAATATTCAACTTACCAATCTCTAGTCAGTTTCTAATATTGTTTAACTCTATTTGTTTTACTCTTATTCGAATAACTAATATTCGATTAACTCCATTCGCTTAACTTGAATCGATTTGACTCGACTCGACTAACGTGATTCAAATACCCACTTGACTAACTTGATTCAAATAACCAAACTCGACTTAACTTAATTCACATAACCAACTTGACTTAACTTTATTCAAATAACCAAACTCGACTTAACTTGATTCACATAACCAACTTGACTTAACTTGATTCAAATAACCAAACTCGACTTAACTTGATTCACATAACCAACTTGACTTAACTTAATTCACATAACCAACTTGATTTAACTTGATTCATATAACCAACTTGACTTAACTTGATTCAAATAACCAACTTGACTTAACTTGATTCAAATACCCAACTTGACTTAACTTGATTCAAATACCCAACTTGACTTAACTTGATTCAAATACCCAACTCGACTTAACTTGATTCACATAACCAACTTGACTTAACTTGGTTAACTCTTTTCGATTAACTCCTTTTGATTTACTCTTATTCGAATACTATAAGTCGATTAACTCTATTTGAATAACTCTAGTTCAATTTAACTCCTTTGATAAACTACGTTTGATTAACTCCTTTGATAAACTACGTTTTCCTTTACAACTATTTCCTTTTTATAACGTTTAATTTACCATTATAACTATTTCCTTTTTTATAACGTTTATCCATTTTTAAAGATTTACTTTTAGTAACGGTTCTTCACTTTAAAAATGTCCTTTTTATAACGTTTTCTCCACTTATAAAGATTTCCTTTTTAACAGCGTTTAATCACTTATAATGATTTCCTTTTTAACAGCGCTTAATCACTTAAAATGATTTCCTTATAACAGCGTTAAATCATTTATAATGATTTCCTACAATAAATATCCCTTATATCCTTTCTATTATATTATCCCAATAAATATCCCTCTTTATAAAATCCTTTGATTTTATAAATAAATTCTCTTTTATAAAATCCATTGATTTTATAAACAGTTTCTCTTTAACAAGTTTTAAATTCATTTTATAACAAATATCCCTTTTATAAAACCCCTTTGATTCCCTAAATAAATTTCCTTTTATAATATCATATTTATTTCCTAAATATTTCCCCTTTTACATTTATTCTATTTTCTGAATAATATTCCTTCATAAATTCTATTCACTTCCTAAGTAAATATCTTTATTTATACTTCTATTTACTTGCAAATAAATAATCGTTTGACACTTCTATTTCAATACACAGTTTGAAATTTCCATTTTTACTTTCCAGTATTCATTTTGGTATTTAAAATACTGTATAACCATGATTACTATTAGCCAAGCACACATAATCATCACAGATTATATAACACATCACATATCATAATATATGAACAAAACAGTATTTTATATATTGAGGAACCCAGTTGGGTCCCTCCAACCTGTTCCCCTGCATCACATATGTTAAACCATATAATTAACATCAACTTCGTTTCAGTATGATTTGTTCTGATAAACAATATCAATATTTAATGGTATATATATATATATATAATTTCAACTAACTGTCTAGCAGTTCAATCAACCAATCTACACACAACACTCAATCAATATCTAACAGTTCTAAAAGTACGTTATGAAAATATAACTGTTCAGAGTTGGTGAGTTTTACTCACATTGTCGGTGTATCGTTAAACAATGATAACTGTTTAGCAGTCCTGTTCTGACGATATTTTCCCGTCATATTTTCCAATAAATCTTCGAATCAATCCCACTGATCTCATGTTGTAGCCCCCGTCCGTGTGATCCTGTCGGATCCCATATTCATCTCGGCCCATCTTTCATTCTGAAACCCACTTCTTCGTCATCTCGACCTCAACATACCCGTACCATTCCCCTTAAACTCGCACAGCGATATCACATCTCGATAACCCAGTCCTCATGCCCGACTCCAACAAACCCATGACATCCGCATGCCATTCACATACACCAGGATATGTAGCCCACCATGCTTCAAATTCAACCACTTATGGACATCTCCCTTTACCAACATTTCTTCATACATTTGGCTCCACAAGTTCCAAAGGAGACCGTGTTAAAACTTAAATATAATTGCATAATTAGTGAAGTATCTTCTTCAGTGTATTTTCCCATATGACTTGCACAGGAATGCTCATCATATAAACTTCCGGCTCGCATCCACTTTTCTTGGATCTCCACCCCACGTCCATACTTCTCCCACCCTACTAAACGCCCCTTCTCTAATTTGCACAACCTCTCACTATAGTTAACAAAACCCATGGCCAACCTTACTTCCTCCTTCAGTCGTTCTACAGACTATCAAAACATGGCATCACCGTCAGAATACTCCACTGCACTTTTCGTTCAAACATCAAGGACCATGAACACCATTTACTCCTCACATACATTTACCTGCTCCATTCAGTTCCTCCATACCCCTTCATAAAAACCCACCTCAACATCAACCAAGGCTTTACACTACATCCAACGGACTCCTCATACATATCCCAAGCTTAAACAACATGAAATACTGAATTTGTTTACTTACTTCCTTTCGGAACCTCCTACACTTCATTAACACTCACGCCTCCCTCCTCCCTGAACACCATCGCAATATCCTGACTTCCATCTCCTCCAAAGTGCATCACCATCTACCCTAACTTGCGATGTTGGCTACCAGAATTTGAAACTGTACCTCGCGATATAACCTACCGATGATTCTCGGCCTCGCGATGAACGCTGTCAACACTCCATCGAAATTCAGATTCGATTCCTTTTGTTTTGATTTGTTTTGCTAAATGATGACTTCGATTTCAATTTAAGGGGTACGGCCATTTTTAAGTGGAGCTCGATATTGGGTTTGAGGAAGAAAATCGTTGGCGGCTTGTTAGGAAATGGATCTGAGGATTTAGGTTATAAGAAGGGGTTATTTATAGAGTTGTTGTTTTTACTTACAAGCGAAGGCACGACAAACTTTTATTAAATCTTGCATATAATATCTTGGCAGAGGAGACAAGAAGTGACATAGCCGACATATGCAGAAGGGTAAATATTTTAATGTGAAGGAGGGGCATAGCTAAAGTAGACAATACAAGGAAAGGGACGACAACAGAAAGTATTAGCAGAGAAGTAAACTTAGTAGTGAAGTAAAATTATCTTATGTGTATAGTCTTGTATACTTAGATGCGACAGTTCAATAGCTGATGGAAATAATTTCCCTTTCTCTTCTTGGGTTTTATAGTGTAGATATTTGAATACAAGTCTTGACAAACCACGCGTACTTCATTGGAAGACAATTGAATTTCGTTTGTTTTTACGAACTGCTGTAGACAGAAATAAACATACCGTTGTGACGACCAACGTAACACGATCCCAAAAATACAATAATACCGGTAGATTAACTCATATTGTGAAACCCCGAAATGTCGATACAGGGTGCCAAATATTCCAAATAAAAAGTTGCTTATTTAATTAATTAAAAATTACCATAAAATTCTAAAAATTAAATTATCACTACTTCCCAAAAGAACCTTGTCTAAATTCAAACCCGATCTCTAGTTATTTTGAATAAACCGTTACGGTCGTTAAATGATTCTATAGCGACTATTTTAAAATTTGATTTGGACATATCTCAAAATCTACACGACGAAATCCTGATTTTTCTCTTCCACTAGGAAGATATACTCCACCAGCTCCACGCGTTTCTTGTTTCACAGAAATCCGATTTAAAACAAACTCTGTACGTTCAGTTGAAGTTCGAATCGCCAATTTACGAACTACAACGCCATTTCAAGCTCGATTATAATATAATTATACGTTCTAACGTCGACGATTAAATAATATATTCGTTATTTAAATAATTAAATAAGTTAGTTATTACACCGACAAATATCCGGGTCATTACAAGAAGAGTCAACAGTGCAAATCATTAACAAAGGGGATAGTACTATCGATGCTATTGTGGAAGAAAAGACATTGGAGGAACTTTGCCTCGAAATGAAAAATCCAGACAACATAGTAATAGCCTACTCTTATCTACTGCCTAATTTTTCATATTATTTTTCCAGATTAAGCAAGCCAACGAATAAATTTAACTTTTAATAAAACTGTAATTTAGTTATACCTTGGAGATAACTTCATTTTCAAGCTTCTTCTTCCCGTCACTATGGCGGCAACAAAAATAATTGTGTCAAATTGACTTGCATATTCTTCCTGTCACTATGAAATTTTAGTGTTTCAGTATCAAGCATTTTTAAATCACAATGATCAAATGTTGCTCCGTGCATAGTATCTGCCTTGAGTTCAGGCCAACCGGAATGCTTCAAAACTGCTCTTTTGTCCACCTTCATATACAAATTTGTAATCAGAATAAGCTCATATGACATAAGTAGTACTTTATTCATATACTCAAATATAATGGCTACCTTTTATCAGTCATTCCATTTTAGTTTAACGTTCCATAATGAAATATAATGATTTGTTTTCAATATATAGGGAATTAAGTTCAATTGTCATGCCAGCATATTGCAAATTTATGATCGATATGGTTGGAATTACATATCTTGCCCAAAATGCAAAAGAATTTTGTCAAGACTGATAAAGCATTCTACTGCAGCAAGTGTGAAACTAAAATTACATACCCAATTTTAAGGTAAAAATAATAATAAAGTTGGGTCATTATTTACAAATGTTATATATGACTAACCTATGATATTGCTTTTAGATACAAACTTAGTATGCTAACTGAGGATGATTCTGGATTAGTGGATTTGGTCGCTTTTGATAAGGAAGCTGAACATTTTTTAAAATATACAGTAAAAGAGTTTACTGAACTCGAAGCACAGGTTATTTTCTGCATATCACAACTTTCGTATAAAATAAATTTTTTATATTTCTTTTAAATTAACTTGCAACTGTAAAAAAATAGAAAAATGGAAAGGAAAGGATTGCTTCTATATTCAATGAGTTGGTTGGGACAAAAATAGTCTTCCAAGTAAAAAAGACAGAATACTACATAAATAACTCAGAAAAGAGGAAATTTACAGCAAATAAAATTCAAAGAGTTTGCATAGATCCAAAAAATTTGAGCACCACAAAAGAAAAGAAAAAGGTAAAACTGCACTAGAAATCAAGTACTGTTGTAAATCCTTGATGATAACTTAATACATTTCTACTCATTTCAGGAGGTCAAATATGAACCACGCAAATCAAAAAGAACGCTGGAAGAAGAGAATTTGGACAAGGAAGCGACTGCCTACAAGAGAAATTGCAATGGCCTAGAATAAAAAACGATTTTTTTTAGTATTTTTTCCGTGTATTTGAGAATATGTTCTTTGGTAACTTAAGTCTTTATTTTAGGGCACTTTAGTGATTTCATTTGTTATAATTGATAGTACTATCTATTTGATATATTAGATCTTTAAATCTTATACCCTGTTATTTTGAACATATGTTTGAATTGCAACTAAAAAACCATTTGGTACCCAATTTAGATTATTAGTATCCCATTGCATGTGTTATTTCTCCTTTAAATTATAATAATACATTAGGATCTTCTTTCAGGTGCAAAAAGAAAACATTACAAATCACAAAGGAAAATTTCCAGCATTCAATTTGTGATGACACCTTACAAGTCCCACTTATTCATTAGTATTGATATACTAAATAGTGCTAGCATCATGAAATGTGGAATGTATATGCTTGCTGCTTGCATATATTTGTGCTCACAGTTTTTACCTTTTCAAGATAGTGTTCAAGGCAAAGAACATAGTCTATGGGATTCACCATGATTTTGCTATGAACTATCATACCCAATATTCTGTCAATTGCAACACCCTACACATAAAAATCAAATTCGGAATGCAGAAGCTAAGATTAAGATCAAATATCACTATATTCAGTCAGATCGTCAACAAAGCTTTTTCTAAGCCTAATGGTATTTGATGGGACGGAAGCAACCAAATAATACCTTTGTTTCTCCGACAGAATGAATCTCGACTGAATGTCTCCACTGAACAACTTTTACTGCATCATTAGATATTGGGCAGTACACAAATGTTGCGGCATTTTCTAGGCTGAAGTCTTCCAATTTCCACATCTATGGATTTGTTGAAAATAAATGAGATATCTGATGTGCATTCAATATTGTATATTGTGCGATATTAAAAGAAACAGATACCACCGTATTTGCAATTCCACACAAGTTATGTCTCGCGATTCTCAAAATGAGACCTTGATGTCCTCTCGGTGAAGTACTAGAATACATGTTAGAGACGTTTAAATTTAGCACTAAAGGCCAATAGAAAAAGTAGTTAATTCATGTAATCTAATATTAAATACCTTAATTTGCCAACCCAGTCCATGTTAGATATTTTGGCATTGTAGTCAACCACTCGCCATTAGTCAGGCGCACAAACATACAATTTTCTGCAGCCAGCCACATATTGAATTCTCTAAAATTTAATATATAGAAAAATATTTAAAAGATTAACCATGGAAAAAGAAAAGATTATTGTTTAGCAACTAAGGTATAACAGAAAAAGAAAAGATTATTCAACTCCATTCCTTTTATTTGGGCACATCCACTCCTAGAATATTCTACATAATCTATACGTGTTCCATTGAAACCCTGCATATTACACTGAATTTTTTAGTTTGTAAGACCACATATATGTATAGTGGATAGTCAATTATCTCCGGCACTAAACAAGTGAATGTAACATGTAAAACAAGATCAACCGAACTTAAAAAAGAGACTGATGGGAATCATAAATTTTGAGAATATTTGTTGAACAAACTAATGCATGATTTAATAATGAAAAATACCAAAATGAGTAAACGATTCTTGGCTTGCAAATATCTATCAATTGCTATTCCTACTGCAGCCTTATATTTGACATCCCAAGATAACACCACCTTAGTTTTTGCAGCATAAGTAGTTTCACTTCAAGTTTGGTTTTCGATTGAGTTCACAAAATTATTTCGCTCAGTTAGGTGAAGATATAAACATTTGAGAGTTTGAGTTTAAAGGCTATGATAATGTTTATTGTACATGCAAATGGGATGTAAAGGTTCTGACCTGACTGTGTACCTAAATTAGAAGTACAGAAGTATTTAAATACCAAATCATAGAAACAACTGATACTGATCTGAAATATCAATGTGAATATGCTTTTACATGTTTACATACATATTCCTATTGACACCAAAAAATAAAAACAACATATGTAACCCTAAATGACAGCCCATTTAGCCAAAAAAGAAAAACACATTCAATCACAATCATGACACTAACTACATAATTTTTGAAACAAACCCAAGTGTATATGTGGTGTGATTCTAAAATTTACAAACAACACCTTGGGGGGGTTACCAAAATAGAGAGTAAATTTCTTTGCAAGCTACACAAGTTGTGTTGTGGTAAAATGGTCGAAGCTTAATAATGACAAAAATATTTAAATCGCTGAAAGTATGTCTCGTGAAATCATTATTATCAAAATAATTCTATCAATTTTGTTTAATCCGTGTATATTATCTTAGATTTAACAGCCTCCAGAATTATATGAGAATAATTTAAAGCAACAAAAAATTTACTATTAGAAAATGAAATTGTACTAATATGAAATCAAAAGAACAAATTTAAAAAAATATCTTTTTTTTTGTTTTACGGCGGTCTCTCCACTGAAAAAATTCAAAAAAAAAAAGGATATTTTTTTTATCCATTGTATGATAAGTCAAATAACAGAGATATCTTAGTAGTCATATTCTTTAGGGGAGAAATTTAAATATCATATTGTTACTATAAATTTCTGACTCGGTCTAACAGTAAGCACATGCTTCAGTTTTCTTTTCTTATTGTACTTTAATTATCAAGATTATTTTTCTTTTTTGTAAATACAATAAAGTACGCATTATTCAAATTAGCTACTTCAGATTATTTTCTAAATGAATGCTAGATCATAATACTAATTATTCTACAGTAAAACAAAAAAAGAACTTTTTCTTTTTCTTTTTGGGTCTTCATATTATATATCTCATCTCTCTCTGCTTTACCATTGGAAAAAGATCTAAATCTTTACACAAGGTATGTTTATATCTTAGTTATCAACTAGACCTACCAATATCAAAAAAAGTTCGATAAGGTTTATTTGTGTTTAAATTTCTGTTTGCAATAAATTGATTAAAAACCATTCGACATGGTTTCGTAACCACATAAGCTGACTGGATCAAAACTTCTTAGCTAAATTAAGCCCAAAAAAACACGTAATTTCTTCATTGTTCTACATACTATAAACTGTGATTACTTTGATGATCACCCACTTCACTTTCATATTATTTTTCATTTCCTGTGTATACTGAATGGAATTTCTTATCAGCTGCTTTCTGGTTGCCTTTGATGCATCAATAAACTATAACAATTAATTTTTGATGTACATGGAATTTGTAGGTTGCTCGGAAGTTGGCACCAACAACTGGTGGAGTGAAGAAGCCCCATCTTTACAGGCCTGGAACTGTCGCTCTTTGGTAAGTCTGAAAAATCTCATCCATCTCAGATAGTTACCGTCATGCTATGGCATCATAATCCACTTGCTGAAGTAACTTGGATAGTTTCTTTTAGTATTTGGATTTTACACTCACATTTAAGTTGCAGGACAAAAATTGTTTTTCTTTTTATGTAAACATATAAAGTATGTATTTTATAAATTAGCTACTTCAGTTTATTTTTTAAATGAATGATAGATCATATTACTAATTTTTCTACAATAATCTAAACAAAAAAACATTTATTTTCCTTGTGGATTTTCAGATTATATATCTCATCTCTGTCTGCATTACCGTTGGAAGAAGGATCTAAATCACTACAAAAGGCATGTGTATATCTTAGTTATCTACTAGATCTATCGATATCAATTAATCATGTATTGAATATATGTTGTAACTGTAATACTAAATATTTAAAATATTTTTTTAATAAAATATCATGTACATAAGCAATGAACCAATTGATAACAAATAATTAGAAACTAGATTGACGCCCATAGTTCAGAATTCATCATTCAAAAGCTTATCTCAATAAAATAATTTAAAGAAACACCCAGATGTAACTTTTTCCCATGTGTGATCTTTTTACTTCCCTTCCAGTTTAGTTGAATACTCATTCTAATTGTTTTCATTTCATCTCATGGGTACCATCAACATAGATAAATGGTTAAATCCATTAAAGAAGGTAAATCCCAGATAGCACGCAAGCACAGTACACATTTAAACATCCGTAAGGATGGGAACTGGGAAGATAATGAAGACAGATACCAAAATCATACCTATCAACGATTTAAAGGACTTCAAATTCCAACTGGCTCTTGCTCCACTTCAAATTTTGATGCCATTGAAGCAGATTGTGTTACTAGAAAAGAAGGTATAGTATTACTACAAATGCAAAAAAAAAAAAAAAAAATCACATCTATTGAAACACTCACCTTTGATACAATTGTCCATCGTAGTCCAAAGGCAAAGGCGGCAAGAAAGGCGTCATATCCTTTACAACAAACGAAAGGCAAAACACATGTACCGTATTCATAAGAATTCTGTAAACTCAATGCATATATTATGGTAATACAATAAAATACTATTTTTTGTATACTGACCTGATCATTGTTTCAAACTTAGGCTCGACTATTGCTTTGACCATGGAAACCAACAACTCTGCTTTTCCAACTGAAATAATTCCAACTGGCTTCTGTTACACTTCAAATTTTGATGCCATTGAAGAATATTATGCTATCAGAAAAGAAGGTATAGTATTTCTACAGAAGTAAAATAAATAAATCACATCTACTGAAACACTCACCTTCGATACAATTGTCCTTCGTAGCCCAAAGGCAAAGGCGGCAAGAAAGGCGTCGAATCCTATACAACAAACGGAAGGCCAAACAAATATATCATATTCGAAAGTATTTAATGAACTAAATGAATTTACTATGTCAATAGTATAAAATACTCTTTTTCTGTGCACTGGCCTGATCATGGCTGTTTTAGACTCAGGCTCACCTATTGCTTCAACCATGGAAACCAGTAATTCTGCTTCTCCAACTACCAATGATACAACTACAAGTAAGTGAGGATGCATTTAATATCAAAATAAATTGTTCACGTACACCATATATCATACAAATTATAACATATGCTTATATTGCAGGGAAAATGTTTAAAATATGGGACTTTGGTGGACCAACGCATACATGTTCAAGCTGCAATGCCATACTATGGTACGAAGAAAGGAATAAAAAATCAAAAGTCACGCCTAAACCTGAATTTTCCCTATGTTGTCGATCAGGAAAAGTAGAACTTCCTATGTTGAAAGATTGTCCTCTATTCTTAAAACATTTGTTAGATTATAATGGTGGACCAAGAGCATCAAGATTCAGAGAAAAAATAAGGTTATACAACTGTATATTTTCTTTTACCTCTATGGGAGGTAACGTTGACAAAACCATAATTGATGGTCGTGGGCCTTACGTTTTCGAATAAATGGCCAAAACCATCACAAAATCGGTTCACTTCTCCCAATAGACAACCAACCTAAATTTTGCACAACTCTATATTTATGACACAGAAAATGAGTTATCAAATAGAATGACTGCAGTAAGGAATAATAATGCAGAACTGGATGAAGTTGTGGTTAGCGAATTAATTAATATGTTTGATCAATGCAATGAACTTACAAAAGCATTTAGGATGGCAAGAGATTGATTCAGACAAATAAATTTTCAACTTGTAAGGTTGCGATTGATTAGTTCACGACAAAATGATGGTAGAATGTATAATTTGCCAACATCTTCTGAGATAGCAGCGTTAATAGTTGGCGATGGTTTTCAAAATGATGTGGGCAAAGACATTATAATACAAGAGAAAGAGGGACTCCTAAGAAGAATAACTTAAAAGCATCCAAGTTTTATGGCGATGCAATATCCTATATTATTTCCTTATGGGGAAGATGGCTTTAGATTAAATATCGCATATAGACACATTGATGATGATGATGATGACGATGGTGATGATGAAGCAACCAATGAAGAAACAGCCAATGAAAGCGACCAAGGCAATGGGAAAATGCTTACCATGAGGGAATACTATGCATTCCGAATCCAACAAAGACCAAATGAAGGGCAAACTTTACTGAGAGGTGGTCGATTATTTCAACATTTTTTGGTGGATGCTTATACCTGCATAGAAGAAGATAGGCTAAGATGGGTACGCAATAATCAATCTAACATTAGATCTGATCTCTACAAAGGTGTAATAACCCGCAAAATCTGGGCCAGTTTAAAAATTTTATTTTGGCGATTTTAGCGAATTTTGATTATTTAAAATGAATTATTTTAAATAATATCGACGAGAAATTTATTTTGAATAAAATTCGAACGTATATATTATACGCGTCGTCGTTAGAATATAAATATTTATATACAATTATAAATATAATTGAAAATGGCGCGGTAGTTCGATAATTCGATTTCAAACTTCAATTGAATGTACCGGGTGCAAAACAATCCGGATTTTAGTGAAACCAAAAACATTAGGATCTAATTGATAATATCTTTCCAACAAATTCGAAAAATCAAGATTTCATATCGGGAATCAAAAGATATGTCCAGTTGAAAATTCTGAATAGTCGCTATGGAATTCAGGCCCTTAAAAATGGACATTTTGCAAATGACCTCGGATTTCGACGAAATCAGTTTTGTTGGATCCGCAGTGTCAAATTATTGCTAGATTCCAAATTTCATAATTTTTCGAATCAATATGTGAGCGTGGCGAAGGAAAACGCGTTTGACCAGTTTCAGTTGATTTTAATCGACTGGAAATTGGCCATTTTTCAAACGGTCTCAGAATTCGACGAAACTAGTTTTGTTAGGACCGTATCGTCAATACGAAGCTAGAAAATATTTTTCGGTAATTTTCCTAGTTAGTATGTGACCCCGGTAATTTGAAATGTACGTTTAAAATCCAATATAAAGATTTAAATGTTAAATCTAACGAAAACTGTTCGTAACAGCCGAACTGGCTTGCGTAACATATCCCATTGTGTTCATAACGGAGGTATTTAGCTAGCGGCGACCTTCGTTGGGTCTCGTTCGGAGTTCGTGGCCTTAAACAAGTGAATTTAGAATGAAAAAATTATTAAAATATTACTATATATTTATAAAACCCTAGGTCAACTCATTTTCTGGTCAAATTTCAAAGCCGCCTCTCCCCGTTTTGACGATCAGAAACTTCGGTTCTTCCCTCCTCCGTCGCTCCCAATTCGCCAGTTATTTTCATAACTTCTCAAAGCAAAAATTGAAGAGCAAGTTGTGATGTTCAAATCTATAAGGTGATCATCACCTGTCATTTCGTATGTCGTTCGATTTCTGCACTCACGTGCCGCGGATTCGAGCATGATTCTCGAGAAGGAGAGGCGTGCGAGTGGGCTGTCCCTCCGGCCTACGGTGGCACGTTCGAAGCTGGATGATGTGGCATACCCTGATCTCAGTCCAGTGTAGAATGGAGATGGCGAATTTAAGCCCTAGCAGTTGAAGATAATTCGACATCCTGGAGCGTGAATATTGGAAGTAACGAGGAAGAAAGGTGCTGTTTTTTTTATTATTTTATTTTATTTTATTTTATTTTATTTTACTTAAGCAAAATACATTGGATAAAAATCAGTTTTTGTTTTAAAAATAAAATAAAATTAACAAGTGTTTTAGAAATAAAAACATTGCTTTAAAATTCGGATTTTTAAATGTAAAAATATTGTATAATTTCAGATTTTTAAATATGAAACACAAGAAAAAGGAATATGATTTCACCTCATGGAAATATATATATATAGGAGAAGTGTTATAAAAATACGTTTTTTTACATATACATTAGCGATAAGAAAATGCGATTAGAATATATAATCGAATTGTTTTATTTTCAGCATTGTTTTTAAAATAAAATTCACATTGTCTTTGAAATAGAAAATTTGCACTGTTTTGAAAATATAAATATCACTGTTTTAAAAATATAAAAATAGAAATATAAACATTGTTCTGAAAATAAAATACATACATTGGTTTTGAAAATGAAGTTAGCTTTGTTTTTAAAAGGAATTTTGCATTTGTTTTCGATAGAAAAATAGAATTTTTATATATTGAACTTAGATAGAAAAATAGAATTTTTATATATTGAACTTCGATAGAAAAATAGAATTTTTATATATTGAACTTCGATAGAAAAATAGAATTTTTATATATTGAACTTCGATAGAAAAATAGAATTTTTATATATTGAACTTCGATAGAAAAATAGAATTTTTATATATTGAACTTCGATAGAAAAATAGAATTTTTATATATTGAACTTCCATAGAAAAATAGAATTTTTATATATTGAACTTCGATAGAAAAATGGGATTTTTATATATTGAACTTCGATAGAAAAATGGGATTTTTATATATTGAACTTCGATAGAAAAATGGGATTTTTATATATTGAACTTCGATAGAAAAATAGAATTTTTATATATTGAACTTCGATAGAAAAATAGAATTTTTATATATTGAACTTCGATAGAAAAATGGGATTTTTATATATTGAACTTCGATAGAAAAATAGAATTTTTATATATTGAACTTCGATAGAAAAATAGAATTTTTATATATTGAACTTCGATAGAAAAATAGAATTTTTATATATTGAACTTCGATAGAAAAATAGAATTTTTATATATTGAACTTCGATAGAAAAATAGAATTTTTATATATTGAACTTCGATAGAAAAATAGAATTTTTATATATTGAACTTCGATAGAAAAATGGGATTTTTATATATTGAACTTCGATAGAAAAATCGGATTTTTATATATTGAACTTCGATAGAAAAATAGAATTTTTATATATTGAACTTCGATAGAAAAATAGAATTTTTATATATTGAACTTCGATAGAAAAATGGGATTTTTATATATTGAACTTCGATAGAAAAATAGAATTTTTATATATTGAACTTCGATAGAAAAATAGAATTTTTATATATTGAACTTCGATAGAAAAATAGAATTTTTATATATTGAACTTCGATAGAAAAATAGGATTTTTATATATTGAATAGCGAAGTAAAAATTCGATTTTTACATAGTTAGTGAAAGCGGACAACGAAGGTAACAAAAAGGCGGGAACGAAGAAGATTTCTATAAAAGAAAAGTCAAGAAGCTAGGATAGCTATCGGTGAGAATTTCTCACCTTTCAATTTATTTTTCTAGTTATATATATATACTAGGATGCAGACGGTGCTTAGTAGCACCCGACACAATCGTCCACAGACCATGGACTTGTTTGTTTGGTTGCATAGATTAGTTTGATGATTTGATTTGAAAGTGAATTGTTTGGTGAATTTGATTGATGTGTGAATGGCGTGGGCCTTCACTAGACCGGGGATAAGGCTAGGCCTTGTCCCGTTTCTAGTATCGTGCCGTTATGCCGCCGAAATTTTCTAAAATATGTTAGAAAAATAAAAATATCATTTTATTTAAAGAATGAACTGAATAGAAATTCATATGTTGGAATAAAATGTTTTATCGTTAAAAATATAATTTTTAACGTGAATGTGAATAAATATAAATATTCATTTACAAACCAGATGGTTTGTTTATGTACACCTATTTGAATGACATTGATTGGGACGATAAATTTTACACATCGCCCAACAGCACAAATAAAATATGTGTTTGATTGTTTGAAACCCCACACGGGTGTTAGGATGAAATATGCAGTTCACTCATCCTGATTGATTAAAAATGTCGATCGATTGATTGACAGGCTGTTATAAGCGTTAGATATCTATATTTGATGCTTATACAGTGTAGTGCACTTTGGTTGATGGTTGATTATTTTTCAATGCTATTATATACATGTGTTGTATGAAAATCCATATAATTAATTTTATATGGTAATTGATTGTGCCTCATTCCAATTTAGAAAATAAAGAACAACATAAAATAAAAGTTCATGTGTTGACAGTACTCATCCATTGAGATTGGTCATGTGTTGAACGAAATATTTTGATAATAACAACTATTTTGAAAATAGAAATTTATGAAGCCGTGTTGATTAGATTGACGCCATTTTGACGTGAACGATATTTATATCGATTTTATTCATTTCGAAATGAAATGAATTGAAAACGATTTCGAAATAAAATGAATTGAAAACGATTTCGAAATGAAATGAATTGAAAACGATTTCGAAATGAAATGAATTGAAAACGATTTCGAAATGAAATGAATTGAAAACGATTTCGAAATGAAATGAATTGAAAACGATTTCGAAATGAAATGAATTGAAAACGATTTCGAAATGAATTGAATTGAAAACGATTTCAAAATGAATTGAAAACGAATTGAAATGAATTCAAATTGAATTGAAATTTGAATTGAATAGAAATGAATTTTAAAACGAATTTATAAAGAAGAATTCAATTTTGATTTGAATTGAAAAGGAAGTTGAAATTGCTTTTGAAACGAATTTTAAAACTATTTATATAATTCGTTTTAAATAGAAATCGACGATATATATATTATATATATAATATAATGGCCTGAATAGAACGCGCCGCGCCGCGGCAGTTCGCGAATTTCGACCATTTATTTCAAACGGGCATTACGGGAGATACGACCGTCGGATTCTCCTAAAACCGGAACCGTTGGGTTCGTATCGAAAAGAGCTTTCTAAAGAATATTAGAAATTAGAAATCTAACGGTTGGATTTGGAATTATGTCCAAATCAAATTTGAAAAAGGTCGCTGTAAGTGCAGTTCGATGGCCATTGATGGAAATCGACTGTACGGGCCTGGATAAAATTATTAAAAATAGTAATAATTTGTGTAAAATCATAAGAAATGATTTAGAAAGAATTGGGATGAAAAACTCCATATTTGAAAAGATAAAAATAGATTTTTATCAAAATGAACTAGTTTTGAACTAGAAATATAATTCTATTTATTTTTAAATAAATAAATTGAATATGAAAAGGGTTTTAAAAATAACCAGAATTTCCAATGATTGCATTGGAGTGGATTTGAATCGAAATTGTCTTCGGAATATTTCGATGTTAGAATTCGTAATTATACAGATGTTGTTATGGAAATTTGAAAGATATATTTATATCGTTATTTCCAATACGACATTTGTTAGTCGTAGAATTTGTTATTGAATATAAGCCGATATATTTTCTATTCAGAGCCTTGTATTGAATATCAAATGTGATTTGGGGTTTGTCGTGAATGGTGTCTTCACTAACACTGTTCTTGAACCCAGTTGAGAAAAGATTAAATCTTTTTATTTAGATTTAATGAAGTGTACCAATTAAATAATATTTAATTGGAATTGAATTGATATTGATTTTTGGGTTTATCGTGAACTGTGTTTTAAATAACACTCGTTCTTTACCCCGATAATTAATGAAGGTGATTTTGGGTTTATTGTGAACTGTGTTTTTAAATGACACGGATTCTTTAACCCAGTTAACGATTAAAACTAAGTTGAGTTTTAATGAATCTTTAATTAGATTGAAATGGTCGAGAATGGAGTATCACCAGTTTTGCTCCAGGCGATAGTCAAATCTTTAATTAGATTTGAACGTGAAATGGTAATTGAATTTACCGATAACACCGTGGTGTTAGATATGAAGTATTACCAGTTTTACTTCATGGGATGAATAGGTTGGGATTGGGAAATTAAAACAAATGATTACTTCAGTAAGTTTCGTAAATCCCGACTAGTTTGAATCGAAATTCAAAGGAAGATTAGATAATAAATTCAAGAAATTATCTTGGATAAAATTAATGGGAACCTTTCCCTATGAATGTGAAAATCAGAAACTAACGGTCGGTTAGTTAAGCAGAATGGTTTTCTGGATATTGATCTGATGTTGGTTTCGGCCTTCGGGGTTAATATTTGGGGAATTATTCTCTTGATTAATTTACGGTTAGTGACTGATGAATTGTAATGAGGCGTATGTTGTGTTTGTGTAACACTTTTATAATATATACGCGAGTTATTCGGAAAGTCCGGGTTTATCCCATTCTGAATAACTGATGCGACGATAAGTCGAAGATGAAGACGGTGGTCGAAGACCGGAGGTCTTCACGTCGTTTGGGTAATTACTGATGATCTTGATTGGGCTGTACACCCAAGAAGATGGAAACAGTTAGTGATCGTCCAGACGTACTTGGAGATCGATGGATATGCGGGGTACTAGGTGCCCCCGGTTTCGTTCAGCCCCAGAACGGACTTGTAAATGGACTGTGTGTCTGACATTGGATTTTAGTCCGTGTGATTGATCTCTATTAAATATATATCTGTTTGGCGGCGGAGAATTTATTCTCTTGCTTAACGCCCTTCTCTGAGACGTACGAGCTCAGGGGTTATATATTGATGGATATCAATCGCATGGAGTGAATTGCCTGTGTGGCATGCTAAGAGGCAAATGATCAAGGCTTCTGTTGAAAAGCAAAGTCTTGTGGTTGATGATCGAAGCACGGCCTTTGTGGCGTAGCTTTGTGTAACGTTGATTCGCGAGTATCACACCCGGTATGAATCAAAAACGGGAGACGGACATCAGGGAGGGCCTACGTTTCCTCCTAGCTAAAAGTGGCGTCAGTGGTTTTACACGCCCTGACGAGTTTGACTTATGTGGTTGTTGCTGTTGCGAGGCGCCTCGGATTGATCGGTCGTTCTCGAACCGATGGAGTCATTTAGTTGGCTCGCTTACGCCCCAAAGGGCGGCGAAACGTAGTGCTCAGGTATTTTAATCCACTCCTTGTGGACCGGCCCTGACGATCCAAGGGTCGATGCGTTCTGATCCTGAGACTCGGGCTAGGCAGTCTCGAATCAGTGAGGATCTTGGCCCTAGCCTCGGTTCATACCATAAATGATAACCCAACTTCCAATACGACATTTGCGGTTTTGATTGTAAACTTATATATGGCGACATAGTGTTATGGGCCATTCATGCCGCCTATGATTGATACTTATGATTTGAAGTTGTTTTATACACTATGCACTTATAATAGTATCAAAAGATTTGTTTTAACCGTATCAAGCATTCTTTGGCTGTTATAAGGGAAAACCCTATCCTCGGCTGCGTTGCATTGTGTGATGGGACCTGGGTCTTATAACAGCTTCATTTTTCTCTATTTTAGCATTGCGCTGTTTGTTTTATGCACTGGTATTCTTGGGAGGAAACCCGTTCCGTGTTGTACGGCGTGGTCCCTTGATTTACCTAACTTTAAAAATAAAGATTAACTGTTTTAGTTCTCACACCAGTCACATGACTGACCTGGAGTTTATTGTTTTAACCTAAACTCTGGGTGCCCTTATTTTCGACACGGGCAGCTAGTAGTTTTGGTTTTGCAGATTTATATTCACAGGATCCTGGTTTACAGCTGGAACGATATCCGGAAAGCTTTGTATCCGTATATCTCATTCTAGTTGTGTATTGTATTATTTTTCCGCTGCTATGTATTTTAATGTAATTTAAATCTCTGATATTTCTGTGTAATATTCATTTATACTCTGTATATTCTTGTAATCTCATGCATTGTTGTAATGTACAATGAAATGTTCTTCTGTTTTGCGTTCTGTTGTGGTTTGTTCTCGAACTATCCGCCGCTTTCCTTTACGGGGAAGTTACGGGTCTTTACATGTGGTATCAGAGCTTTGGTTTACAGAGCTCGAGAACAAGACACATTAGAACCGTACGAAAGAATTCATCAGATATTGGAGTAGTAATATCCAACGAGAATGACTCGTTAGAGATAGGATCAGTAGTATCCTAGAACGAGTGTGAAGGGTATATTTTTGAAAATGAAAACAAATTTTTGGTTTGAAAATTTAAATCAATTATTCGTATCTGATTATCTATTTATATTGAGTTGGACAATCCAGTATATATAGATTTTGCGTATACGTCTGATCCGCGTGTATTCGAAATTTTAATATACTGGATAGATATAGAATTACGCTCTAGTCGCCCGGGAGTGATTATGATGATTGATATATCATCATCAGAATTTATATTCGAGTGACGAACGTGTAATATCTATATATTTCCATTAGACTGGTGTGAGAACCAAAATTAGATAGGGCCTATTGTTGTGAATTGGCATCAAAAATCTGATTTTTGTATATGTATCAAAATTATGAATTTGAAACTCTAATTCACTAATTGATTGATGTTTGTGTTGTTTGTTCATTTGTTTGATAATTTTGAACCATTTAGCCTAATTGAATCAAATATTGAATTATATTGAAAATTGGTCGCGTTTGCTTGCATATACATGTACTTACATTGAACAGGTCATAGCAAGGAGGCTAGAGCAGAGAATAAAATTTGTTTGCCCGACAAATAGGTACATGTTTACTACATAATTTACTGTTTGTTTGGGTGATGATGATTTTATGAGCCTATTGGCTAGCCGCTTGGCTTTTTCTTTTTCTTTTTGAGATCTGAAGGACCGGGGAAGCTATTTGAAATTCCCCGATGCTCCCGGTGCAGGGGAGGTTATGGCGAAATTTTTCGAAAATTTAGGGTGTTAGCCAAATTTTTGAAGAATTTGAAAATTCTCAGAAACTAAAGAGTTGGAGAATGGAAGCCAGATCGAACGTAGAGTTGATTAATCAAACCACTTTCGACTTTGTGCCTTTTTGGGGACGAAAAGCTTTAAGTGGGGGAGATTGTAATAACCCGCAAAATCTGGGCCAGTTTAAAATTTTTATTTTGGCGATTTTAGCGAATTTTGATTATTTAAAATGAATTATTTTAAATAATATCGACGAGAAATTTATTTTGAATAAAATTCGAACGTATATATTATACGCGTCGTCGTTAGAATATAAATATTTATATATAATTATAAATAGAATTGAAAATGGCGCGGTAGTTCGATAATTCGATTTCAAACTTCAATTGAATGTACCGGGTGCAAAACAATCCGGATTTTAGTGAAACCAAAAACATTAGGATCTAATTGATAATATCTTTCCAACGAATTCGAAAAATCAAGATTTCATATCGGGAATCAAAAGATATGTCCAGTTGAAAATTCTGAATAGTCGCTATGGAATTCAGGCCCTTAAAAATGGACATTTTGCAAATGACCTCGGATTTCGACGAAATCAGTTTTGTTGGATCCGCAGTGTCAAATTATTGCTAGATTCCAAATTTCATAATTTTTCGAATCAATATGTGAGCGTGGCGAAGGAAAACGCGTTTGACCAGTTTCAGTTGATTTTAATCGACTGGAAATTGGCCATTTTTCAAACGGTCTCAGAATTCGACGAAACTAGTTTTGTTAGGACCGTATCGTCAATACGAAGCTAGAAAATATTTTTCGGTAATTTTCCTAGTTAGTATGTGACCCCGGTAATTTGAAATGTACGTTTAAAATCCAATATAAAGATTTAAATGTTAAATCTAACGAAAACTGATCGTAACAGCCGAACTGGCTTGCGTAACATATCCCATTGTGTTCATAACGGAGGTATTTAGCTAGGGGCGACCTTCGTTGGGTCTCGTTCGGAGTTCGTGGCCTTAAACAAGTGAATTTAGAATGAAAAAATTATTAAAATATTACAATATATATTTAAAACCCTAGGTCAACTCATTTTCTGGTCAAATTTCAAAGCCGCCTCTCCTCCTTTTGACGATCAGAAACTTCGGTTCTTCCCTCCTCCGTCGCGCCCAATTCGCCAGTTATTTTCATAACTTCTCAAAGCAAAAATCGAAGAGCAAGTTGTGATGTTCAAATCTATATGGCGATCATCACCTGTCATTTCGTATGTCGTTCGATTTCTGCACTCACGTGTCGCGGATTCGAGCATGATTCTCGAGAAGGAGAGGCGTGCTAGTGGGCTGTCCCTCCGGCCTACGGTGGCACGTTCGAAGCTGGATGATGTGGCATGCCCTGATCTCAGTCCAGTGTAGAATGGAGATGGCGAATTTAAGCCCTAGCAGTTGAAGATAATTCGACATCCTGGAGCGTGAATATTGGAAGTAACGAGGAAGAAAGGTGCTGTTTTTTTTATAATTTTATTTTATTTTATTTTATTTTACTTAAGCAAAATACATTGGATAAAAATCAGTTTTTGTTTTAAAAATAAAATAAAATTAACAAGTGTTTTAGAAATAAAAACATTGCTTTAAATTTCGGATTTTTAAATGTAAAAATATTGTATAATTTCAGATTTTTAAATATGAAACACAAGAAAAAGGAATATGATTTCACCTCATGGAAATATATATATATATAGGAGAAGTGTTATAAAAATACGTTTTTTTACATATACATTAGCGATAAGAAAATGCGATTAGAATATATAATCGAATTGTTTTATTTTCAGCATTGTTTTTAAAATAAAATTCAAATTGTCTTTGAAATAGAAAATTTGCACTGTTTTGAAAATATAAATATCACTGTTTTAAAAATATAAAAATAGAAATATAAACATTGTTCTGAAAATAAAATACATACATTGGTTTTGAAAATGAAGTTAGCTTTGTTTTTAAAAGGAATTTTGCATTTGTTTTCGATAGAAAAATAGAATTTTTATATATTGAACTTCGATAGAAAAATAGAATTTTTATATATTGAACTTCGATAGAAAAATAGAATTTTTATATATTGAACTTCGATAGAAAAATAGAATTTTTATATATTGAACTTCGATAGAAAAATGGGATTTTTATATATTGAACTTCGATAGAAAAATATAATTTTTATATATTGAACTTCGATAGAAAAATGGGATTTTTATATATTGAACTTCGATAGAAAAATGGGATTTTTATATATTGAACTTCGATAGAAAAATGGGATTTTTATATATTGAACTTCGATAGAAAAATGGGATTTTTATATATTGAACTTCGATAGAAAAATAGAATTTTTATATATTGAACTTCGATAGAAAAATAGAATTTTTATATATTGAACTTCGATAGAAAAATAGAATTTTTATATATTGAACTTCGATAGAAAAATAGAATTTTTATATATTGAACTTCGATAGAAAAATAGAATTTTTATATATTGAACTTCGATAGAAAAATAGAATTTTTATATATTGAACTTCGATAGAAAAATGGGATTTTTATATATTGAACTTCGATAGAAAAATGGGATTTTTATATATTGAACTTCGATAGAAAAATAGAATTTTTATATATTGAACTTCGATAGAAAAATGGGATTTTTATATATTGAACTTCGATAGAAAAATAGAATTTTTATATATTGAACTTCGATAGAAAAATAGAATTTTTATATATTGAACTTCGATAGAAAAATGGGATTTTTATATATTGAACTTCGATAGAAAAATAGAATTTTTATATATTGAACTTCGATAGAAAAATAGAATTTTTATATATTGAACTTCGATAGAAAAATAGAATTTTTATATATTGAACTTCGATAGAAAAATAGGATTTTTATATATTGAATAGCGAAGTAAAAATTCGATTTTTACATAGGTAGTGAAAGCGGACAACGAAGGTAACAAAAAGGCGGGAACGAAGAAGATTTCTATAAAAGAAAAGTCAAGAAGCTAGGATAGCTATCGGTGAGAATTTCTCACCTTTCAATTTATTTTTCTAGTTATATATATACTAGGATGCAGACGGTGCTTAGTAGCACCCGACACAATCGTCCACAGACCATGGACTTGTTTGTTTGGTTGCATAGATTAGTTTGATGATTTGATTTGAAAGTGAATTGTTTGGTGAATTTGATTGATGTGTGAATGGCGTGGGCCTTCACTAGACCGGGGATAAGGCTAGGCCTTGTCCCGTTTCTAGTATCGTGCCGTTATGCCGCCGAAATTTTCTAAAATATGTTAGAAAAATAAAAATATCATTTTATTTAAAGAATGAACTGAATAGAAATTCATATGTTGGAATAAAATGTTTTATCGTTAAAAATATAATTTTTAACGTGAATGTGAATAAATATAAATATTCATTTACAAACCAGACGGTTTGTTTATGTACACCTATTTGAATGACATTGATTGGGACAATAAATTTTACACATCGCCCAACAGCACAAATAAAATATGTGTTTGATTGTTTGAAACCCCACACGGGTGTTAGGATGAAATATGCAGTTCACTCATCCTGATTGATTAAAAATGTCGATCGATTGATTGACAGGCTGTTATAAGCGTTAGATATCTATATTTGATGCTTATACAGTGTAGTGCACTTTGGTTGATGGTTGATTAATTTTCAATGCTATTATATACATGTGTTGTATGAAAATCCATATAATTAATTTTATATGGTAATTGATTGGGCCTCATTCCAATTTAGAAAATAAAGAACAACATAAAATAAAAGTTCATGTGTTGACAGTACTCATCCATTGAGATTGGTCATGTGTTGAACGAAATATTTTGATAATAACAACTATTTTGAAAATAGAAATTTATGAAGCCGTGTTGATTAGATTGACGCCATTTTGACGTGAACGATATTTATATCGATTTTATTCATTTCGAAATGAAATGAATTGAAAACGATTTCGAAATGAAATGAATTGAAAACGATTTCGAAATGAAATGAATTGAAAACGATTTCGAAATGAAATGAATTGAAAACGATTTCGAAATGAAATGAATTGAAAACGATTTCGAAATGAAATGAATTGAAAACGATTTCGAAATGAATTGAATTGAAAACGAATTCAAAATGAATTGAAAACGAATTGAAATGAATTCAAATTGAATTGAAATTTGAATTGAATAGAAATGAATTTTAAAACGAATTTATAAAGAAGAATTCAATTTTGATTTGAATTGAAAAGGAAGTTGAAATTGCTTTTGAAACGAATTTTAAAACTATTTATATAATTTGTTTTAAATAGAAATCGACGATATATATATTATATATATAATATAATGGCCTGAATAGAACGCGCCGCGCCGCGGCAGTTCGCGAATTTCGACCATTTATTTCAAACGGGCATTACGGGAGATCCGACCGTCGGATTCTCCTAAAACCGGAACCGTTGGGTTCGTATCGAAAAGAGATTTCTAAAGAATATTAGAAATTAGAAATCTAACGGTTGGATTTGGAATTATGTCCAAATCAAATTTGAAAAAGGTCGCTGTAAGTGCAGTTCGATGGCCATTGATGGAAATCGACTGTACGGGCCTTGATAAAATTATTAAAAATAGTAATAATTTGTGTAAAATCATAAGAAATGATTTAGAAAGAATTGGGATGAAAAACTCCATATTTGAAAACATAAAAATAGATTTTTATCAAAATGAACTAGTTTTGAACTAGAAATATAATTCTATTTATTTTTAAATAAATAAATTGAATTTGAAAAGGGTTTTAAAAATAACCAGAATTTCCAATGATTGCATTGGAGTGGATTTGAATCGAAATTGTCTTCGGAATATTTCGATGTTGGAATTCGTGATTATACAGATGTTTTTATGGAAATCTGAAAGATATATTTATATCGTTATTTCCAATACGACATTTGTTAGTCGTAGAATTTGATATTGAATATAAGCCGATATATTTTCTATTCAGAGCCTTGTATTGAATATCAAATGTGATTTGGGGTTTGTCGTGAATGGTGTCTTCACTAACACTGTTCTTGAACCCAGTTGAGAAAAGATTAAATCTTTTTATTTAGATTTAATGAAGTGTACCAATTAAATAATATTTAATTGGAATTGAATTGATATTGATTTTTGGGTTTATCGTGAACAGTGTTTTAAATAACACTCGTTCTTTACCCCGATAATTAATGAAGGTGATTTTGGGTTTATTGTGAACTGTGTTTTTAAATGACACGGATTCTTTAACCCAGTTAACGATTAAAACTAAGTTGAGTTTTAATGAATCTTTAATTAGATTGAAATGGTCGAGAATGGAGTATCACCAGTTTTGCTCCAGGCGATAGTCAAATCTTTAATTAGATTTGAACGTGAAATGGTAATTGAATTTACCGATAACACCGTGGTGTTAGATATGAAGTATTACCAGTTTTACTTCATGGGATGAATAGGTTGGGATTGGGAAATTAAAACAAATGATTACTTCAGTAAGTTTCGTAAATCCCGACTAGTTTGAATCGAAATTCAAAGGAAGATTAGATAATAAATTCAAGAAATTATCTTGGATAAAATTAATGGGAACCTTTCCCTATGAATGTGAAAATCAGAAACTAACGGTCGGTTAGTTAAGCAGAATGGTTTTCTGGATATTGATCTGATGTTGGTTTCGGCCTTCGGGGTTAATATTTGGGGAATTATTCTCTTGATTAATTTACGGTTAGTGACTGATGAATTGTAATGAGGCATATGTTGTGTTTGTGTAACACTTTTATAATATATACGCGAGTTATTCGGAAAGTCCGGGTTTATCCCATTCTGAATAACTGATGCGACGATAAGTCAAAGATGAAGACGGTGGTCGAAGACCGGAGGTCTTCACGTCGTTTGGGTAATTACTGATGATCTTGATTGGGCTGTACACCCAAGAAGATGGAAACAGTTAGTGATCGTCCAGACGTACTTGGAGATCGATGGATATGCGGGGTACTAGGTGCCCCCGGTTTCGTTCAGCCCCAGAACGGACTTGTAAATGGACTGTGTGTCTGACATTGGATTTTAGTCCGTGTGATTGATCTCTATTAAATATATATCTGTTTGGCGGCGGAGAATTTATTCTCTTGCTTAACGCCCTTCTCTGAGACGTACGAGCTCAGGGGTTATATATTGATGGATATCAATCGCATGGAGTGAATTGCCTGTGTGGCATGCTAAGAGGCAAATGATCAAGGCTTCTGTTGAAAAGCAAAGTCTTGTGGTTGATGATCGAAGCACGGCCTTTGTGGCGTAGCTTTGTGTAACGTTGATTCGCGAGTATCACACCCGGTATGAATCAAAAACGGGAGACGGACATCAGGGAGGGCCTACGTTTCCTCCTAGCTAAAAGTGGCGTCAGTGGTTTTACACGCCCTGACGAGTTTGACTTATGTGGTTGTTGCTGTTGCGAGGTGCCTCGGATTGATCGGTCGTTCTCGAACCGATGGAGTCATTTAGTTGGCTCGCTTACGCCCCAAAGGGCGGCGAAACGTAGTGCTCAGGTATTTTAATCCACTCCGTGTGGACCGGCCCTAACGATCCAAGGGTCGATGCATTCTGATCCTGAGACTCGGGCTAGGCAGTCTCGAATCAGTGAGGATCTTGCCCCTAGCCTCGGTTCATACCATAAATGATAACCCAACTTCCAATACGACATTTGCGGTTTTGATTGTAAACTTATATATGGCGACATAGTGTTATGGGCCATTCACGCCGCCTATGATTGATACTTATGATTTGAAGTTGTTTTATACACTATGCACTTATAATAGTATCAAACGATTTGTTTTAACCGTATCAAGCATTCTTTGGCTGTTATAAGGGAAAACCCTATCCTCGGCTGCGTTGCATTGTGTGATGGGACCTGGGTCTTATAACAGCTTCATTTTTCTCTATTTTAGCATTGCGCTGTTTGTTTTATGCACTGGTATTCTTGGGAGGAAACCCGTTCCGTGTTATACGGCGTGGTCCCTTGATTTACCTAACTTTAAAAATAAAGATTAACTGTTTTAGTTCTCACACCAGTCACATGACTGACCTGGAGTTTATTGTTTTAACCTAAACTCTGGGTGCCCTTATTTTCGACACGGGCAGCTAGTAGTTTTGGTTTTGCAGATTTATATTCACAGGATCCTGGTTTACAGCTGGAACGATATCCGGAAAGCTTTGTATCCGTATATCTCATTCTAGTTGTGTATTGTATTATTTTTCCGTTGCTATGTATTTTAATGTAATTTAAATCTCTGATATTTCTGTGTAATATTCATTTATACTCTGTATATTCTTGTAATCTCATGCATTGTTGTAATGTACAATGAAATCTTCTTCTGTTTTGCGTTCTGTTGTGGTTTGTTCTCGAACTATCCGCCGCTTTCCTTTACGGGGAAGTTACGGGTCTTTACAAAAGGTCCTCAAGATGCAGTAATAGCAGGTGATACAAATGCATCTTCAATTGGAAAAAGAATGGTCTTACCTTCTTCATTTACAGGAGGTCCTCGATATATGATACAAAACTATCAAGATGCAATTGCAATTTGTAGAGCAGCAGGCCAGCCAGATTTATTCATTACTTTCACATGCAATCCTAATTGGATAGAGATTAAAAAGTTTCTATCATTTACTCCTGGACAAACCATCCAAGACAGACCAGATATTGTAGCAAGAGTTTTCAAAATTAAACTCAATCAGCTATTGGAAGATTTACGAAAAGGGAAACATTTTGGGTCCGTTCATGCTGGTATTAATACAATTGTCTAATTACAAACTATATATTCTACTTATATTGACTGAATGGGTATTCAGTTAAATTAACAGCAAGTAATAAACAAAATTTTCATGTTCATTTAACAATGCATTTAATGTACAAAATTAAGGTCCGTCTACTGAACAAAGTAAATAAATTCAATATGAAAACAAATTATAAATGTTATTGGTGCACTTTCAAATGTTATTTAGTGCAGTTTTACCATGCATTGTATGTACGCTATTTCATGAAATTTCTACAGTTTTGTTGTTAACTTTAAGCCATTTGATTCAGTTTTTTAAAGTATTCAGCAGTATTATTTATATATAATAATAATAGCTGAAATAAGTGCATGATAATTGTCGGTGACAAGTGTGCACTTTGAAATGTTATTTGATGCAGTTTTACCATGTATTCTACAAGTTAAACAGGTTTTTAAATTTCTGCACTTTCAGCTCAAAAATGTTATTTCATGATATTTCTGCAATTTCATTGTCAAATTTAAGCTATTCAATTCAGCTTTTTAAAGTATTCAGCGGTGTTGTAATAAAAACATTAGTTAAATTAAGTGCATGATAATTTTTGGTGACAAGTGCACTTTCAAATGTTATTTGATGCAGTTTTACCATGTATTCTACATTTTACACAGGTTTCTACATTTTTGCACTTTTATCTCTATGTATGTTATTTCGTTATATTTCTGCATTTTTGTTAAATAGTTTAAGCTATTCGATTCAGATTTTTAAAGTACTCAGCAGAAATATATATATATGTATATATATATATATATATATATATATATATATATATATATATATAATAGTTAAAATAACTGCATGATAATTGTTGGTGAGAACGAACCTAACATCACAAAATTGCATAGATTCATAAAATGCAAAATCCTATTTATCATCCAACATGAACATGCTGCTTACGAGTTTAAACAAGCATGGTATTACCTTCTCAGTCAACATATTCTTTCCATTTAAAAGCTCTGGTGCCATCCATGGTATAGTGCCATAAACTCCTCTTGACACTAATGTTCTTTGTTTTACCTTTTATAGCTCCAATCTGGAAGAAATAACATCATCAAATATAAAATAATTAAAGTTAGGTGACTATTGTTAGTAAGAATATATAAATCACACATAAAATTTCCTCAAATACCAATAGGGAATTAATGAATGGGGACTTCCCATAGAATTTTACCTTAAAATTTCTTACTCAATTATCTAACATTGGTATTTATTATTATTTTCATGTTTTTACAGTTGTGTACACAATCGAATTTCGGAAAAGAGGTCTACCACATGCATATATATTATTGTTTCTTCATTCTACTGACAAGCCTAAGACAACTTCAGATGTTGATAGCATAATCACAGCTGAAATGCCAAATAAAGAAGCAGATCCATTAGCATACCAATCAGTCTCACAATTTATGATGCATGGACCATGCGGTGCAGCTAATCCACAAAATTCTTGCATGGTCAAAGGTCAATGTTCAAAGCATTATCCAAAGGAAAATTGTTCTGAAACCACCTTTGATGATAATGGATTCCCTGTGTATAGAAGAAGAGAAAATGATAGGTATGTCACAACAGTGGGTATCAAATTCGATAACAGAGGGGTAATTCCACACAACACGGTACTTACTGTAAAATATCAAGCCCACATAAATGTAGAGATATGTAATCGAACCAGGTCCGTAAAGTATTTATTCAAATATATCAATAAGGGTTACGATCGTGCAACAATTGTAATTGAAGAAAATACTGAAGATGGTGGACGAACTGTACGAGAAGTTGACAAAATTAAAACCTACCTCGATTGTCGATATAATTTAGCCTCTGAATCTTGCTGGCGTATATTTCAATTTGACATTCAGTTTCGCACACCAGCGGTGCAACTGCTATCATTTCATTTACATGATGAACAACCAATTTTGTTTCATGATACTGATAATTTGGAAGATATTGCTAATCGACCTGATATCAAAAAATCAATATTTACAGAGTGGCTTTAAACAAATAGATTGAATGAAGATGCAAGAGATCTTACATATGTTGATTTTCCAACAAAATGGGTATGGAATAAAAATAAATAAAAAATGGAAAAAGAGACAAAAAGGTAATACAATTGGAAGAATTTATTATTCCCATCCAACTTCTGGCCAAAGATTCTATCTACGTATTTTGCTGAACATAGTAAAAGGACCTAAAAATTATGAAGACATACGCACTTTTAATGGTACAGTTTTCAATGATTTTAAAGCAGCATGTATGGCACGAGGTTTGTTGGAAGATGACAATGAGTGGAATGATGCCATTGTAGAAGCTGGAAGATGGTCCTCGGCAAAATCCCTACGAGAAATGTTTGTTACTTTACTATTATTTTGTGAAATTTCAAATCCACTTGAGCTTTGGAACAATCATTGGGAGTTACTGTCGGATGATATTTTATGGATGCAAAGAAGAGTTCTACAAGATAATACGCTAAATATGACACAATGTCAATTGCAAAATTATGCATTGTATGAAATTGAAAAAATCATGAATAAGAGTAATAGATCTTTAAAGGAATATCCTATGTTTCCCTTTCCTGATTTGATGTTTCTTGAATGGTTTCAAAACAAACTTATAAGAGAAGAACAATTGTATGACCATGATGCACTCCATGAGCAGTTCCTAAGTATGTCACGGTGTCTAAATGTCCAACAACAAAAAAAAATTGATGAAATCATGCATGCTGTTGATGAAAGTTTAGGAGGATTTTTTTTTTGTTCATGGTAGTGGTGGTACTGGGAAAACATTTTTGTGGAAAACAATAATATCAAAATTAAGATCAGAAGGTAAAATCGTATTGCCAGTTGCAACATCAGGTATAGCATCATTATTACTGCCAGGTGGTAGAACTGCACACACACGTTTCAAAATTCCAATAAATTTAGATGAGGATTCTATTTGTGATATAACAAGACAGTCTTCATTGGGTGAGTTGATAAAAAAAATTGATCTTATTATTTGGGATGAAGCACCAATGGCACACAGAAATGCATTAGAATCATTGGAAAGAACTTTGAGAGATATAATGGAACACACGGGAAATGGTGGTGAAATTTTTGGTGGCAATACTATCCTACTTGGTGGAGATTTTAGGCAAATACTACCAGTTATTGATAAAGGGGGGAGGGAGGCAATTGTCGGATCATCGATAAATCGACACGTCTATGGAGTAAGTGTAAAATTTTTACTCTCTCACATAATATGCGGCTTACAAATGAATGTGCAAGCAATGAAGAGATGAATCAAACTGCGAATTTTAGTAAATGGATTTTAGATGTGGGAGATGGATTACTTCCAACTATATCGATGTATCATAATGAGGAGCCCACTTGGGTAAATATTCCAAAGGAAAACTTAATTGAATGGGATGACAATCCAGTACAAAAAATTGTTGATAGCATTTATCCAGATTTCGATAAAAGGTTGAATGAACAAGACTACTTTAAAAGCCGTTGTATACTAGCACCAACTAATGAATGCGTGGACGAAGTGAATTCATTTATAATTGAGAAAATGCCAGGCCAATTCTATACTTATCTAAGTGCGGACTCAATTAGTCCAATGTCGGAAGGCATTGAGGAACAAAATCTTTTATACCCTATTGAATTCCTAAACACACTAAAGCTATCATCAATACCAAATCATGAACTTCATTTAAAGGTTGGAGTTCTAATAATGCTTCTTCGTAATTTAAATCAAAATTTAGGTCTTTGCAATGGTACAAGATTGATTGTAACACAGGTTGAAAAAGTAATAGAGGCATAAATTATTACCGGAAATAATATTGGTAATAAGGTTCTAATTCCAAGAATAATAATGTCCTCGGCAGACACAAAGTGGCCTTTTCTCCTTAGATGTCGCCAATTTCCAGTAAAAATATGTTTTGCAATGACAATCAACAAAAGTCAAGGTCGAACACTAGAAAATGTTGGAGTATATTTATCACGTCGCATATTCACTCGTGGTCAGTTATATGTGGCTGTTTCTCGCACAACAACACAAAAAAGGTTGAAAATTTTGATTAAAAATAAAGATGAAGAAAGAAAGGATTACACACAGAATATTGTCTATAAAGAAATATTCAACAACCTTAAAGGTAATGCCTAAAATTTCATTTATGTCATATTATATTCCTTATTCAGGAAATAATTACTTATAATTTCAATTCCACATTCATTATATTATGTTATTTTCACATATTAACAAGACTGAATTTTGGTTCATCTTCTCATACTGCGTTACTGCACTTGCCTGCTACAAGGAGGAGAATATCAAAGCTATATCTGTTGCATACAAGCAGCTAAATGTTTTACATCAGAGGTTGAATGGTTTTTCTACTACCCTACTTATGTGTATTTGCTTAAATCGTCCATAGTTTCATTTACTTTGTTTTTTTACTTTATTTTTGATGTGTTTTTCCATCACTTTTATTCAAGTAGTTCTAAACAATTATTAAAACATCGTCATTTTAAATATAAATTTGCATAAAATTTTAAACAATTATTGAAATTTTATACTTACAAACATACAAGTTTGCATATATTTCAAACTACAGAAAATATGCCACACAATGCATACTCACAATATTTGAAAAAGCACTCCTTATAACTGTAAACTGTTTTGCCAACAACTAAGGAAATGTATTAGATTACTAACCAATAAAATCTCAAGAAATGAAGTCGAAGTAAACATTTCAAGCGCTATGCATCGAAGACTCCATATATCAGCAGCAGGTCCATATGGTTTCGTTGGTTCAACAACCTAAATTGATATTAAAAAAATGGTACAATGTAAGGCTCATGACATATAATGTTATAACTATATAACATAATGGACACAAGAAACTTAAAGACAAAAATTATTACTTATCTAACATTTCGAATCGCAATAAAGCAGATATATTACCTAAAATTTATTACTTAAAGAAATTGAAAATGAAAAGTAGGCATTAATGTGGAAATCTAATAAGAAGACAAAAGATATTACCTTCAATCGACGGATTTTATTCTTTTAGAGCTGATTTGTAATCTGAATATTTTTGCAGACGTACCTAAGAAAAAACATAAAAATAGTTAATAGCTGCTAACAGTAAATCATATGCATTTAAGGAAAGAACAAAGTACAACATTTACTTGCCTCATCAATGACCCTCCAAAATGAAGCTGGCCTGGAAATTAAAATAAGACCATTTAGTTCACTAAATATAAAAGAATATTACTTGACTGCAAACTGGGTTTCAGTTGCCATGTCAAATACATTCAGACGTATTTTTCCAGTATTTTTCCTCAATAAAACATCTTTTTACCCAGTTGTTGCGAACATCTTGAATTTTTGACCAATACTGCAATCTAAAGCAAATCAATAATGTGTCAAATATATATTTCATATTTTTATAATCATCCATAAATATTTATGTTTATTTATTATTTTTAATATTGTTTCACATTTAGAGTTATTATACATACACATATACATATATACATACAAACAATGAGAGAAACGTAAGAAAATTTAAGTACTGAAAATAGAACATGTCACATAGAACAAAACACTAAACATAATGCTACATAGAATAAAACTCTCTACAAAACTAAATAGTTCAGGGCATAAAATGGTACATAGTATAAAACAGTACATTGATTAAAATTATTACTTATGCGCCTCTTTTTACACTTGCAACAATACTGAACTATTCACTGGATTTGACTTGAGTGACCAGCACGTGCAGAAATATATTATGCAATCCGATAAGAATTCAACAGTATTATAACATTTACGAATGCAGCCAGGTAGTAATTATTAGGGTTTTGATATTGATTTTGTATACTGCTGGAAAGGTAAAAGCAAAGGCAGAATTAACTATGAATTGGTTATAGTAAATATGAAAGCGCAGCATAGCCAAGTATATTAATTACAGAGCTTTTTGAACATTAGATAAGTCCTATGTATTAAATATTATATTCACCTCAAGGTATTAATGCAAATCAAATTTGCAACCAATTCAATAAGTGAAAACTTAATGTCTCTGTTTAGTTGACTGTAAGACCTTCCTCTCTTGTGAATACGTGATTCAAAATAGATAATAAACCTTCAATCTAATATGTGAAAATTTACAAAGTCCAATGAAATATAGATATTTCTTTCATATTAGTTTACAAAATTGTTTGTCATAGCGCAGTCAGGTATCATATCAAACTACAAAAGAAAATAATTTGTGTTACCGTTAAAATTACAATAAAAGTTCAGTTTTTGTTATAATCTGAATGCAGATCTTCTATCTCTTTTTTCAAACTTTGTTATCATATATAAAATAAAAAACACTACATTTTCACTTAATAAAATCAATGCAAATATATAATATTCTTTAGTAGATTAATATTATAAAATTAAGAAAACTTTGTCATTTGTGAAGAAGTCATATGAAAAGACGATTAAAAAACCGGAATCAATGAATGGGGATATTCATGACTTAATTAGACAACGTAGCGTTAAAGAGAAACAACGTTTTAAATACACTAATAGCAATTTTACCTAATAACTACTGAGTTGTTACTATTATTCTAGGTTTACCTTTGATATTACTAACAAATGTGATTTTGGAAATGTATAAATCGAGTTAATTCCAACAAGTGTCAGATGAATTCGAAATCACAATAATGTTTAAATCGATCACATAGATCCCATACTCAGAGTTTCAAAAGCATAATAACAATGAAAAAATCTTCTTCATTACCTTTTATTAACAGATCCGATGACCACTCCAAACAGCCATATTTAACAGATGTTGGAGATAGACATCATTATCAATGCCACATCAAATACGTTCCAGTATTTTTGTACTCTTTAGTCGCCTTTATGATAATCTTCAAAGCAAAATAATTACTATGTATATAGTCCAATCTGAAATATAATTAAATATATATATGGTATACTAATGCGATATGCTGGTTTTATCAAAACCAGAATGTGGAAATACACTAAACAACCCTCAATAGAATGCCAATTTGACTCGAATTTCAAGTCATCAACTAATGGAGATGTGTAATTATACTTTTTACAGATTTTAGTATACATAAAAGTCGTACAGTACTTTACCTGAAGCATATAACAAATTCACAGACTAATCATTTATAATAACCAAACCAAAGTCTAACAAAGAAAAATAAGTTATTCAATTAATTAATGATTGAAGCAAAAAATACAGTTACTTGGAAAAATAACCAACAAAATCAGTATGATAAACCTTAATATAAGAATTACTAAAAGAAAAATCACTCAAGTTCGGAAGAACTAAATCGTTTCATCCAACAACTTATCATACAGTAAAAAATATAGTTACTTTCATTCTCAGAGGTATAAATTTAATCATGTATACCACTAATTTGTAATAACAAACTAATTTATCATACAGTAAAAAATAATAGAAGATTAAAAGAAGATATTGAGAAGATACTACCTTCAATCGACATATTTTATGCTTTCAGAGCAGATCTGCAAGATTCCAAACTTCTTTGTCGATTTAATCAACGCTGCGCAAAATTTTCGTTCCATTTTTCCACGGTTATTTTTGGGAGAAGAACATGGATGTGAAATAATGGTTGTCGCGAAATTAACAGTCGATTTCTTATGATAATTTCCATTTTTTCCGTGATGATGTTTGGGATAAGATTAGGGTTAGAGAACTGAAAGTGAACTCGAGGGGACTACGAGAGGTTTTTTCGCTATGTTCAATTTCCCTGCGTGTGTTGGATATTATTCTTTCCAAGCTCAAAATTTCTGTTTTGCCCTTAAGTTTCTTTCCAGATTATTCATCACCGCCTTAACATGTGATGATAGGTTTCTTTTGTGTAAAAGTATATTTTTACTTAGTATATTTACACAATATCCAATTAGTATTTACTTATTTATGGTATCCCTTTAGTAATTTTGACTTATTTTGTGTAAAATGTGACAATATCATAGATCAATAATAGCGTTACATATGGCGTTCCCTTAGTAATTTGAACATTAAAATGATCAATTAATATTGTGTTGACTATTTTATTTGTTTTATGCAAAATCAAATTTTATTTTCAATTCTATTTGATTTGAATTTCAAACTGCACCAATTAATCTTCCGTTTATATGACCGAATTAATGGAATTAACACTAATTGAGAATAAAATCAATAAGGAAATCGTTGTTACTTCTTTACTCATTTACGATTCCATTTTAATTGACCATTAAATATGGTAATTCATCAACAAAAATCAAGTTATATATTAGATATGGCATTATTTTTATATTTTAAATTTACAATTGCATAATCAAGCTATTTTTCAATAAAAAAAGGATCAATATTAAACATATGTACATTACAGTATTAAAACGTCACTCTAATATGTACAAATATATTGCATATAACATAAATCATATTGATTAAAAAAATACCAACTTTAATTAAAAATATCCATATGTTAATTATACATTGCACTGTAAAATTCTTTTACCATCAAATACTTGCATTCCAAAATTTCTTTGTTTTTTCGAAAACAAGCGTTGTTATATTTTAATCCAAAATTTCAGCTTAATATTAACTTATCGAAATAAAATCATTGTGCTCTACATTGCAAAATTCTGTTTTTAGCGTTTATACCTTTATCACCAAAACTCCTTTAATTTTTTCTTAATATTTATTTTTGAACTCACATATTCAAATCGCTAAGGGAATCTCAAATTTAGACTATCTAAATATTCTAAGTAAATAGTAGTTAGTATATTTTTTAATATAACGTTAATAGATTCACCCATTTTGATATATCCACTAAATAAATAATAAAGTGGAAGAATTTGAAACCCCATTCTCCTACTCTTTCATTGTTTTATACTTTGATATGGACATTTTAAAATCTACACGATTATTTACATATAATATAATCATTAGCTCCTAAAATTTTATATTTAAGTTCACACATTTTAGTTAATTACATAATTTAAGTAAGTTTAGTTAACTAATATTTCTTTCAAACACTAAAAAATGACAAAAAGCGTTTTTTTTCGACTCAAAATACCTACACGTCAAATTTTCTATAATAATTTAAATCTTTCACAATTCATTTTCGACATTATACATTTAATACAATAATTTATAATTAATACATAATATTAAAACTAATTAAGTAACTTTAGCGAACTATTGTTCAATGATTCGCCTAATAAATCGCATCAAGATTAACTATATTCACATTAAAAAAAATGAGAAAAACAGTGATTCCAATATATAAACACATTAATTGCATAACATAAATTATACACATAATAACAATCACATGTTTAAAATTTAACTCATTTAATTTATCCTGTGTTACATTGCAGTGTTAACATTAAGAACTCATATTTCAATATTTATTTACTAATTTACAAAACACTCCACAATATCACTTAACATTGTACATTTAAACAAACATGTTAAAATTAATTATATGGTTTTTAATTTATCAAATAAGTTCAATCAGTAAATGTTGTTAATTCATCTAATACCGCCAAATATGATGTTTTAAAATGTATATCATGCTCATATAAAGAAAGAAGGCAAAATCAATTTTCCTTCCAAATATAAAGTTAAAAAAATAATGATTTAAATAATATATATAAACAATAATAGTAAATTTAATATATTATACATTTATCTCAATAAATTTACCATAAATTGGAGAAAACAATTATAGCTTCAAATACTCACATTATAACACTTCCACGATTATTTATGGAGCCGCCTTAATCCTTTCATTATATTTTATAGTTAAATCCATATCTTTAAACTGCTTATGAAATCTTAAATTATAATTATTTAAATAATCTTAGTAAATAATTAGTACATTTTTCTAATAGCTCTTTAAAACATACATCAATTTTTCTATGTGGATTCATATTAACAAGAGTGTATGAATCACATAATATAAATTATGTATGCCAACAACAATAATAAAGTTAATTTGTAAATCCGTTTTGATTCGTTTATATCAAAATTTTACCATTTATTATATCACAAAATCTTTTTTAATGTCATTACCTTCACGGGAAATTTGTTTTTTTTTTTTTTTTTTTTTACTTCTTTCAATTCATTCTATTATACTATATATTTAAATTAAGTTCAAAATTTTCCTTTAACTTATTTAACAAATTCTATTAAATTATTTTTCCCAAATCATAGAATAAATTACTAACATATATCAATTTCAACATGTATAGTTTATTCATATTAACAAAATAACCAAAAAAGTTCTCAAATACGTACACATGCATACTACTTATGTAAGCTATAAAACATAAACTGCAAAAGATAATTTTAATTAACAGTGTATATAATGCACATCAAAAATTATTCTATACTGCATAAAAAAATTGTCGTTTTAACACTAAAATATTAAATTCTATATTTAACAATGTTGTCGTGTGCAACGCACGGGTTACACACTAGTTGAATAATAAAGAAAAACAAAATATAATGATTAGTGGGATGTTATAATTTGAAACTAAGAGTAAAACGTGCTTAGGGTAAAATTGTGTAATGCCAGTTTGAAACAATGAGAGATGAGGAAATGAGATGGAATGAAGAAAAATAAGAACAGCAATAATCAAAGATTGAAGATTTTACATTAAAAAACGGAAGAACAGACTTGATATTTGTACAAAAATAAGACTGATTTATTAGTTTTCAGAAACTAAATAAACTATTTACAGAAACAAGGCTATCAACTTATTTAGTGTAAATTATTTTGGAATTTTTTGAATGCCTACCTTGCAATTAGAAATGAAACAATTTGCATGCTTTAAAATGCATTTAAGAAATCAGTATTTGGAAACAAATTAATTATAGTACATAATCAGTTCCGCAAATTATAACAATCTTGGAAAAAGCGAATGAATATAAGAATAAATTGGGAGAGCATCACACATACTTAATATTTGTAGAAAAATAAGACTTGGCCCTATTAAGAATAATTCAGTCAGCCGTATGTATAACAGTTAAATAATAATCTCGTCAAACAGCTTTAATTATAAAAGGGATGATGTGTAATTTTCATAAGCACCATGAAATAAAGAATTATTAATAGCCAGCAATAATATACCTGTATATTTTGCACCATTTGTAACCATCAAATTATCATCCATAAAGTTGATTCAACTATCTTCGTATATTGATCAAGTTTTCATGGAGCAAGCAAATTATGATCATATATTGAGCAAGCAAATTACTGAACAATTCAGAAGTGGAGAAACTACCAACTGAAATTATCTCTCCGAAAAATTTCGCCTTTCAGATCAGTGAGGCAACGGCGGTGTGGAAGATCCATGAAAGAATAAATAGAACAGAAGGCGGTGGTATGGATATGAGTAGGTGGTTGGAGAAGGAAAGTTAAGTCCAGGCATCAACTTCTTCATCATCGAGTGTGCTCTTTTGTCGACTGATCCTAATTATTGTTGAGTGGAACCACTGCTTTGATGGATTACACACTTGAACAAAACAGAGGGAAAAGGGGAAAAAATTGAGTTTCAGCTCAGTGTTATATAATTGAAAAATTATGATAGTAAGTGAGGGTTACAACTTTGATTTGAAGCACCGATAAACCGAGGGTAGTGAAGATGATGGAAGAAGATGAACTAATTTGTGGATTGAGGAGAAGTTAAAATATATCGTGGCCGAACAGGTTAGTACCGTTGCTTAAATTAGTACGTGCAATAGATCGAGCCTTAGATCCCAGTTACTTGAATCAGTCCTTCGCTGATGACGTGTTATAATTACACCCGATTGATTTCTACTTCAACTTAAAATCTAAACCGTTCTTTTGTCTTTTGGTTTGTCCTACCAAAAATATTTATTATATAGACTGCAACAAATCGATAGACCGTATATAATTTGACAAATTCGGTTTATGCACCGGAAAAAACTTAACATACACCATTATTTTTCTATAAAATTCTATCATTAAATTACTCTTTTCTCATAATTGCTTTTTTAAAAACTTTTATATATAAAAACTCAAAATATTCTTAAAAGTATTAAAACTTGAAGCAAACTATATACGTTAATGAAAATGTTAATGAATTATTTAATCATGAAATCTAAAATTTCAATTAAGAAAATATTCAGAAATAATGTCTAATTTAGAAGTGTTGATTTATTTTGTAAAATTACATTAATTTTGTTGAAATTGATTTTTTTTTTCAAAAGTTACAATATTAGTTAAATAAATAAATTTCATTTTATTGAATTTTACTCAATTCGATGAAGAATTTATAATTTTGGCTAATTCTGTTTTAAGTGTGAAAGAGGAAAGAAAAAGAAGATGAGAACATGGACGATTTATTAAAAGAAACGATGTATGTAAAGTAATATATGGTGTACGGTAGTTTATTATAATTTCTGGTATATGTTTAGAAATTTTTGGTGTATAAATAGAAATAACCATATAATTTGTGGATAAAAACACTCTTGTCAGAAGTAGGAGCAAATAAAACGACACCTGAGAGATTCGAACTCTCGCGGGGAAACCCCATGTACTTAGTAGGCACACGCCTTAACCACTCAGAAAAAGTGTCTTTTACGCTAAAAATAAAATGCTTTGAATCCTTGTTATTGCGAACAAAACAAATTAATAAACTCACCAAACCAACCAACCATTTTTTGGCAAAAATATTGAACCAAAAAGAAGAAGAATGTAATTGCGAATTTGAACTCCTGCCGAGAGGAATGTCGATAGAAAACATGAAATTTGCAGGTAAGTTCAATAGTTTTGCAAACAAGTCCAGTTTTTTTGATCATTTTTTTGCTGTTTTTCCAAGAATATATTTGACAGTAATAATGATTTCGACATATATATCGCGGAACTACAACATTAGTATGAATAATGGTATTCCGCATTGAATGTCACGTATTATTTTCCTTCTGTGTAGGTGCTTGTAAATTTTAGGAAAACACATGTTTATTTTCGCACTTAGTAAATTCTGATAAAATATGTATGTGATTGAGTTACCAGACCTCCCTTATTAGGGAAATCATAATTAAACTTTTATACATAAATGGATAAGGAAAGATTAGAGAGTATAAGCTATAAAAAGGATAAAAAATGATGTGTGCAATGCTTGAACTTGTAAATTATGAGTAAGTTTGAATGTGTCATAAATTTATTCATCGTAAATCAACTACATCATACAATGTAAAGTAAAAACTTGGATAACGCTCCGTTTTGTAAGTTTATTCATTTTGTGCTGGCCATATAAGCTAAATGTTTTTTGTTTACATCAATGCAACAAATCGATAAACTATATATAATTTATGAATCAAAACACACTTTCAAAAGGATGAGCAAATAAAACGACAGTTGAGTGATTCGCAATCTCGTGGGCAAACCCCATGTACTTAGCTGGAACACGCCTTAACCACTCGAACAAAGTGTCTTTTATGATGAAAGTAAAATGCATTGGCTCATTTTTATTGCGAATAAAACAGATTAATTAAAACTTAACCAAACCAACCCTTTTTTGTTAAAAATATTGAACCAAAATGAAGAAGAATGTTATTGCGAATCTGAGCTCCTGCCGAGAGGAATGTTCTATTAAAAACATGCAATTTGCAAGTAAGTTCAACAGTTTTGCAAACAAGTTCAATTTTTTTTCGATCATCTTTTTGCTGTTTTTCCAATAATAGAATTGACAGTAATAATGATTTTGACGTATAAATCGATTCAGGAAGTACAATATTAGTATGAATAATGGTTTTCCACATTAAATGTCCTGTGTTATTTTCATTCTACGTCAGTGCCTTTAAATTTTAAGAAAACACATGTTTGTTTTCGTACTTAGTGAATTTTGATATAATATGTATGTGATTGAGTTGTCAATCCTCCCTTGTAAGGTAAATGATAATTAAACTTTTATACATAAATGGAAATGGAAAGATTGGACGGTACAAGGGATAAAAAGGAAAAAATGATGCGTGCAATACTTGAACTTGTAAATTATGGTAGGTTTAAGTCGACTAATTACAAAACTTGCTGTTAAACGTGTCATAAATTTATTCATCTTAAGTTGACTACATCATACAATGTAAAGTAAAAAACTTGGATAACACTCCATTTTGTAAGTTTATTCATTTTATGTTGACCATATAAGCTAAATGTTTTTTTTTACATTATTGCAACAAATCGATAAACCGTATATAATTTAGCAAATTTTACTTATACACCGAAAACAACACCATTATTTTTCTATAAAATTCTATCACTAAATTACCCTTTTCTCATATTTGCTTTTTTAAAAACTTTGGCATATAAAAAGTCAAATTATTCTTAAAAGTATTAAAACTTGAAGCAAACTATATATGTTAATGAAAATGTTAATGAAGTATTTAATCATGAAATCTAAAATTTCAATTAAGAAAACATTCAGAAATAATGTCTAATTTAGAAGTGTTGATTTATTTTGTAAAATTACAGTAATTTTGTTGAAATTGATTTTTTTTTCAAAAAGTTTTCAAAAGGTACAATATTAGTAAAAGAAATAAATTTCATTTTATTGAATTTTACTCAATTTTATGTAGAATTTAAAATTTTGGGTAATTGTGTTTTAAGTTTGAAAGAGAAAAGAAAATGAAGATGAGAACATGGACAATTTAGTAAAAGAAACGATGTGTGTAAAGTAATATATGGTGTAGAGTAGTTTATTATAATTTCTGGTATATGTTTAGCAATTTTTGTTGTATAAATAGAAATAGCCATATAATTTGTGAATCAAGACACTCTTATCAGAAGGAGGAGAAAATAAAACGACACCTGAGAGCTTCGAACTCTCGCGGGGAAACCCCATGTACTTAGTAGGCACACGCCTTAACCACTCGGCTAAAGTGTCTTTTATGCTAAAAATAAAATGCAATGAATCATTACTATTGCGAAAAAAACAAATTAATTAAAACTCACCAAACTAACCAACCCTTTTTTGGTAAAAATATTGAACCAAAAAGAAGAAGAATGTAATTGCGAATTTGAACTCCTGCCGAGAGGAATGTTCTATTAAAACATGCAATTTGCAAGTATGTTCAATAGTTTTGCAAACAAGTCCAATTTTTTTTTTATTATTTTTTTGTTGTTTTTCCCAATATAGATTTGACAGTAAAAATGATTTCGACATATATGTCGCGGAACTACTATTTTCGTATGAATAATGGTTTTCCATATTGAATGTCGCTAATTATTTTCCTTCTATGTCGATGCTTGTAAATTTTAGGAAAACACATGTTTATTTTTGTTCTTAGTAACTTCTGATAAAATATGTATGTGATTGAGTTACCAGACCTCCTTTATAAGGTAAATCATAATTAAAATTTTATACATAAATGGATAAGGAAAGATTAAATGTATAAGCTATATAAAGGATAAAAAATGATGTGTGCAACGCTTGAACTTGTAAATTATGAGTAAGTTTGAATGTATCATAAATTTATTCATCGTAAATCAACTACATCATACAATGTAAAGTAAAAACTTGGATAACGCTCCGTTTTGTATGTTTATTCATTTTATGCTGGCCATGTAAGCTAAATGTTTTTTGTTTACATCAATGCAACAAATCGATAAACTATATGTAATTTATGAATCAAAACACACTTTCAAAAGGATGAGCAAATAAAACGACACTTTAGTGATTCGCAATCTCGTGGGGAAACCCCACGTACTTAGCTGGCACACGCCTTAACCACTCGGCCAAAGTGTCTTTTATGATGACAGTAAAATGCATTGGCTCATTTTTATTGCGAATAAAACAGATTAATTAAAACTTAACCAAACCAACCCTTTTTGTTAAAAATGTAGAACCAAAAAGAAGAAGAATGTTATTGCGAATATGAGCTCCTGCCGAGAGGAATGTTCTATTAAAAACATGCAATTTACAAGAACGTTCAACAGTTTTGCAAAGATATTCAATTTTTTTCGATCATCTTTTTGCTGTTTTTCCAAGAATAGAACTGACAGTAATAATGATTTTGACGTATAAATCGATTCAGGAAGTACAATATTAGTATGAATAATGGTTTTCCACATTAAATGTCACGTGTTATTTTCATTCTACGTCAGTGCCTGTAAATTTTAGGAAAACACATATTTGTTTTCATACTTAGTGAATTTTGATAAAAATATGTATGTGATTGAGTTACCAAACCTCCCATGTAAGGGAAACGATAATTAAACTTTTATACATAAATGGAAATGGAAAGATTACAAGGTATAAAAAGGAAATAAATGATGCATGCAATACTTGAACTTGTAAATTATGGTAGGTTTAAGTCGACTAATTACAAACCTTGCTGTGAAATGTGTCATAAATTTATTCATATTAAGTTGACTACATCATACAATGTAAAGTAAAAACTTGGATAACACTCCATTTTGTAAGTTTATTCATATTATGATGGCTATATAAGATAAATGTTTTTTGTTTACATTATTGCAACAAATCGATAAACCGTATATAATTTAGCAAATTTTACTTATACACCGAAAATAACTTAATATACACCATTATTTTTCTATAAAGTTCTATCACTAAATTACCCTTTTCTCATATTTGCTTTTTTAAAAACTTTTGCACATAAAAAGTCAAATTATTCTAAAAAGTGTTAAAACTTGAACCAAACTATACATGTTAATGAAAATGTTAATTAATTATTTAATCATGAAATCTAAAATTTCTATTAAGAAAACATTCAGAAATAATGTCTAATTTAGAAGTGTTGATTTATTTTGTAAAATTACATAAATTTTTTTGAAATTGACTTTTTTTTCAAAAAGTTTTCAAAAGTTACAATATTAGTAAAAGAAATAAATTTCATTTTATTGAATTTTACTCAATTTGAAGTAGAATTTAAAATTTTAGGGAATTGTGTTTTAAGTTTGAAAGAGGAAAGAAAAAGAAGATGAGAACATGGACAATTTAGTAAAAAAATGATGTATATAAAGTAATATATGGTGTACACTAGTTTATTATAACTTCTGTTATATGTTTAGCAATTTTTGTGTATAAATAGAAATAGCCATATAATTTGTGAATCAAAACACTCTTGTCAGGAGGAGGAGCAAATAGAACGACACCTGAGAGATTCGAACTCTCGCGGGGAAACCCCATGTACTTAGCAGGCACACGCCTTAACCACTCGGCCAAAGTGTCTTCTATGCTAAAAATAAAATGCATTGAATCATTACTATTGCGAACAAAACAAATTAATTAAAACTCAGCAAACCAACCAACCCTTTTTTGGTAAAAATATTGAACCAAAAAAAAGAAGAATGTAATTGCGAATTTGAACTCCTGCCGAGAGGAATGTTCTATTGAAAACATGGAATTTGCAAGTTTGTTCAATAATTTTGCAAACAAGTCCAATTTTTTTCAATAATTTTTTTGCTGTTTTTCCAAGAATAGATTTGACAGTAATAATGATTTCGACATATATATCGCGGAACTACAATATTAGTATGAATAATGGTTTTCCACATTTAATGTCGCTTATTATTTTCCTTCTATTTCAGTGCTTGTAAATTTTAGGAAAACACATGTTTATTTTCGTACTTAGTAACTTCTAATAAAATATGTATGTGATTGAGTTACCAGACCTCCTTTATAAGGGAAATCATAATTAAAATTTTATACATAAATGGATAAGGAAAGATTAGACGGTATAAGCTATATAAAGGATAAAAAATGATGTGTGCAATGCTTGAACTTGTAAATTATGAGTAAGTTTGAATGTGTCAAAAATTTATTCATCGTAAATTAACTACATAATAAAATGTAAAGTAAAAACTTGGATAACGCTCCGTTTTGAAAGTTTATTCATTTTATTCTGGCCATATAAGCTAAATGTTTTTTGTTTACATCAATGCAACAAATCGATAAACTATATATAATTTATGAATCAAAACACAATTTCAAAAGGATGAGCAAATAAAACGACACTTGAGTGATTCGCAATCTCGTGGGGAAACCCCATGTACTTAGCTGGCACACTCCTTAACCACTCGGCCAAAGTGTCTTTTATGATGAAAGTAAAATGCATTGGCTTATTTTTATTGCGAATAAAACAGATTAATTAAAACTTAACCAAACCAACCCTTTTTTGTTAAAAATATTGAACCAAAAAGAAGAAGAATGTAATTGCGAATCTGAGCTCCTGCCGAGAGGAATGTTCCATTAAAAACATGCAATTTGCAAGTAAGTTCAACATTTTTGCCAACATGTTCAATTTTTTTCGATCATCTTTTTTCTGTTTTTCCAAGAATAGAATTGACAGTAATAATGATTATGACGTATAAATCGATTCAGGAAGTACAATATTAATATGAATAATGGTTTTCCACATTAAATGTCACGTGTTATTTTCATTCTACGTCGGTGCCAGTAAATTTTAGGAAAACACATGTTTTTTTCACACTTAGTGAATTTTGATTAAATATGTTTGTGATTGAGTTACCAAACCTCTCTTGTAACGGAAATGATTATTAAACTTTTATACATAAATGGAAATGGAAAGATTAGACGGTACAAGGCATAAAAAGGAAAAAATGATGCGTGCATTACTTGAACTTGTAAACTATGGTAGGTTTAAGTCGACAAATTACAAAACTTGTTGCGAAATGTGTCATAAATTTATTCATCTTAAGTTAACTACATCGTACAATGTAAAGTAAACACTTGGATAACACTCCATTTTGGAAGTTTATTCATTTTATGCTGGCCATATAAGCTAAATGCTTTTTGTTTACATTATTGCAACAAATCGATAAACCGTATATAATTTGGTAAATTCTACTTATGCACCGAAAACAACTTAACATACACCATTATTTTTCTATAAAATTCTATCACTAATTACTCTTTTCTCATAGTTTCTTTTTAAAAAACTTTTGCATATAAAAAGTCAAATTATTGTTAAAAGTATTAAAACTTGAAGCAGACTATATATGTTAATGAAAATGTTAATGAATTATTTAATCATGAAATATAAAATTTCAAGTAAGAAAACATTCAGAAATAATGCCTAATTTGGAAGTGTTGATTTATTTTGCAAAATTACAGTAATTTTGTTGAAATTGATTTTTTTCAAAAAGTTTTCAAAAGTTACAATATTAGTAAAAGAAATAAATTTCATCTTATTGAATTTTACTCAATTAGATGTAGAATTTACAATTTTGGGTAATTGTGTTTTAAGTCGGAAAGAGGAAAGAAAAAGAAGATGAGAACATGGACAATTTAGTAAAAGAAACGATGTATGTAAAGTAATATATGGTGTATAGTAGTTTATTGTAATTTCTGGTATATGTTTAGCAATTTTTGGTGTATAAATAGAAATAGCCATATAATTTGTGAATCAAAACTCTTTGTCAGAAGGAGGAGCAAATAAAACGACACCTGAGAGATTCGAACTCTCGCGAGGAAGCCCCATGTACTTAGCAGGCACACACTTTAACCACTCGGCCAAAGTGTCTTTTATGCTAAAAATAAAATGCATTGAATCATTACTATTGCGAACAAAAAAAATTAATTAAAACTCACCCAACCAACCAACCATTTTTTGGTAAAAATATTGAACCAAAAAGAAGAAGAATATAATTGCGAATTTGAACTCCTGCCGAGGGGAATGTTCTATAGAAAACATGAAATTTGCAAGTATGTTCAATAGTTTTGCAAACAAGTTCAATTTTTTTCAATCATTTGTTTCCTGTTTTTCCAAGAATAGACTTGACAATAATAATGATTTTGACATATATATCGCGGAACTACAATATTTGTATGAATAATGGTTTTCGACATTGAATGTCATGTATTATTTTCCTTCAATGTCGGTGCTTGTAAATTTTAGGAAAACACATGTTTATTTTCGTACTTATTAAATTCTGATAAAATATGCATGTGATTGAGTTACCAGACCTCCTTTATAAGGGAAATCATAATTAAACTTTTATACATAAATGGATAAGGAAAGATTAGAGGGTATAAGCTATATAAATAATAAAAAATGATGTGTGAAATGCTTGAACTTGTAAATTATGAGTAAGTTTAATTGTGTCATAAATTTATTCATCGTAAATTAACTACATCATACAATGTAAAGTGAAAACTTGGATAACGCTCCGTTTTGTAAGTTTATTCATTTTATGCTGGCCATATAAGCTAATTGTTTTTTGTTTACAGCAATGCAACAAATCGATGAATTATATATAATTTATGAATCAAAACACACTTTCAAAAGGATGAGCAAATAAAACGACACTTGAGT